>SPJY01000102.1:1405851-1473308 GCA_005191435.1 Raddia distichophylla
GCGGAGGTGCGCCGGTTGGAGCGGCACTTCGAGGGTTTGGGCTTCGTGCACGTCCCTCGCCGCGACAACTATATGGCGGATGAATTATCCCAGATTGCCTCGTCAAGGGCACCTGTTCCGGCTAGGGTCTTTGAAGAAAGACTCACGGGGCCGTCTGTCGCAGCCCCCAATCCTGGCGGTGACGACATCCTTCCTGACGCAGCTCCCACATCTGGAGGAGGCGTCATTGATCCTGCAACAGCTCCCCGGTTGGAGGGAGGATGCGGAAGAACTGCTGCGGTGGTTGAGGTAGAAATGCCGGGCCAGGCAGAGTACGTCGGCGACAATGCTAACGTCGTCACACTCGTCCGGGAAGGTCAGTGGATGGATCCGATCCTAGCCTACCTGCGGGACGGAGTGATCCCCGACGATGACGCGTCGGCTGAGAAGATAGCGCGCAAGGCCAAGCGCTACGCCCTGGTAGGTGGGGACCTGTATCGCCAGGGCGCAAACGGAGTTCTACTGAAGTGCGTCACTCGGGAAGCGGGGAGCGAGATCCTCTCTGAGATCCATGGAGGCATGTGCGGGAGCCACTCAGGGAGCCGGGCGTTGGTCGGAAAGGTCTTCCGCCACGGCTTCTATTGGCCTACTGCCCTCCAGGATGCCTTCGAGCTGGTGAGGAGATGCGAAGCGTGCCAATTTCATGCTAAGCAGATCCACAGACCGGCCCAGGCGCTGCAAACCATTCCGCTCTCCTGGCCGTTCACGGTCTGGGGGCTGGACATCCTGGACCTCCCGCGGGCGACCGGAGGCTACACGCATCTGTTCGTCGCCGTCGACAAGTTCACTGAGTGGGTAGAAGCCTCGCCGGTCCCGACGATCACCTCCGCTGCAGCCATAAAATTCATGAGAAGTATCTTCGTCCGGTTTGGTGTCGCCAGCAGAATCATCACCGACAATGGCGCTCAGTTCAAGAGTGCTGACTTTCAAGATTGGTGTGAAGAGCTGGGCACCAAGCTGTGCTTCGCCTCCGTCGCACATCCGAAGAGCAATGGGCAGGTGGAGCGGGCGAACGCAGAGGTACTCAAGGGACTCAAGACAAGGGCGTTCGACCGCCTGGAAAAGCGTGGCAAGCGCTGGGCGGAGGAAGTTCCCACCGTGCTTTGGGCGCTGCGGACAACCCCCAACAGAGCTACCGGCGAGACCCCTTTCTTCCTGGTGTATGGTTCTAAGGCAGTGCTCCCGTCAGAGCTCGCCTTCGGATCTCCAAGGGTGGCGGCGTACAGTGAAGACGGTGACCCTGACCGGCGTCAGGATGAAGTAAATCTCCTGGAGGAGATCAGGGATAGAGCGGTGATCCGGGCCGCCAGGTATCAGCAGGCCCTACGCCGTTATCAAGCAAGGCGGGTGTGTGAGAGAACACTGGCAGTGGGCGATCTCGTCCTGCGCAGAGTCCAGGCGCAGGCAGGCCGCAACAAGCTGTCTCCCCCGTGGGAGGGCCCCTTTAAGGTGGTCTCAGTATCCCGCCCAGGCTCAGTCTGGCTCGCCTTCGAGGACGGTCGCGAATTGGCGAACACTTGGAACGTCGAGCAGCTGAGGAAGTTCTACCCGTAGGTAGCTGCTTCAGAAGCCGAGCGGCGAGGTCTTCCCTTCACCGCTCGCCTCGGGGGCTGCGATGTACAAAGCCATCTGCAATATAAAGATAAGTTCTGTTTCTCTGTGAGCATCTCATCTGTCTTTCGCCTTAAAAAGTCTGCTAGAAAACATTCTGTTGAAAACTGGTAGCGAGAAAGTACTTAAGACTGATGGCCCCTTAGTTGCAAAAGCGAACGCTTGGACTTACGGCTGGGCGAGCCAAGGCGGCTGGAAGGCGAGTTCTAGCCTAGTGTGTCTGCTCGGTCTGGGCCCCTGCGCCAACGACGGCACCAGCGTCTAGACCACTTCCGGAAGCTAAGCTCTCGCCACGCAATGTTTAAGGTCGGTTTGCGGAGAGGCCATAAGGGTTGAAGTAACCAGATGCCTAAGGAAAAAGCGCTCGCTTTCAGCAGAACGTTCTATCTAAAGCTTTTGGCGGTCGTTTGCTTAAGTCCTTTTTCTCGCAACAAAAAAGTTGCGTTAAAGGATTAATGAGACTTGTGGCAGGAAAGGCAGAACATTGCATTAACAGGTTTTATATACAAAGCAGAACTCCTCATCGTCGTCATCCTCCGCTGGTGCAGCGCCGCCCATCATGGACACTCGGCCGGCGGCGGTTTCGACCCGAGACCGTTCGTCCCGGTCCAGCTGGCGCGAAGGTTCCCCAGTGGCGGCGTCGAGGTCGAACGCGGCGTTTTGGGCAAGGCAGTTGCCCAAGACGAACCGCGCTGCTTCAAAGGCGCCGTGGCGACCATCTTCGATCGCCCGCGCCCGCATCACCACCGGCAGGTCGCTAAAAGCCTCGGCGGCGCGCCCCACTGCGCCAGCGTACTGCGCGGCGGTCTCCTCCAGCGGGGCGTAGAGGGTGACCCCCAGCGGGTACAAGACGTCAGCGAACTCGTGGTAAGCGGTCCGCAGCATGGCGGGGAAAACCCGGAGGTGCTCAGAGTGCGCTGCGCGGAGGTTCACGGTTTCATTGCTAGCAAAGGCGGCGGCGGTTTGCGCCGCCGCAGCCTCATGGGTCGCCGCCTCCTTCGCGGCAATCTCCTACTCGAGGGCTCGCCGCAGCCCGCCGACAGCTTGCGTCGCCGAAGCCAGAACGCTTTCCCGCACTGCCCAGGTGTGGGTGAGGGCGCGGAGCGCATCGAAGGAGCGCCCGATGTTGGCGGCGATGGCGGAAACGGCATCAGTGTCGGCTACAGCAGCAGCCGAAAGGTGCTCCAGCCTCGACATCGGCCCCGCGGCGTCCCCCGCGGCAGGAGGCGCCGCCTCCGTCAAGGGGATCGGGGGCAAGGCGGGAGCAGGCGGATCACGCGGGCCGGAGCTTGAAGCCCCAGCGTCCGGCCTATCCCACAAAGGAAAAACCAGAAAATGGGTTCAGGCATGCGAAAAACATGCAGCGTGCTAACCCTAATGTGAAAACTCATGAACGCAGAGAAAGCTACCTGAAGCGACGCCCCCCGAAGGCGAAGGACGAAGGGGGCAGCGTCAGGCCGCTTGGCCGCGGAACCGGCGCAGCCGCTCCTCCTCCCGACGGAGGTGGAGGGGGCGGCGGAATCACAGTGGCCGAAGCCGGCGCGACAGGCGCCGACACAGGAGGCGCCGGCGCAAGCGAAGCCGACGCGACGACGGGTGTCGGCACAGGAGGTGCCGGCGCGGAAGAAGCTGGCGCGGGGGGCGCCGGCTCCGGAAGAGTCGCCGCGCTCTCGCCAGGTGGTAGAGCGGCGGCATCAGCAGCAGGGCCCTCGCTGGAAGGGGCCAATGAAGGCGGAGGAAGCCCAGGACTCGCGGGCCGAGGCCTTTTTGGGCTCGTCTCCCCCTCGTCGTCGTCGTCAGAGAGGATAAGGCGGCGCTTCCCAAGCGCGCAATCAGCGTCGGTCGGGGCGGGGAGCGCGACGGCCACGGAAGGAGCGGCGGCCGCAGGAGCTCCTGCGGTCGTCGAAGGTCGGTCGCGGATTTGCAGGGGTCGCTGGATCACCTGGACCGCGGAACCGAAAACTTCCATGGGGGGCAGCGCACGCAAGTACGGGTTGCGCTCCCGTGGGTCCCAGTCGCAGAGGGGGCGGATGCTCACGGGCAGGAAGACGTTGCCAGTTGGCGCGGGCAGGAGTCCCGCCAGCCATTGGTGGACCACTTCCTCTGACACATTTCCCGCGGCTGGGAAAAAAGAAAGAAGGAGAGAAGCTGCGAGTTAGCAAGGAATCAAGAAGCAAAAAGAAAAGAAGAAGGATGTCCCACGAAATCAGAAGACCCAAAAGAATACGAGAATACTCACCTTCAGGGGCAATGCGGGTCCCATCGTCATCGCCGTAGTATTGCCAGGCGGGGCGCGCCCTCATGAGAAGCGGGCAGAGGCGGCGCCGCAAGAAGTCCGCCACCACGTGGGTTCCGGTGAGCCCGTAGTGGCGGAGCTCAGCAATGCGCGCTAGCATCGCCTCCATCTCCGCTGTGTTGTCGGGCGAGGACCCCCAGCTGGCGAGGAATTCCGTGAAGCCCTCAGGGAAAGGCAAGATCGTCGCAACCACTGGAGTCCTCTACGTACAACCACTGTCGCTGCCAGTCCTTCCTGTTGCACTTGAGCGGGAGTGGGATGAAGGCGGTGGAGTCGCGAAGCGAGAAGTAGCAGCTCCCCACGGCCCCGCTCGAGCGCGAGCTCACGTGCAGCATGAAGAGTCGGCGCCAGAGCGGGAGGCTTGGCATTGCCCCCACGAACATTTCGCAGAGGTGGGCGAAGATGGCCAGCATCACGATGGAATTGGGGGGGAGGTGCGCCGCCTGAATCTCGTAGAAGGCAAGCACCCCCAAGAAGAACTCCGAGTACGGCGGGACAAGCCCCGCCAGCACCGCCCAGGTAATGGTGATGATCTCTCCGTGGCGGGGGCTTGACGCCATGTGCCGGCGCGGAACCGGGCGGCGGACGGCGGCACGTGCCGCTGGAGCCACGCGACCGTCTCCTCATCGGCGACGGAGGCGGGCAAGGCTGAATCAGACGGTGGCGCGGCTGGAGTGGCGTCCCCACGATGACCCTTGCTGCGCTTTGGGGCCATTGGAAGGTAGCGGAAGCGTGGTGGCGAAAAGCTAAGCGCGGAAAAGCTCTGCAGCGGCGAAATAGGCAGATGGTGGTTCAAGGCTCTTTGGCGCGCGAAGGGATTCGCTGCGGCGCCAAGGAGTGAAGTATTTATAGGCAAGAGAAGAAAGAGCGACGGTTTGGATTCCGTCCTCGCTCACGCGCACGGCGCCATCATGCCCCGCGCGCCTCGGCTTCCCGCGAAAAGCGGCGCGGTTACCCAAGGAAGATCATGCGCAGATGGAGAATCGGGCATACGGCCGATTTGTCTCCCATCGCGCGAGAAATGACGAAATATCGGCGCGACGGTTCGCGTATCATGGTGGACCCGGGGGCTACTGTCGGTACAGTAAGTACCGGGGTATGAAGAGTTATAAAGAAGACCAGACGAGGGCCCCACACGTCAGGCGGGCGATCAGGCCCCAGCGTATGGGCGAGCTCCTCAGCGCGCCAGACGAGGGCCCCACACGTCAGGCGGGCGATCAGCCCTCAGCATATGGGCGAGCTCCTCAGCGCGCCAGGCGAGGACCCCACACGTCAGGCGGGTGATCAGGCCCCAGCGTATGGGTGAGCTCCTCAGCGCGGCAGACGATGGCCCTACACGTCAGGCGGACGATCAGGCCCCAGCGTATGGACGAGCTCCTCAGCGCGCCAGGCGAGGGCCCCACACGTCAGGCTGGCGGTCAGGCCCCAGCGTGTGGGCGAGCCCCTCAGCGCGCCAAGAGCGGGCCCCGCGCGACAGGAGGGCGATCAGGCCCAGTGCGCGGGGCGAGCGCGAGAGGCCCCTCACTGGCAGGTGGGGCCTGCGCGGCAGGAAGTGTCCCGAGGGGAGTCTTCTGGGTGAATCAAGCGCTCTCTCATGTTCTAGGCTTATATGGCACCTCCTACTGGGCAGTAGCTCTTAGTGTTTTGGCTATCATTGTTATGCCAGCACCTCAACCACCATGTCCCATAAAATTTCACCACACTCTGTTGAATGTGTCTACTGAAGTTTGGACTACTGATGTCAAAAGACATGATGTGTTTGGACTACCAATTATCCAAAAAATAAAAAAGACTACAGATGTCTGGACTTAGCCAATATCTCAAGGCATGATTTGTTCGATGAACTAACATTCCCTTTTGCAACAAGGACAATTCCTTCAACAAATACATATTCATTCTTTGATGCATAGGATCTTGTTGCGGAATCCCTATTCCGAACCGGCTTGGCCGGCCCAAGCCGAGCAAGGTTAGAAGTCGTGTCTTGGTTGGCCAACTACTTGAACAAACATTTAACTCAATATGCATCACATCATAGTAGTGTCGAATGACTAGGGTTTTCCAATATGTAGGGTCCAAAAAATAGTCCTTTTCTTCCAAATGCCATTTGAAGTCGTTTGTGTCTTCCTTCTATTCTTACAACCTTTTTTCCCAATACAAAACATGGATTTCTTCCTGCTTGCTGGCTCTGGCACCGAGCCATCCTCCTTTTTTCCATTGAACTCTTTCTGCATCCGTCGATATAGATGATTTATGCGCAGGAACCTTCGATGGCGTACATACATGGTCTCCTAGAGTTGCTTAGTCAAACGCTTGCGGTATCGATCATCTAAGTAGTGATAATAGGCTCTGGCTTTTGCCTTTTGTGGTCATGCCTGATAGGTTTCCAAGTGTGGCGAAATAGTTAATGGTGCAGAACAACATGCCACGTAGTGTGAAGGTCTCCCACAGGTCCGCAACCCATACCTTGATCCTTTGTCCCACAAGGTTTGTTGTTTTCCACTAATGGCGCTAAGTACACATCTATATCATTCTCAGGCTGCTTGGAGGCTTGGAATAGTATAGACATCATAATATACTTTCACTTTATGCACAAGGAGGTAGATTATATATGCATAGATTCACATGCCAAATACTGCATTTGCTACTCCAGTTATCATCCGTGCTCAGCCCAAACCTTAAGTTTATGGGGCTCTCACCAAAATTAGGGACTTAAGGTCAATGAGTCTCCATTGCAGAGCGTTTGCATGATGTTTGAGCTTGCCATCTTTCTTGCGATCCTCTGTGTCCACATGAACAGTCTAGACCCCTTATTTCCAAACCAACATTTCAACCATGGAGTTAGCGACAGGAACCACATGGCCTTTACTGATTGTCCTCACTTTTTTCTAACTTCTAGGTGGTCGTCGTCATGTGCGTCTGACTTCCTCTTGTAGCGGGGTACCCCATGTAATGGGCATGAGAACAAGTGTGCATGCTCGTGATGGTATTGGATACAGTTATTCATACATGTGTGGATTTTTTGCACTTCCAATCCTAGAGGACAATGTGCTTTTTAGCACAAAAAGTTAGTTCTGGCAATAGATTTCTCTCCTGATGATCTCTAAGCAGTAGTAAGAGCTAAGTAGAACCCTTGTCGGACCATCGATTCATTGACTTTGTTTGTAAGAATTGAAGCACAATTGCTAACCTAGTGTATTTCAACTTGCATCCATCGACTATTTGTTTGTTCGACTCTTCTGTCCACTTCTTGAATTTAGAAAACTCGTCCGATCTGTTGTAGTCTATCTGTACATCCCGCATCATCTCCTTTAAGTTGTACTCATCGTTTGAGCAACTTCCAACAACATCACACTCTCCATTAATATCATTATTATGGTCTTTGATGGTGAATTATCATATTCGTACGTATTCTCCTCCTCGCCGTGGCTCATTCAACATGAATAACCTTTCTCAAACCCCGTCTTCATCAAATGAACCTTAATTTGCTTTGTGTTTATATACAGATTTAGGTTTTCGCAGTCAATGCATGGAAAATATATGACATCAACATCTCTTTCATGCATATCCTCCACAATAGCTCTTATAAATCCTCGTATGCCAGGCATGTACTCTTGTGTTCCATAGATTTCAGTGTACATCTATGCTCTATCCATTATCTCCAAAATTTAAGATATGGTTAATTTCATATATATGTCACTAGATCTCTAGATCTCATATGTGGACACATTTCAAAACTATACCCATTAATGGCTTAAATTAAGAAATCTCAATTAAAACTATACCCATCAATGCACCTTTATAATTTCTATGTTTAAAATTTTGAAAAATCACATCTCCTTTTTTAACGCCTAATTGAATGATTCCAATATCTATAATTTTTAGTATTTTCTATTTTTTCTCTCTTTTCTCATGAGACATAGTACGTAAGACCAATTTTCAATAAAATGTACATCCAAAAAGTTATAATTTTCATAAGACATGGTGGTTATAATTTTTCTCATGTTTTATGAATTTTATACCATTACAGTAAGTATACAAGTATGCACAAATACAATATTTTAAAGTGCATGCTTCTAAATATCATGAAGCCAAATATTAATTGCTCTTTCTCCCGGACATTGATGCTATTTCAACAACAAAAGTTAACAAACATACTAACATACCAACAAAAACAAGGCTAGAACATTAATCATATATTCAACTTTAGATATAGTTAAAGTAGATCTAGCTAACTTCCAAACCACTCAAATTAGTAATAAAGGGAGCAAGTAGCTTACAGAGGTACCACTAACTTTCGAATAACTAAAACACTTCAAATCATTGAGAAACGAGCACAATTTATATGCTTGCTACTGTTTTGCCCTGTCCTCTGCCCCTACAGGATGCCATAGTGTCGAAACTTATAAGATAAGCAGCATTAACGCAAACTCCGGTCAATTTTTGTGTTGTGTAGGATTATTACTAGCGGTTTGATATTATAACTATCAGTTTTGTGAACAAACTACTAGTGATACCATCACTAGAGGTTCTGTGAATGAACCACCAGTGTGAATCCACCAGTGTGAATGCCCCTTGTCTTTCACGTGTCAACAAGTTGAACTGCGAGCTTGCAGTATTTAATACCTCCCAACCAACTGTCGCTCCTCCTCCTCAATCCGTCGCTCCTCATTTTGCCGCCGCTCCCCATTCTACCGCTCCTTGGCCCCTCGTTCCACCATAGCCATGAGCCCCGACCCCTAGGAAGCATTCCCATCTTGAGCGCTGCCCCTTTCCACCGTCATCGTCCTTGCCATCATCTCCCTCATCCATTAATGGGCCATATAGCTGTGGCGATTCTGACAGTGAGCCTTGCTGCATGCATTCGGAGGAGGAGGAGGATGACGACATTGGCACGAGGCCCTACGGCGTTGGGCCGGGTCAGGCCAACGACACCACCGACTTGTTGTCGGAGAATGAGGTGGAGTGCGCCATGCTCCAACGAGTCAAGAGGTAGCTCCGGTGACAAGGAGCAGCAGGAGGAGGAGGAGGATGCATCCAGAAGTTATGCTTTTCTTTACGCCCTTTTGGATTTAAAGAGGTTATATAGCCGTTGACGTGTTCTTTTGTACTTGATTATATAGTTAGTAGGTATGTAATATAACCAAGTTGTTAGGCTTTAACTTCAAATGTGATGTGCTAATTAAACTGAAATGCTCAGCAATGTTGAAGTTTTGTTCAAATAACTAATGATATTATCACTACTGGTTAGCTTATAGAATCACCAGTGATGACATAGAACCGCTAGTGCCACTGGCGGTTGTCATTACTAAGGATTTCTATAGGGTCAAACGTGGGGGGCGGGTGGGTCAAGGCTCAGCACCGGTGGTTTTTATGGTTTTTACCTCCTCTAACAGTGATGGAGAGACAGGGATTGACATTTCTGTAGTAAACTAGAATGACACATGCGTGGTTTGAAAAGTTGGGGTAGGGCGAGCCTGGTTGGGTAGGGGTCGATCTGAACCCGGCTCGGATTTGGTACGTACCCGACCCGTCGTCCATTTGGTAGATCGATCAAATCGAAATATAGATCTCTACGCGAATTAGCTGACTTGCTACCTTCTTTCGACATGATTATTGATCAACGTAGCGCAGTGTGTTTGATAATATTTTGTTCAAATAAATAATTAACTGGTTTATGCTTAAGAAGAAATTACGATCGAGTGCCTGTATATATATATCGTCACGTACGACGTCATATCCATCATCCATGCAAGAGATCATTGTACATGAGAGTTTTTTTTTTTTTTGAAAGCGTGTACGTGATCTTAATTAACCCGAAGGAAACAATCGGAAAAGGGATTGCTGTGTCTTCCTATTAACGGAGGGATAATTGTACCATATCGCCGTCTAATGGAAACTTGTGCGTGACATATATCTTTTATATGGATATATGCGAAATATTCCTCTACGCCTGGGTATATGCAGAAGCGCACCTCACATCATGCTGCATATTTTACGCGGTAATTGTCCATAACAAGCATACCTTATTTACCAGATACATGCAAATCAAATTGATTACTAATCCTCTCGATTGATCTTATCTGTATAGAATATACACGTACGCCATATTTACTTGATATAGAAGTAGAACATAATGTGATATATCATGGCTAAGATATTGCCCTCTCTCTCTCTCTCTATATATAGGGGCACGAGGGCCGAGCCTATATATGCAGTTCAGTCTATAGAATAGATCAGACGAAAAGGTGAGATGGCCGATATCATGGCGGGTGCTGGCGGTGGTGTCGTCGTGTACAAGATGATGATCATCGTCGTCCTCTTCGTTGGATGTCTTGAGCAGACTGCACAAGGTAAATAGCATATGCCATCGTCGATCTTTTGTTCTGTTCGTCCTTAATTATCATCATTAAATTAATATAGGAATTGTTTGGTTGGAGCGAATTGGATCGGAGGAATAAAATGAGAATTGAGATGAATGGGTTGTTAAACTCTTGATTGGTTGGTGAAGGACAAGATAATAGAAGTTTACAGCTTAATCACATTTATCCTGTTGTCAAGCCTCGCTTAGTTCCCCTTCTACTTCCCCATTCCCCACGGATGGTGTATATAGCTGGGCATATATAGCTGGTCATGTCGTTTTCTTTTTTTTCTTTTAATAATTTTAGTCTGTGTGCATCTTAGCTATGCAGAGGCCGAGAGTGATCTTAGTATGATTGCATCTTCTCGATGTAATTTTCTAAGATCAATAAAACTCTCTTTATTGGAAAAAAAAAATGTGTGTATTATGTACGTCCGTACTCACGAACTTCACATATACGAACTTCACATATTGCAGCAGGTCGTCCTCAGCTTCTGGGAGCCTCATGTACAGGAAGGAGCTACATGGATGATCAACCCATTGTCTATGCTGATACCACTGGAGTCGGTTCATACGAAGCACAATTAGATGGGAGCAAGCTAACCCTAGTATATTGTGGCGCGGAGGAATGCCCTAAAGTCCGGAGCTTTCTGCACCCCAGGACCTGCTATTTCTGCTACACGCTGCCGGGTGAGCCGTGGTACATGACGCAGGCCGAGTGCGAGGCCCACTGCCCCAAGTGCAACCCAAAGTGCCCGCCTGCAGCCGCCGCCTCCAGTCTGCTCGACTGAACAAGGTTGATCTTTTACATGCATTGAGAGAATGCTAGCTAGACGTTGCATGCATGATCGATCGACCAGTAAGGCACTCGTAACAGTGTAATAATCTAGCTGCTTTCATCTGAAGGAATCCAAATAATACAAGATATATATAATATAATGGCATTCTCTATATATAGCACTCTGATTACTATTTGAGATGTTTCATGGTAATCTCCGACGGCTCGGATTAATTTCTTTGCTATGATATTATATTAATTTTGTGTGGAAAAACTCTCTAGATAGATGATAATATTGTATCTGAATTATATTGCCAAGCTGATATATTTGCGCTAATGTGTACGGTAAAAGAGTTCGAGTATTTTATAGCTTCTTTCGAATTCCGTATGTCATTCCATGCATGTACGCCATTAATTACGCTTTGATCTTTCTTGGCCGTGAAATTGGATTTTACTTGGTCAGTCCCGTTAAATACGCACTTGATTTATGGATTGTTCCATCAGTCCTGTGGCCCATGAATTAAAAATTGTTGTTCAATATAATATTAAGGTTATGTTGACACTCAAGAGAAACTAGTAAAAAACAATTTCGGCGAAATTCGGTGTGCTACCCAGTATTATCGATCCGTAAAGTCAAATATATTTGTATCTATATATTGGCATTGAGGAACCCTTGCTTTTGTGTGTACGCTCAGGGGTTACAAACACCAATATGAACATAAATAATAAGATGAATACATAAACCGAATTGCTTGAACGCAGGCACCTGCAAATCGGCCTCGAGTGCAGGCGATTTTTTTTTCACATGGATTCAACAGAAATTTCGAGGGGGAGGAAGGAGGAAGAAGAAGGGAGGA
The DNA here is from genome assembly GCA_005191435.1 of Raddia distichophylla. Taxonomy (NCBI): domain Eukaryota; kingdom Viridiplantae; phylum Streptophyta; class Magnoliopsida; order Poales; family Poaceae; genus Raddia; species Raddia distichophylla. Next base: position 1,417,791 of record SPJY01000102.1, read on the forward strand.
GGAAGGAGCTTACCTGGCCGCCATGGAGCTCGCCTTCGCTGCCGTCGAGCTCGCCATCGCCGCCGTCGAGCTCGCCGCCGGCCGGTTAGGGTTAGGGTTTGAAGGGTTGCTCCCCGGCTATAGATTAAGGGTGGGGGGGAGGTGTAGGCCCGGCGGTTGGTCGGGGTTGTGAGGGCGGCAGTGGAGGCGGCGGCGCCGCCGCCAGAGCCGGGGGTGGGGAGAGATAGCGGCCGGGCAGGTTGTTGGCGGGCGGATCTGGGAGTCGCCGTCGTGTCTTGGTTAGCGTGGGCGGCATCGGTGCGGCGGCGGGAGGATGGGAGGAGGGGCGGCCAGCGGCGAGGGCGCCGCCGGCCGGGGCGGTGGCCGGAGGCGGCGGCGGCGGAGGAGGAGCGCGGAGCGAAGCGGCGGAGGAGGAAGACGACGCTGCGCTGGCTCTCTATCGCTCACGTGTACAAAACAAAAACGGTGGTAGCGCTGGCCGTTGGATCAAGATCCAACGACCAGAAAATCGCCTGCGCTCCCCCCACAAAACGCAGGCAACTGCGTTACAGTGCTTCTCATACATAAATGCAGTGGAAAACAATGCTTTATGATTTCTTTTGCAAACGGGCCGGGGTATCACTCCCTTTTTATAGTGTGTGTGTCAGTGTGTGTGTGTTTTTGTTAGAGCATGTATCGGACCTTGGTGCACCAAATTTTCTGACAATTTGCACCGAGCTGTTAATTTGTGGAATGAATCTCGTGCTAGTCGATCGTAAGCATAATCGCAGTAATTAAGTTCGGAGCCAGCGCTGGGAGCACTTTCACAGGTGGTGCACTGTCTTGACAGCCAGCCGTGCTGTAGAAGTCAATGTGAAATAAAAGAATAGCCCGCACACGGGAAAAATGTGAAAGAAGATGTCAAAATTTGTTCAAAGTAATGCAACACTTTATTAACCACGCTGGGAAAGCAAGAAGGTGTTAGGACAAACTCGGGGTTTGCAAAGTTCAGATTACAACCCGAGCAGCGGGATTTGAAAAAAAAAACTGTTGGGCTTTTGCTGGGCCTTTGGGCTTGGCCCATTCGGAGAAATAAGAGAGGGAGAGAGAGGGCAGCAGTGCTGCCCTAAGGGAGCAGCCGAGCGCGTGCGACATGGGCTGGTCCTCCGACTTTCTCGCGCGGTTTGTTGCTCCCCCCGAGCATATCCTCCTCTCTATTAAGCCGGTTGCCTTCTCGGGTTCTAGTACGTGCTTGCACAAGTTCTCATCTCCCCTCTTTTCTCTGTGCACTCCGCTGCTCTTCCTTCCCCGTCGGTTCGCCGACCGGTGGAGGTTCCCGTGGTGGTGCTGCTGCTCCTCTTCGACTTGGGTACTCGGTGGCCACAGGTTTCGAGCGCCGAGTCCCCATGCTGCTCCTCTCTGCTCCTCGGGTCTCCACCTCGGCTCAGTTCGTGGTGGGGACGACAGGCATCGTATCTCCGGATCATCTCGTCGGTGGTTACACGGTGTAGCCCGGCAATCTGTTTTCTGTGACAGCGAGCTACTCGCGCTTTGCCTTCCTTTGCTGCCTTCTTTGTTGGCTCAGATCCGACGCTAAGTAAGATTTTTTTGTGGCTTTCCCTTTTGTGGTTGGTTGTTCAGTGTACCAATTAAAGATTTTGGGGATCTAATTCCTGAATTAGAGGCTAAATCTCTGGTTTGGAGCACTGTTTCTTGGCCGTGGGCTTAATCCTTTTGCTCTATGCTGATAATCTGATTGAGGCAATGTGAATATAATTTGTTAATCGTATCCTCTGATTATTTCAGTTAGTAGCTGCACTGTTTAAGAATTTAATAAGTTAATTCATCCCTTTTTGCCTTGACTTGTTGATGATCTATAAACTAGATAATTGATCTTATTGTGGTATAGCACTAGTACTGTTCAGTTGCACCTATGTGCTGTCCATATTGTGTTAATCAATCTGTTTGTTGAATCTGGCACCTTTACATTGCACTTGTGTAGTGCTGTTCGGTTGGTTCAGATTAATTTGCATGGTTTGTTTCTAGTGACTATTACCTTGAGTTCTAGTAGATCAGCAGGTCGATTGGTTAAATTGGGATGTTATGACCTGATTTCAATTCTAAAACAGTGCAGAATTAATTTTTCTAATCCTGGATATTGATCTCAAATTATATTTGCCTGTGAAATCACTAAGAACTATAACTAGGACGGCTGTTTTACAGTAACCAGTTATCGGTTAAATCTGAGAGCTCCCTAATCATGTCAATGATGATATATTCTCTTGATTTGTTGGCTGCCATGTTCTTTAACTTGTTTATCATGTTACTTGGTGCTTTGCAGTCCAATTTTATAGAGTACATGATAAATAATCTATTACATGGCATTGTTTTGTGTTTGATCCTTTTATTTATATTCGGTTTATTTGATCAATTTATTATGCTTATATCGCACTATGTTCAACAAAAACGACGCTAAACAAAAGCTAAAGTTAAAACTTACGCAATTAGCTAGCCGATGTTCCATAAACTGTTAAGGACTTTGCCGCTCTCATTGGCTAAGCGAACATCTGCTGGGTGATCGGCACAAACTACTGTTTACAGGCACTAAGGTAAGCTTGTTGGCATGCGACAAGTATTGAATACGGCGTAGGACGAGTCGCCAACTTGCAGGTTCTTCGCCGAAATCCTATGTAGAGCTTGTAGGTATGCTTTTGTTCCGGTCGAGGGTTGCTTGCATTGCTCTTCGAGGAGATCGAGGTCAACTAGTCGCTCGAATTCTTGGTCGACGTCGTTGTGGGAGCTCACTTAGACCAACCGAAGCACTATACTGGCTAGGAGGATAGCCTCGGCACCATAGAAAAGCCGGAAGGGCATTTTGCCCTAACTCGGCTAGAGGTAGTGTAAACTGAACAAAGGAAAGAGGAGAGCTGCTTAACCCAAACGACCGTGTGCTTCTTGAGATAGTCATATTGTGCTTCTTGAGATAGTCATATACTCTCTTCTTTATGTGCTGCATGGTTTGACCATTGGCTCGTTCGGCTGCGTCATGTGCCATGGAGGCAAAGCGGATCTTCGGGCCAATATCTTCATAGTGAACTGGTAAACTGGATACCATTGTTCATGATCAAGCAATCCGGGACTCTAAAACAAATCACAACGTTGTTGTGGAAGAATCGCTTGGTTGCTTGGACGGTGATGGATAACACCGGCTCGGCCTCAATCCGCTTGGTGAAAGTGTCAGTGGCGACGAACAAGTGCATGCATCCTTTCAAACCCCTTAGGATGAGAATCACCAAAAGAGGGGTATGGTATGCAACGCTTGAGTTAGTTGGACCTATCTTGCATAGAACTGACAGGCCTGGCACCCGAACACCAACTCGTGAGCATCCTTATTGGCCATGGGCTAATAGTAGCCCAGGTGGAACTCTTTGCCCACTAGTGTTAATTTGGGATGCGAAGTGGGCTCCATCTAGGTGTCGCCGGTGAGTCGCCGATCTTTGTGTGGCGTGCCTCCGGAGTTTGTGAAGGTGCGAATCTACCTCCGCAAGGAAAAGGATTCAACTAGTGATCGCCGGTGAGTGCTTTGTGCTTCGCTGGTAAGGGGGATTAGGGTCTTGGTGATCCGGGCTTTGTGCCTTCCCTAACGGTGAGTAGGATCTCCCTTCAAAGATCCGAACATCGGGAAACAAAAAATCGCTGTGTTTGTATCTTGGTCTTGATCTGGTGTTTAAACTATTGGTATTGGCTTGTTCTGAGTATTCTTGAATAGATCTAACCTTGATTTTGCGAGAAATCAGTTTTTCTACAGGTTTTCGATCAATTCCAGAACACCCCGGATCGGAACATCTGACGGCCGTCGGAACATCCGACCCAGATCAGAACATCCGACGGGGGGCTCTCTGGACCAGGTCGGAACATCCGACGGGCTGGTCACTGTATTGACTTTATTAATTCCGCAATTTCGTTTTATTCGCCTATTCACCCCCCCTCTAGGTGGCATAGCGATCCTTTCGGACTTTCTTTTTGCCGTCGACATAGAGCGAAAAAACATTATGGTCGGTGTTTTGGCCGACCACAAAAGTTTTTTGGCCGACCACTAAAGTTTCGCTTCCTGTAGTGAAAGTCAAATATATTTGTATCTATATATTGGCATTGAGGAACCCTTGCTTTTGTGTGTACGCTCAGGGATTACAAACACCAATATGAACATAAATAATAAGATGAATACATAAATGCAGTGGAAGACAATGCTTTATGATTTCTTAGATCTGATTGCAACGTACGGGCCGGGTTAATGGGTTATCACTCCCTTTTATATAGTGTGTGTGTGCTTGTTAGAGCATGTATCGGACCTTGGTGCACCAAATTTTCTGACAATTTGCACCGAGCTGTTAATTTGTGGAATGGTCGTAAGCATAATCGCAGTAATTAAGTTTGGAGCCAGCGCTGGGAGCACTTTCACAGGTGGTGCACTGTCTTGACCAGCCGTGCTGTAGAAGTCAATGTGAAATAAAAAGAAGATGTCAAAATTTGTTCAAAGTAATGCAACACTTTATTAACCACGCTGGGAAAGCAAGAAGGCGTTAGGACAAACTCAGGGTTTGCAAAGTTCAGATTACAGCCCGAGCAGCGGGATTTGAGAAAAAACAACGCTAAACAAAAGCTAAAGTTGAAACTTACGCTACTGGCCGATGTTCCATAAACTGTTAATTAAGGACTTCGCCGCTCTCATTGGCTAAGCGAACATCCACTGGGTGATCGGCAAAAACAACTATTTACGGGCACTCCCAGAGGGAGGTAAGCTATCTTCTTGGCATGCGACAAGTATTGAATACGGCGTAGGACGAGTCGCCAACTTGCAAGTTCTTCGTCGAAATCCTACGTAGAGCTTGTAGTACTGTGCTACTGCTCGGGTCAAGGGTTGCTCGCAATGCTCTTCGTCTTCGAGGAGTTTGAGGTCAACTAGTCGCTCGAATTCTTGGTCGACGTCGTCGTGGGAGCTCACTGTGACCAGTACCATAGAAAAACCGGAAGGGCATTTTGCCCTTAACTCGGCTAGAGGTAGTGTAGACTGAACAAAGGAAAGAGGAGAGCTGCTCAACCCAAACGACTCTGTGCTTCTTGAGATATATAGTCATATACTCTCTTCTTTATGCGTTGCATGGTTTGACGACCATTGGCTAGTTTGGCTGCGTCATTGCTCTACAGATGTGCCATGGAGGCAAAGTAGATCTTCGTGCCAATATCTTCAAAGCATTTCTAAAATAGTGAGTAAACTGGATACCATTGTTCATGATCAAGCAATCTGGGACTATAAAACGGATCAGAACGTTTGTTGTGGAAGAATCGCTTGGTTGCTTGGACGGTGATGGATAACACCGGCTCGGCCTCAATCCGCTTGGTGAAAGTGTCAGTGGCGACGAACAAGTGCATGCATCCTTTCAAACCCCTTTGAATGAGAATCCCCAAAAGAGAGGTATGGTTTGCAATGCTTGAACCAGTTAGACCTATCTTGCATAGAACTAACAGGCCTAGCACCTGGACACTAGCTCGTGAGCATCCTTATTGACCATGGGCCGATAGTAGCCCAGGTGGAACGCTTTGCCCACCAGTGTTTGGGATGCAAAGTGGGCTCTGGTGCATACCTTCATGGAGGCCCTTGAGTAGGTATTTACCCTCTTCCTTGGATATACACTTGGACAGAACTCCAAGCTTACCTCTATGGTATGCTTTCGTTCAGCTTCTTGCTCGGGCAATGTGTCGTGAGCGAGATACTGGATGAATGACATCATTCAGTTTGGCTCTTGCTCGAGCAAGAATACGCTGTCATTCGTCTCAAGTGCCTCCTCTATAGTAGCAATGGAGGGCTTTAGTAGGTGCTCGATAAGCACTTCCATCAGAATACGTGGACATGAAGTTTCTAGGCTAGACAGCTTGTCTACAGTAATATTGCGTAGAACATCTAAAAATGTTGAATTGTTGTTCTAGCTTCCTCACCTCAGCCGGATAATGGGCCATTGTCGTTGGTACACTCAAATTTCTTGCTATACTTGTTGATGACTAGATGCGAATATCCTTTTTGGAGTCAGCCGCCAGACACCAAGCACTCGGCACGCTCGGAGTCCAACCAAGAGACCTTCGTACTCCGCCGTTGTTTGTTGCATTGAAGTGTAGTTGGATGGAATACTTGATCGTGTCACCATAATAGGAGATGATGACAATGCCAACCCCCAAGCGTTTGTAAGCTTGGGACCTACCAAAATACATGTTCCACTGTCCGTCGCTAGGATTGTCTGCCAAAGTTGTGGGCGGGTCTAGGTTAGTCCACTTGGCAATGAAGTCGGTAAGTGCTTGGAATGTTATAGCATTACAAGATTTGAACTCAATGATTAACTTGGACAACTAGAGAACTTACATGGAAATGCTACCACTAATGTCTGGGTCCCCAAGGATTTCCCTAAGCAGAAAGTTGGTCGGGATCATGATTAATAAATGAGCTTGTAAGTAGTGGTGGAGCTTTTTTGAGACCACGAGCAACGCGTAAAGCGTCTTTTGGACCTCTGGATAACGTTCCATAGGTCCATTGAGAACCTCACTATCGTAGTAGATTGGCCTTTGTACTCCTATATATTTCAGCAACCAAGGCCGCGCTAATGGTACTCGGGGTAGTCGCAAGATACAAGAGTAGAATTTTTCCTTCTCAGACATAGTTACTACAGGTGGCTGGAACACGTACATTTTTAACTCCTCGAAGGTGTTGTCTGTTTCCTCTGTCCACTCAAAGCCGTGTTGTTTTTGAAAGGCCTTTAAGAAGTGGTGACCTCGCTTGCCTAGCCAGGAAATAAAGCGGTCGAGGGTAGCCATCCAGTCGTTGAGTACTTGCTCCTAAGGGTGTCAACGGGGACATTCCCCATTGGGGAGTGCCTCCCCATCCTCATCCCCACAATCCAAATTTTTCCCTATCCCTATCCCCGTTCCCTGTCTCGAGGATAAAATTTCCCCATCCCCATCCGGGTAACGCGGCCTTGTCGAGGACCCATCACTGCAAAAAAATTCCACGCAAACGAAAACATACCATCACCATTTTTACCCTAAAATCATGCTACGGGGGAAGAAAAAATAGGATGATTCGATATATTGAAGGTCTAGTTGCCACATATCAAAAAATGTGGATACAATGTGCTAGATGACATGTTTGCGACCTAACAATTCTAACAGACAAAAGTAATTTCGGGTCCCCTGGGGGGGAACAAATTCCCCGTCCCCGTCCCCACCATCCCCGACAGGGAGTGGTTTTTCCCCGTACCCATTGCCACCCCTACTTGCACCTCCTCCTTATAGGTCGGGGCATTCATGTTGGAGATGGCCTCAATTTTCTTGGGGTTAGGAGTGATCCCGAAGGAACCGATTGAATACACACGCAAAATTTTCGATCATACCGAACATGCACTTCTTCGGGTTGAGTTCTATCCGGTGCTTTTTGAAGTTGCAAAACATTTCGAGCAGGTCCTCCATGTGTGTGTTGGCTTCTTTTGATTTGACAATGATGTCATTGGTGTCAATATCCTAGTCTTCTGCAAGAGACGTTAAAAGGTGGCCCCCGTGTTTCATATAAAGGACATGGTCGTGTAGCAAAAGATACAAATGGAAGTAATGAAGGCTGCTTTCTGCTATCCTTGGAGGAGATGGCGATTTGGTGGTACCCGGAGCGTGCATGTAAACAACTCATCAATTTGGAATCCACTGTTGCATCGATGAGTTGGTCAATACGCAGTAGCAGGAAGTTGTCCTTAGGGCAAAAGGCGTTGAGGTCACGGTGGTTGACACACATGCACCACTTGTTGCCCTTCTTCTAGACCACCACCAGGTTGGCTAGCCACTCTAAGTGAGCGACTTCTTGGATAAAGTCGTCCTTGTGGGAACCGTTCAAGTTTATAAGGACTAACATATTGTGGTTGTCAAGACTAAGTACAACAGTTTGACCATCAAGTTCTTATATGGGCAAGCCCTAGTTGAGTAACTTTCGGACTCTTAGTTCGGGCATTTCAGAAGGCGGTGTAGGAAATGGAGATCGACCACATACTACAAGGCACAGGAGGTGGCTTGTGTCAACCGAACGCATTGGCACATTGGTGGAATCCTTAGTGAGAATGCCTGAGCAATGATAAAGTTGGCTAAAGACTTTGTGGTGGTCATACCACTTTTAGTGACTAGTGGATGTTCATTTCTCGTGAGTAAAGCATAGAAACACTGGAAAGTATAAGCATTCATGGAAGGCATGCCCACGGTCAAAGGTGCATGATGGTGGCACGATCACAATTGTTTTTTTATTTCCTCACCCCTCTATTAGTCTGATTTTAAATGGTTTTTGCTATCCTAAAGTGAGTGTTGTGGGGGTATGATGAAAACCATAGTTACCACTGTGATATAGCCAAGTTTTGGGCAACCCGGTTGTGCCAAAATGGCAGAATTTCAAAAGGAATTATTCAAATGATTTAAAAGACGTTACTCTTTGCAAAAAGCTTTCAAACAAATAGAATCAATCTTTTAAAATGGCACTAAGTAAATAAACTCAGCCACTCCTTGAAACCCCTACTGAATGCATTAGTTAATTGGTTTGCGAGTATGTTAGATATACTCAACTTGTACTTCAACCGCAGGGCTACTCAATCCAATGAGTGGTTCTTGACTCGTACTGCTATGAGTCGTAAGGAGAAGAGTACCATGACGAAGGATTTGCTGCCAAAGTCCAAGAAGAAGACTTTGTCGACATCTAAGAGCTCACCCTAGCTACAGCTTGCCTGTGAGATGTTTCGTTGCTGCTTTAATTTGGACTTATATTTCATGTTTTTGCTATTTCAGGCCTACGTGCCGAGCTATTTGTAATAAGTGAACGTTGACATGTACACTCCGATGTTATAAAGTACTTCGGTGATGGTATTTGATCCACGGATCTAGAATATGTGTGTATTAGATTACTTAATCCAAAGGACTAGTATAAGTAAAACACAGAAGGGAATCATCATAAAAACCACATCCAAGTTATTATTTGTCCGCAAGAGTACAAAACTTGTCTAAAATTTAAACGTAATGGTGTACAGTAAAAATTAAATTTCAATGGCAGGTGTATTTCTATGCTACTTTAGGACAACATAGTACTCCTTTCGTACCAAAATATAAGGGCTATAAATTTTTTACACGGCCTCTAATGTAGAACTTTGACCATTAATTTTTTCCATAATATATCATCAAAAATTATAAAATTAACATCATATGAAAGTGCTTTTAAATATTAATCCAACTATATGGCATGTATAACACGAAACATATATGTTTTTAGCTTAATTATTAGTCAAAAGTTACAAATGTTGACATTTCAAATTCATGCAAGCCTTATATTTTAATACGAAGGGAGTATTAATTATCTGAAGATTTGTCTTCCCATGTGTCGGTGTCTGGGAAACGCGCCCCTGAAGGGCAGCGGCTCCACGGACCGGCAAACGAATTTGTAGTTTGAGTGAGGCCCAATGACCACCTTTCTCAGCAGCCCGGGGCGGCGGCCGAGCTTACAGGGGCTCAGGCCGCACGGTATTCCCGGACAAAGTCTGGTGCGACTTGGCGATCTGGGTACAGGTCCGTCGTACGGTGAGAAAGAGAACGAGGGGAGAAGAAGGAAGAAAGGGAATACAAACCGTGAAGACATAAGCGATTTACCCTGGTTCGAGCCCCCACTGCCGGGTAATAGCTCTACTCCAGCCTTGTTGATTATACGGTGGAAAATAGTACAGAGGTGCCGAGACCGGGCTTGAAGGCACCGATCCCGAGCTTACAGGGGAGTTTTGGACACTCAGGTGGCTAAGGACTAAGACTAATGCTGAAGAAGCTTCGAACGCGTGTGTTGCTTGAGTGGCTTGTCAATACTTGGATCTCTTGCCTCGAGCGGATCTGGGGCCTTTCCTTTTATAGGCGCGGCGGGTCTCCGGGCTGCGGATTCTCGGGGAGACACAGTTCCTCCCGGTCAAGTCCAGGGACAGTGCGGTGGGACATGACAATTGTAGCCACATGCCTAAGGATAGCCCGAGAGGTGCACCACGCTCCTGGCTGGGACCCAGGGAGGCGCGGTTGACTTGGTCAAACCCGGAGGAGACCCCGGCGGGCTAGACGCTTCCTTTAGTACGGCCAGGGGCGGCCTTTCGGACCTTCTATACTTGTGGTGGCCCGGTACGGAATCTGCCCAAGGCCCGTCTTGAGATGGGCCGCTTATCAATCACTAACACCATGCTACAGGTGCAAAATCACTAACACCCAAAGATTAGAGTGCGGGCCTATTACCAAGATCACATTGCCAGAAAGAGTACCCTACGGTTTTCATGGAGCATTCATCTCAAAAAGTACAAGAAGGGATATATGAAACCTATATGTAGGAAAGTTTCCACCTTTATGCACTACTGAATGCATTTTAAGAGTGACTTGTGCTACTAATTTATAAATAGATATATTTTTTTAAGCACAAAGGCTAGACGCTCTACCATTTTCACTTAAGTGGTAAAAGAAATGTTGTACATATTTGCAAAGCAGGGAACATGAGGGCGTCGACAAACTCTATGAAAATATAAATATAAAAAGGTTGAGAAAATATATGTAATTAATCATTTAAACTTTTCAATTGAGGGAGGGTCCTTCATAAATAAGGATAATTTTCCTTTATTGTTAATTAAAAATTGAAAAAACATTGTACTCTTTATAAATGATTCGATTTATAAATTTATCTTGAAACCGTTACCTTTATAGAGGATTTGAGAAAGGAGATACTATGTACAATAGTCTTGGATAGGTACAGATACAATGGTCTTCAATATAGGCCTCTATGCACGGGACTATAAAACATAAACAAGATGAAGCTACCGCACCTAACTAGGTGATCGGTGACATGTATTTATAGTGACTAAGGGTTGATCCTTGGATGAAACAAACCTGATCTCCAACCTCTTCTGCGCTACCCTCTCTCGCATGAACGGAAGTCTACCTCCACATGCTTGATGCGGGCATGAAAAACAGGATTGGTCGAGAGATAGGTTGCTCCAAGGTTGTAACATCATAGTATTGGCGCTCTAGGCTGATACATCCCTAGCTCTCCGAGCAACATCTGTATTCAAATCACCTCTGCTATAACATTTACCAAGGCTTTATACTCAGCTTCGGTACATACTCAACCGAGACAGGGTGGCCTGATTTCTTGACCTCCATGCATGAGACGAGGTTACTACCATAGAATACCACATAGCCGTTGTTGATCGCCTGTCGTCGGGGCAACCTGCCCAGTCTGCATCCGAGAAGGCACTAAGCAATGTGGAGCTAGACCGAAGTATCTTGAGTCCCACACCTGATGTCATTTTGAGGTATCTCAGTATCCTTTTTAAGTGTTGTCCAGTGTGATGTAGTCGGTGAATACATAAATTTGCAAACTTTATTAACCGAATATGCTATATTTGGCCTTGTGAGAGTCATGTACTGCAATGCACCAACTAAGCTTCTATACTTTGTTGCCTCATCCAATTTCAGCAGTTCTCCTTAATGCTTGGACAACTTATTCATGGCGGGGCAATGGAGTAGCACTAATCTTACATTTTTGCATGCCAACACGGCAGAGTACATCATCAATGTAGCGAGCTTGAGAAAGCAACAAACCACCCTTCTCTTGTTGTACTTGAATACCTAAGAAGTAACGCAACTGTTCCAATTCCTTGATGGCAAACTAACTTCTTAGACCCTCAACCAGTTTGTCAATGGCTCGATCTGACGAACTGGTTACAATTATATCATCCACATAAACCAAGATATAGAGATCATTGTTTTTATATATAAAGAGAGACGTGTCGGCTTGAGATGGAACAAAACCAAGCTCTTGAAGACGTGCGCTCGGCTTGGAGGACCAGGCACGAGGTGACTGTTTTAGCCCATAGAGATTTGTCCAACTTACAAGCCCAAGAAGGACTTATTTTATCTTCATAACCAGGCGGCTGATTCATATACACATCTTCCTCTAGAACACCATGCAAAAAAGCATTCTGCACATCCAGTTGACACATACTCCACCCTTTTGACACTGCTAAGGACAGAATTAGGCGTATTGTCATTGATTTCACCACCAGGCCAAAATTATCACCGTAATCAACTCCGTACCGCTGCTTATACCCCTTTGCAACGAGCTGGGCTTTAAGCCTGTCAATTGACCCATCTCCATTTGCTTTCTGTTTAATTTTGAAGACCCACCTAGAGTCAATGAGGTTCATCCCTATGTGATATGGCACCAAATGCCAGGTCTTGTTTCTGCACAAAGCTTCATACTCATCATCCATAGATGAACGCCAGCCTATATATCTTGCAAGACCTAAAGATAGTTCTCTGGTTCTCGTGTTATCGCATGTGCATGTCGTATTGTCGTCCATATAAGACTGTATTGTCCGTTATCACCTTGGGACATATGATGTCATCCTGAGCTCTAGTTCACATGGGGTGTCCATGGACTTCATGTGGATGTGAATGTAGTTTCATCTGATCACCGTGATGATGCTGAGATTGTTCTGTTGAGGTATGACAATGCAACTGGATTAGAGTTGACACTGTGATCATCCCCGACACTAATGCTAGCTGGACTAGGGTCTGGACTTGCGCCATGTAGAACTAGGTGATATGTTAGCAAAATCAGGATGCTCATGCACACTAGGTACACCCCCATCATCAAAACCCAGCGACACAGGAGGAGCTAGGATTTGAGGAAGTAGAACAGCAGATTCAGAGGCTGGAGGGCTATTGCAGGTTGAAGGAGAACCTGATTTAAAAGGAAAACAATTTTCATAAAAAATGACGCCCCTAGATATGTAAACTCATCCTGATGGACGATGGAGGCATCGATACCCTTTATGTAAGCTGTTGTAGCGTAGGAACACACATTGAACTAATCTAAATTGAAGCATGTGCTTGTTATAGGGATACAAATGTGGCCATTATTGTAAATTACCATTATTGCCATTATTTCTAAATTAAAACTTGCGCTTGAACAGATGTTTCTTTATTATTGTAAACTACCATTTCATGTACTATATAGCATTACCTGTTTAAGTAAGGAACATATCCTGTGCAATCAAGCTTACGATGCAATCACCATGCAACTGAACTATAAAAGGTTGTAAAAAATTCTAAAAAAAATTGCAGATGTACACTTTAACTTACTCTACATCTGTATAAAATTTAAAGTTAAAATTCATCCTATATTGAAAGTTACCAAAAAAATATAATTTTAAATGTCAATTTTTCTTTTTTATAACTCTTAATATAAAATAAATTTTTCTTTAAAACTTTATACATTGGTAGAGTAAACAATAAAATACATCTACAATTATTTCAGAATTTATCATAACTTTTGATAGTTCGGTTACATGGTGGTTGCACCGTAAACTTCATTACACAGGATATGTCCCCGAAATATCCGATTTACCCGCCTTTCTCATCACTTGGTCTTCTAGAGTTAATTGATATGTGCATGTACCTCGATATGGTATATCAAAGCGAGTGATTTTGAGTTGAAATTGTGGAAACCACAAAGATCGGTCATGGAACCCTACGTGGTGATCAACATGATCCATCATGGGCTCTTAAATTCATTCTTTACACAAACAGGCCATGCACGAGGGGAATAGGTGATAGAGACCACGTGTAGATCACGTTCATTACACAATAGGCCATGAGAAGAGTGGGTGATAGAGACACTGAAGAAGTGATGGTCAACAAGACCTGCCATGGCAAATTTTTAATGTGAACCCTGCGTGGAGGTCAACATGATCCGTCATGGGCCCTTAAATTCATTCTTTATTTCGCAAACAGGCCATGAGCCCACGAGGAGTGTGTGTGGTAGACTAAGTAATGAAGAATTGGATGTCACTCAAATCAACCTTGTGTGAACTAGTTCACGGAAGTTAATAGAACATATGCGAGTTCCATTTTACCATCCCGCGTAAGCACGATGCCAGGATGGACCCATACCCCAAATGACTTTGTGACCATTCCCATAAATTCAGATCGTACGAGACCATGCCATCCAAGCAACCGAACAGCTCGAGATCACCATGATTCAATTCATTCTTTACAAAAAAAAAGGGGCCATGAGCCCATGGGGGCAGTGAGTGATGGTGAGGAAGTGGCGGAGATCACTGAGATCCACCATGGGGAACTTAAATTGTGTAGACGAGTTAATGGAGATTATTATATATAAATTCTGTGTCGAGTTTTATTTCCTGTCATACAGAACTTCGCCACTGACATGCGGCCCCACTCCAGATTGAGCCCACCTGTCAAAGAGAAATCAGGAAGATCCCTATTTTACCCTCCCGCGTGAGCGTGACCAATGCGCCTGGTGCCATCCATCTGCTGCACTGAAAGCGACGAGCATTTGAGAACGCAAGTAGCACACACTTTTTGTTCCCTTTTCTAATAGAGGGATATGCTTCGTCCCAAAAAAAAGAGAGATGCCTACGTTTTGTGACCACTTGCATAAATTAGATGATAAGAAGGAAAGATTATTTGCACCTGAGAAGCATATATCGCTCTCCCAACTAATCCTCCCCCCGAGTTTTGGTTGAAGCCGAAGGAGCAGTGCAAAGGAACAGTGGCTTAGCCGCCAGCGTTGGCTTCAATCTTGTCCTGCTCCAGCCCACTCCTTGTCCATGCGAGGCCCTCGCTGGACTCGTCGAAATCAAGGCGAGGAAGATGGAACTGCCATGCACCATGATATGCATGCGTGAACCTATATGAGTAGGCCGTTTGAACTCTACATGCTTGCTCACCCAATCAACTTGATGGTTGCTTGAACAAGCGAATGGTTCTTACCGAGTGAGGGAAGTCAAATAGTTTTGGATACCGTTGAGCTTGCTGTCACTGGCTCACTTGTCATTGTCGTAGACCCCATGCACTCTCCCTCCCTCCCCCTCTCCCCCCCTCTCTCTCTCTATCTGCATTCTGCGTGCTCTCCCAGTCTCCCTTCTCTGTATCCGGGTCTGAATAAATAGACGTCCAATGCAACGCTGCAGTGGATGCATGCTGCAGCTGCAAGAACACCAAAATCAAAATGGTGGTTTCCCTGAATGCCTCTCTTCAACCACGCATGTGCACAACTCCCAAGATGCCATCCGTCTCGCCTAACGCTGCTCGTTTATCTCATCAGGCCACGTCCACTGCAAAGGTTTGGGGACGCCCTCTAATCCTTGTGTAACCTGAAATGCAGTCAGGCTATCAAATTATGAAGTTATCAACAATATAGCCTGTTAATTGCAGCCATATTTCAAGAAGCTTCACCATCATCTAACCTCCAAACTTGAGGAGGCGTCAAGTGTTGCACACAGTTCTTGCCAAAAATTGTTGGACGCATTTGTGGACTCCAACTTCACATTCAGGCGTCAGCCTTTACGTCCTACTGAGGTAATTCTGAAAAGCTCCTCTAATACACAACTATATATAGTTGACAACTGTTAGGGTCACACCGCTCAATACAGAATAAATATAGATAGATAAGCATGCATAACTTGCAGTGGAAGGCTTTAAAGAACAGTTTTTTTTTTACGAGAATTATAGTTGTGTGCGACTAATTACCTTATGCTGTGGAATTTGCATGCAGAGCAACTTCGCACCAGTTGATGAGATCGGTGAGATGACAGAGATATTGGAGATTGAAGGAGAGATTCCAATAGATTTTCCAGAGGGCGTTTATATAAGAAATGGTAATGATACTTGTATCATGCTCCTGCTGATTTAGGGTAGTCTCCATCTGACAGAAATATTGGAGTGCAGGAGGAAACCCTGCCTTCGGAGCCCTCCACTCAGTAAGCTCTATCTTTGGGCAGTCCCACGACATCTGGGTCCAAGGAGAAGGCATGCTCCATGCCTTGTACTTTACCAAGAGCAGTAACAGCAGCGCATGGTTAATCTCATACAATAACCGCTACGTGCAGTCTGATACATTCAAGCTTGAGAAACGACTGCAGAAGCCATGCTTTCTCCCTGCTATCGACGGTGACCCTCCTGCGATGCTCGTCGCCACCATTCTCAACGCTGTAAGTACAAAATTAGCTTGCTGCTTTCTCTAGGACACGTTTCTTTTTTCCTATTTTATGAACTGCTGGGCATAAATTTATGCACAGCTGAGGTTTGGAAAGGTGCTTAGGAACATGAGCAACACCAGTGTGTTTGAGCATGCTGGGAGAGTCTTCACAGCCACTGAGAATGACAACCCCCATGAGATTGACTTGCATAGCCTCAGCACACTAGGCAGCTGGGATCTTGGTGGTAGATGGAAGTTGCCATTCACTGCACACCCTAAGGTTGGTCCCTTTTGCTTGCGAGTTCAAAATATTCAAGCCAAATACATATGCAAAAATCTGGTGCCTGTACAAAAAGTTAATGATCACATTAAGTGATATCTGTGTAATATATATATAAATTTGGAAATGTCTAGTGCCTGTACAAGAGTGTTAAAGATCTTGTTAAATGACATATGAGTAACATTTTTGAGTTGCATACATAGGGTATTCCAAGACCATAATTGGAAAAGTACATTGCTCAATTAATATGCCGAGAGCGGATTGGGAAGCATCCCATATCCATTCTAACAGAGGCAAATACTAGAACTAAGCATATCAGGTATGGGATATTATAAGTTATCTTTGCTTTAAAGGAAAACTAACTAGACTAGTTTATGTTTTATGCTAACCAAAAAGGACAATTAGACTTTCAAATCTAATGAGATAATAATAAAGTCTACATATATTACAACACTACAAAACCCATGGCCAAGATTTAGGCCGTATAGGTTTCATGTGAATCTTCCCAAAACCATGAATAAGCTCAACTCTTGGTCAAACCCATTATGGATCCATTGCATTTGAATGGATATGTATAGCTTTTCTTTTTGGGGTGTTGTGTCATTCAATGCATGTTGCCTCTGAGAGCAGGTAATTCCTGGATCAGGAGAGTTGGTCATCTTTGGAATCAATGCGGTACAGCCTTTTCTTACAGTTGGTGTTGTCTCAGGTTTCTCTACTTTCATAGTATCGTTTTCTTCTATTAATATCTTCTCCAACAAACTGAAGCCAATACTTCATTCCATACTATACTCTGCAGCAGATGGAGAGAAACTAAAACAAAAGGTTGGTCTCAAACTAGACAGATGCACATTTTGTCATGAAATAGGAGTCACCACAATGTAAGTTTTTTACTACTACAGCAATGCTTGCGTTCATGACTGCTCAAAGTTTATTTAATACAAACAGAGATTCGCCCTTGTTTTTATTTAATTTAAAGAAAAATAGATTAATAAAACAAAAAAACAAATAGTGAAATTCCACATAGTCTGTTGCATCAGAGACAATAGGCCATAACTGTGACTTAAGGGAAGCTTGCTAATTACAGCTCATGAACAGGGCATCAACTCAACTTTATTCAATATTGTAATACTAGTTCTGAGTCAGTTGCCAGTGCTAACAAATGTAACAGTGATGATACTACTATGAATATCAGCTAATTATTTATATTATAATCAGCTGGAAATTTTATCTGCCTTCTTATAATAAAAACTGTATTTTTCTGTCAAATTTACTTCTCTAACCAATTTCAGATTCATTATAACCAAATGAAATATCAAAGTTGCATGGAACGAACCAATACAAATCAATTATAATTTGTAGTATAAACCACTATTTTTTTAATCTCTAAATTGATTAGTACTTTTTTTAAAAAACTAACCAGAGGAAGAATTTCCAATGATAGTGGCAACCAGATGATACCATGTTGCCCTGATAACAGGTGAATTAATGTGGGAATGCAAGACCACATTCTAACTGCATCTAATACGGTGCTTGCAACTAGTTGGTAGAATGCTTGATATATTTTGCAGTTTTTCATAACTAAATTGTGCATATTAAGAAACAAAATTAATTGTTTACTTATTGTTTCTCTTATAATTATATAAATAAAGGTAAAATCTTATTTTAGTCAAAATAGTTATCTTGAACTATAACTCCACTTTACTTATGTCAAAGCAAACTATAGTTCAAACTTTAATATATGCATAAAGAGAATTACAGTTGTAGCAGGATATAATGCAATTTCCAGAAAAGATACGCTAATTGAAACAACTAATGAAATCTAGCATCTTTTGTTATTGTAGGTACAACATTATCATAGACTCACCACTTACTCTCAACCCTACTAGGATGCTAAGAGGGGCTTCGTAAGTATAAATGTTATACTTCTCTTGACGCAGAAATTAAGCTCACATTACCAATCAATTCAATCTTTGCTCAAATAGGCTGGTTGACTTTGAAAAGGAAAGCTACTCAAGAATAGGGGTCATGCCCCATTACGGCGACGCAAACTCAGTAATATGGTTTTATGTAGAACCATTCTGCACATTCCATCTTGTCAATTGCTTTGAGGAAGGTGATGAGGTATACAGCAAATGATTGATCAATACTTCTAAGTTGATGTTGATACAGGTTCACTATAATCTTGAACAAAAACTACAAATATAAAGTATTTAGGAAGCAGATCAAGCAGTAGCTGAGATAAAGATTGGATAAGAAATTAGATGTTTCTCTTTAGAAACCAAATGTCAATCTCATCGTTAACAAGCGCTCAATTTCAACAGCTAAGCAAACCTTGCTAGAGTTGCTGAATGGTTGCAACACAACTCCATGATCAAACCTATCTTACTATGTGTTCACAGATTTCTCTAGCATACTCTAATTCACCCACCAATGATTAGGTTGTTGTAAGGGGATTTCATTTGCCAACTTCTGTGTTTCTCGGTCCACGGCTTGAGAATATGACTATCGATTCTTCCAATAAAGGACCAAATGAAGAATTCTTTTCTCGCTTGTATGAATGGAGGTTGAACTTGAAAACAAGGACCATTGCAGGCAAATACTTAACTGGCATAGAGGTTGCCCTGGAATTCCCAGTGATCAATGACAGGTATGCTGGCCAACATCACAGGTATGCATATGCACAGTTGGCAGATTCTTCAGCAAGCTTCGCCGGTGGTCATGGAATAGGTGCGTGTGTTTGTGTGTGTGTGATATATTATTTCCATATATGCATCTTGGGTTTGAGCAAGAAAAATGGAGCATAAAATAAAACCAAGGAGATATGTTACTCTTCAGACCTCAATAGCTCTTGGCTTGATCTATGTTTTAGAGTAGTGCATCACCCAATTACACTACAATGGCCATTATATTTTGTTTCCTCCAAATTGTGAAGAACATGAAAGTTTCCTTTTAAAATTGGAATTTCTAAACCGTTCCACAATCCAAAAACCTAAACAGGGAAGCTTATGTTGGGTTTGCAGGACTCATTTTTCCAATAACAATTCCCTTCTTCCAAATGAACCTTAAACTACAGAATATATAAAGTAATAATTAGTTTCAGAAAGATCAAGTAACACCTCACTAGTAGACAATTTGGGCACAGTGCAAACAAAAGAATAAAAATTACTGGTGCTTTTTGAAGTTCTGAACTAACTGACTCTATATTGAAATTGTTTACTTCTATCCTGATTGACTCTAGATTTAAGTTGTTTACTTCTATCCTAATTAGAATATTTATGTTCCTTGTATCCCTCAGTTTCTTACATTACTAGAATAGCCATGCAAATGCTTCTCCTAAATAAGAAAAATATAACATTCAACCTTGTTCGTCTGTCATATATTAGAGTTTGTTATGTTATGAATATGAGATGTATAGGCCCTGTACATTTCAGCTTACCGTAGCGTAGCGTAGCGTTTCAGCAAAATTTAAAAGCCTTTAAAGAGAGATTTAAATATTGTTAAAAAATAATTTAAAAATACTTTTAGGATCTTTAAGAGTACTAAAAATATGAGAAAAATCATTACAAATTATTACACCAAATAGACTATATAAAAAAGATAAATTTTACTGAAACGCTACGCTATGCTACACTAAGCTGAAATGTACAAGGCCATACTGATCTATCGACCAAGGACCTGTATATATAGAGTACATGAGAAGCCTAGGTAAGGCAGGGAAAGCCCAAATAAGGACAAATAATCTAAGCTATCCTAATATGTTAAAGGACTCCTAATATATCCTCACATATCGCTAACAAGTTATACCTTATTGTATTGTGTTCATCACATTCAAAGAAGTACTCGACAGAATTTGATACCTGCTTCGATCTTGCAGTACGACCAAAATTTGGTGGTTTTGCAAAACTTTGTCTTGAAGAAAAAGAGAACATCACAACCAAGGTAGCTACCATCTGTAAACCAACATTTCACTATTATCCCCCATGTGTATTACCAGATAAAATCTTCAAATGGCTTGGGTTTCCATCTGGATTCCTACAGCAAACAGACAGAGAAGATCTCATAAGGGTGGAGTATCATCACCTAGATAGAAATCAATTCTGCTCGGGAGTAACTTTTGTGCCTAAGGTCAATGCTGCACATGAAGATGATGGCTGGATAATCTCCTTCGTTCATGACGAAGGAACCAATGTATCAAAAGTAAGTCTTCACTAATTCGGCAATTCCATTTTTTCTTGCATTACTGGTCTCCTATCATGGATTCCATTTTTCTTGCACTACTGGTCTCCTATAATGGATCCATAACCTACAGAAATTGAATTGCTATACTGGTCTCCTATAATGGATTCCATTTTTCTTGCACTTCTGGCCTCCTATAATGGACCCATAACCTACAGAAATGGGATTGTTATGATCCGATCTAGAAGGGGGGAAGAAGATGCGCGAGGGAATCTCACCGGCAGCAAGGGGTGTGCCGCAGGCCATGCAGTGGATGACCCGCGCATGGTGCGGTTGGTCCTAAGACCAATCTCTTCATTCATTCCTTAACTATTGTTGGATACATGAGGTCCCTTCTATAGGGATAACTAACTTAGACCCTAAGAAAGCAGTCTTATCCTCATGGAAACTAATATCAATCAAATCATAGTGATTTGATCTTATCTAGCCAAATCTCTAATAAATGGCAACTAACACTGGTCATATCTTTATCTTCCTAATCTCTTAGGAGATTATTACTTAATGTGGATTACTATTCACGCGTGAACAGTAATTCAGCGCCTGTTGCCACCTATCCTATGCCAACTGGGGCCCACATGCACATAACAATGATTTTCTGGAAAATCATCACCTTGCAATGCTTTCTACTGATTCAGCACCTACTAATTCTCCGCTGTTTCTCAAGATGCATGACAAGTTAACACATATACAAGTAATTACCGAGACAGTTTCTTATCTAATTTCAGACAGGACATAATGTATTGATTGAACTATTGAAGTTCAGATGCAAAACAATGGCATGCAATCACTATACTACTTCCAGAATCAACAATTTGATAAAGCTTCAATTTTCTGACAGGTATATATCATTGACACCCGAAGATTTGAGGGTGGGCCTATTGCCAAGATAACATTGCCGCAAAGAGTGCCTTATGGTTTCCATGGAGCATTCATATCAAAGAAAACATGAGGAAAGATTATTCCTATAAGCGCATCATTTTCCATTTATGTTGTATATTCATTCATCAAGTAGACTATTCAATAATTAGGGTGCAGTTTGTGGCATGAAATTGGCACCACATTATCTTGTAATGGTGCTTGGTATCATGTGGTTTCTGAAAATTACAGGTACTCCTTGAATTACACGTAACAGTTAGGAAGACATAATATTTGCTACAGTGATTCTTCCGCTGTTAAACTTTCAGCATCCGATAATAGGTTTACTCTTAGTAGGAAAAATAAGTGTTTGAGCAGGCATTAATATAACAAAGGAAGACATACTTGTTGGGATGTTCAGTGTAATTGACTGACTGTGAGGAATGCTAACTTGCCCAGAACCTTGATAACAAGGTCGGACCTTGGAAACAGTCCCCCTTGGGTGCAGTGTCCAGGAGAATGATTTGGAAAATACATGTTCCCATTTAGATTAAACAGTAAGCACTTACTTAAAAGACTAGCTTGCTTCCAAGCTACTTTAGGTATTTGACCTGTAATCCTGACAGTCAAGGTTGTGGATATGAGAATGAAGTGAAGACTGAATAATCATTCCGAGGAGCTTGGTCAGGTTGTTGAGGCGCATGGAACCCCACAGGAGAATTTATAACTGCACTGGGACAACAAAGCTTTTAAATATCAACCATGGGCTTCAGCCAGAGATCTTGTTATGCAAAGATTGCTCCTCACTTAACAGACTTATCCTTTTGTTCTGTCTGAGGTTGTCCACTACATAGATCAGGGGATGCCTTACAAATATCAAAAGGTGTGGCCATCAAAGATATCAAGCAACTGCCCCAGATGTGCTGAGTTTAAGGTAAAACATGGTAGAAGATCATGCAATCATGAAGCAAAAACTATTTTAACAAAACAATCAAGTGCTAAGGGTCTTAGTTCGAATTGGCTCATAGCCTTAAACTACTGACTGCATTTCTTTAGCACATCGGAGTACAAAACGTACTGTTGCCCAAAATATTTAATTGGTAACTTTTCCTTCACAAATTACAAACTAATAGAAAAGGAGTGTGTACACGCACCCGCGTCTCATAAACTGCCTCTGCAAGTACACGGCATGTAGGTTGAGAAGGGAAGTTATGCATGAATCAGACTGATAGCCTGTTTTACCAACTCATCAGTGTGCATTATTTTTTCTTTTATGCTAACCTCGAAGTCAAAACTACTCTACCAAAATATGTACCAGTGTAGATGCTCTTATCTTACCAACTCCATGTACCATAGTTCGTCACTCCAGCCTAATACTAAGCTGACAATGGAGATAGTCTAAGAGACAAGTTATACAGTAGTATAATTTTCAGATAAACTTGTTGCACAGGATTCACGTACAACTAATACTTGCATCGATAAACATTATCCCAGTTCAACATTTTGGCTAGTATCATAGGTTTTCTGTACCCAGTGTAGAAATGTGCTATATACATAGGCATGAACAAGAGAATCACGGCTATGATCAGCATCTCGTGGTGCAACTACAATATCTTAACGATGGATAAGACATGAAACCAATTTTTTTTTTGTAAACTATACAATACATAAATGTATTCGATGCTTTTTCTCAATTAAAAAAAAAAGAAGAGGCATTTGTAGTGCTTAAAGTTTGTTGCAGAAGCACAAGGTTGCTACTTGTCACTTCACTGTGATTCCTCACCAAAAATTAACCAACAAAGAATGGCGACAAGGATGAGTAATAAAGAAATAATATGTCGAGGAACAATCAAACATGTGAAATAATTCTAGAGCATCAATCACACAATAGTTCTACAGCTTGCACATGGTGTGCATCAGAAGGATACATGCAAAGCAACAAATTAATGCCTGTTTTGCTTGTTAGTGTCATTATAATCTTGTAACATCTATTTTTAATATATATGCTCTCAGTGGGAGCCTCTCCTGCTGGAGTTTCGGCATATCAATGCCTTAGAACATTATAGCATATACATCTCAAAAAACAATATGCTCTTTTTATTGAACTACTCTTTCTTCCCTTAAGCGAAGAGCATTAACGTAATCATGGATGGAGATATCATATTTCAAAGCACTCACAATCTCTACAGTAAACAAATTTCAAATGAGGAAATGATTAGCTGAGAATTTGTTTTGTATTTCGACGGTGGAGTAGCGAGATTGAGCTGGTGTGCATGAAAAATTGTTATATCTCCAATAGGGCTTCTAGTGTGCATGAAAATTTGTTATATCTCCAATACGGCCCCTTCCTTTGTCGTTGTGAGCAGCGTTGGCATATGTCAAATTGTCGATTACTATTTGGGCATGGTCGTACTTAATATAATCACAGTTATTAAAACCAGACCGGACCAGCGGCTCAATCAGAAAATATTGAAATTGTCGACGATTGGGAACAAGCTTCTAAGTCGAACTTACTTCTGAATTACGGGACTAGAGAGCCCTCTTTCTACCGCGATCTTGACTTCCAAGATGTTGAAGAGATTTTGGTGTAAAACACAAAGAAGGCACCATAGAGATTTTTATCCTAGTTCAGACCTCCCAAACAAGAGGTAATAGCCCATGTCCATTGTTTTACTATAATCAAGTGATCATAGTACAGGGATGTGCGAGAGAAAGAAACCTAGGTATTCTCTATCGAGATACCCCTACCCCCACGCAGGAGGGGGAGAATTTATACTAGTCCTAGGATACAAATCCAAAAATATAAACTTAATTGGTAACTAATCCCTAGAATAATAATTACATGTCATGCTGGCACAACCTAGAAACACTAACGGTCGCCATCAACCTGGTTAGCTGCCCGTCTCTAGGCAACCACACCTTGGCTTTGTTATATAGCGATTCATCCTAGTGCATCCACGTTCAACTACAGAGGTGGTACTATCCTCATGCGCATCTCAAAGTCGCAATGCTTGGCTAGCTTCGCCTAGCACTAGGCAGCCCAACTTGGGCAATTGGCCCATGAAGGTATCTAACTCTTCAAACTGAGGCCCACAACTACCAGTGCAGATGAACATGCATTGTTGTGCATGCAGAGCCCAGCCTACAATGAACGATCAAAGCAAAATTTTGAAGTCCAATGAACATGAGAAAAAAAAAAGTCCAATAAACAAAAATTGCTTGGTTTTTGTTGTTATGTGCATCATCTAAGTTGTTGTAAAGTGTGCAACATGGCCCTCTGCAAATGCATAGGTTCACTGGTTTGACCACTGGTTGAACCAGTGTACTGTAAACAGAAGTCTCGACCAGTTCAATCACCGTTCCAGTTTCAATAACTATGAATATAATAATTAAAAAAACACTAAAATTACACACGTGTTTGGACATGATTTAAACATGTTTTATACTTCTTGGAGATATAACAAGAGTAAATTGCACTGTAGCCCCCGGAAGTTGGCACCAAGTTTCACTTAGCCCCCGGAAGTTGTAAATTACTCTGCCGGCCCCCCGAAGTTGGCACCGTTTGCACCACAGGTCCTGGACCGTTATATCCCCGTTATAGGATGACGTGGCGCTGACGTGGCATTAAAAAGCAGGAAAAAATTAAGAATAACCTAAAAAATTCAAAAAATCATTAAAAAAACGTAAAAATCATACAAAAATTCAGAAAAATCATTTAAAAATCATAAAAAATTTTTTATGATTTTTACGATTTTTTAATGATTTTTTGAATTTTTTAGGTTATTCTTAATTTTTTTTCCTGCTTTTTAGCGCCACGTCATCCTATAACGGGGATATAACGTTCCAGGACCTGTGGTGCAAACGGTGCCAACTTCGAGGGGCCAGCAAAGTAATTTACAACTTCCGGGGGCTAAGTGAAATTGGGGCCAACTTCCGGGGGCTAAAGTGCAATTATCTCATATAACAAACTTTGATGCACGTAGGGTAAAACAATGATTATCTATACCTTTGACGCATAGAAACCTAACCTTTACGCATGATTATACACTTCCTACAGGATATACTGCCAAAAACAGTGGATTGCATGTGCACACTAATTAGTGAATCTAGAAAAGCTAGCTAATGTTTTCTGCTCGAAAAAAATCTAGTAAAGTGAGAGTTACAGTATGCACAATGAAAAAAAACTATAGTTTGCCTCAAATAAACCGCATGGATGCCTTTGAAAGATGTAAAACAGAATGTGCCCCTTTTCTCTCATGGAAATTATTCTTCCACGTGATCTACACCTTTTTATCAACATTAAAGCGATGATTACCATATGCCAATGTTAATTGGCAAGTAATCGAATATTAGGATGGTATTCAATACGAATATATAGCACAATTAGTTCTGTGCGAGACAATAAACAATTTGACACATTGTATTTGTACCAGACAAAGGTTGAGCATAACGATGGGAAAAAATAGTTTCAGCAGGAACATACATTGAACTGAAGAGACTATTAAAAAAAAAGTGGCACCATTGTAAACTCGTAATGTTATTACAATAAAAAGGTTAGAATAAATTAGATTAACAGTCACAAACCCTCAGATATATTCAATCATATCAATATTACAAAAGACCACCTATTTAGCACTTCGAAAGGAGCAACATATTAATAAAAACAAAAGGTAAATGATGCCGCTTACATAATTTTCCATCACAAGGTAGAAACAATACATATGTTTGTAATGATATTTCTAGTGGTAACAAAATTCATAGACGGGGAAATTTGGAACTTCCAGAAAGGCCAATTGTACATGGGTACCAATGAAGTATATTTAACATTTTCACTACAGAATGCTAATACAGGTTACCTATCTCTTCAAATTAACAAAGTTGAAACTATTTGACCATGAAAGAACTCTTGCAGCTGCAGCCCCCAACTGCACTTGGATTTGTTGAAACCTGCATATCATCCAGGCAAATATAACTTGTAACCAACTTATAAATACAAGGCCTATCATATCAAAATTCACACTGATCATGTTGAATGTG
Organism: Raddia distichophylla; assembly: GCA_005191435.1. Classification (NCBI taxonomy): domain Eukaryota; kingdom Viridiplantae; phylum Streptophyta; class Magnoliopsida; order Poales; family Poaceae; genus Raddia; species Raddia distichophylla. Next base: position 1,444,274 of record SPJY01000102.1, read on the forward strand.
GACTGTGTGACATGAACAGCCACAAAAGTGGAAAGGTGCATAAGCATTTTTAGAACTACCTCTCCACAACACCCAAAGCACAGACGTGCCCCATCCTAGAAAAGAAAAAAATCATGTGTGCAGTTGTCATGAACAAAAAGATCAGCACTTGGAGATGTTAAATTTAGAGAGAGTGTGTGTGCAATAGTTAATTTCTATTGAACAGCCCAAAGGGCAATATAAAGAGTACTAAGGGGAAAACCTAGAGAAGGGAAAAGACTATCCTACCCTTACAATACACAAATGACTAGAATACTCTTAACAGGACAAATGAGAAATGGATTCATTTGAAACATGTGTGCCGTGTTGTAGAAACTGGTAAGAAAAATGAGAAAAAATATGAAGGGGCTCAAAGAAGAATAGAAAATGTGTTACACTGCAATTAGATCAATAATCGTAAAGGTAGGTTGTGATAGACCTTAAGACTTTAAACCTCAAGACTGAAAAAAAATGTGTTACACTGCTATTAAAAGTCTTATTCCAGCCTATCTATAAACATTTAGGCAGCCACTATGTCATTAGTTAAAAAGAGCACCAGCATATGACTTGTGAAAAACTAGAATCAAGCTAGTCAGAAATAGACATCTAGTTATTGGTTTTAGTACAAAGGACTTTGTAGTAATAAGAATTATATAAATGATTATTCAGCAATTTCTTCATATCATTACCTAGAAAGACCAAACTGATATAATTTCCTCACTCCATATTAATATTGTAGATGGTTCAGTTCGAAATTCTTCCACTTTTTAACTGTATCTAAAAATGTTCTAAAAAAATTGTATCTAAATCATAGCCTCATCAGCCTAAAAAACCATTGAAATTAAAATTTATTAAAAATAAATTGGGTGCTAAGAGAATTCAAGTTTCAACATCTTTAATTCTTTATAAACTAGCTAGTGTAGTATCTGGCAGAACGTGTAACCTACTGGATTTCCTGAGTGAAAACACTCCAATTCAAAAAACAAAGAGCCAAACTCTAAAACTTACCACAAACGCTGAGCGTATAAGTTCCTCCTCGTAATCGATAGTGGCGCCTTTCACGAAGTCATGTGAGATGCCATCCACAACCAATTTAACACCATCTTTCTCAAAAACCCTAAAAGTATAAGAACAATTCTTGAGAAAAAAACTATGGAAGTATGATGCGACACACCTCACGCATCACTGGTAAGATACAAATTTCATCCATATTTTTCCACAATAATGCATAGAATTAAGAATAAATACAACATGTCCAAATATATGGAAAAAAAAAGTCAGGATAATTGACTTACCGATCATCTGAAGTTCTCTTGTTATCCAGAGTGAAAGAGTATTGGAATCCAAAACATCCACCAGCTTCAACACTTAATCGTAGCATCTTACCTTCAGCAAATGGTTCTTTATCATGTAACTCTTTTAGTCTCTGCAAAGTATTATATTGCCCAGGCACACAAACAATTAGAAAAAAGAACTAAATATGAAAGGAGTACGTTCATCATATTCTAAACTACAAAAGCCCATTTCAAGATATCTTTACAACAAGCTAGAATAATGATATAATGCTCCTAATATGTAAGGTGAAATATGGTAGATAATATCTCATTGAGGGGTCGTTGGGGATGCTCAACAGTTCATAAATTTATGATAAACAGCTCATGTGCTGGTCCTGGATGTGCATGTAATTAACACAGGGAGTGGAAAATAATCAGTTACACATCTTTAGAGTAGTAAATCATCAATTGTTCCTTCAAAATTTCGTGCAATACCATTTTAATAGTTTTTCAAACTAATGAGACGGAACTTTCAGGATATTATATATTCTAATTAAGATCTGTTAACAAGATAAAATTCATTCATCTGGAGTTGAAGAGTAAAAGAATATTTCATTTTTATCAAATCTAAAACTAAAAAGTATTCAAACAATAAATGCTAGTTATTTGGATTAGTGTGAGACTAGCTATAATCTACAAGGGAACATTTTGACAACAAAAGGAAAAAATGTATTGGTTTTTGCATTTGTTTTTAGCACCTGACTTGCATTTTAAATTGGCAATTATAATAACATCATCTTCCTTTGGTATTGAACCTCAGCATTCACAGAACAAGTTAATAAAACAGTATTGTTTCGTAAGCACTGGAAAAATAAATGCAGAGGCACAGATCAATTATACAAGTAACATGCACTGGGTCCTGTCAAAGTAACCTGGACACTCTGTGGCAAGCCTACCAAAGTCAGTCCACCGAAACAGTAAGTAACACCAAGGGTAGGCTATGTAGCCCCAACAAGTCCAACAATCAAGCCCAACATTTGCCATCCCACACACTCGCATAATCAAATGCAAGGCAGTGCCAAAGCTCCTTGTGTAGCTCAGCACATTTGACAGCACAACTGTTAGACTCCCTCTTTGATAGGCTTGCCACAACTGATAGCCCCCCCAATTGCCCCAACTGTTAGACTCCCACTTTGATAGTTCTCATGACTAGCTTCAAAAGTGAACTTTCCTTTTGCTCATATGACTATTTGTGTGGTCAATAGACTGTCTCTGTATGTCTCAAAAGATAATTTCACTCTTAGTAATGTATATCATCAATTTAATATGTGAATACAAGATTATGATTTGGTTTTTTAATATTAATCTCGATCTATGATGCATATCTGAAGAATTTATCATTCAAGTTAATTTCTAGGTGCTACTCCTGCAATTTGCAGCTCCCAGCAAAAACTTTCATTCAAAAAAGAGTTCAAGCATCCATTTTTGCTGTACTTTCCATACAAGCATATATAGAAATATGTGCTGCGATATTTGTGTATAATTGATGCAGCGTTAATTCCCAAGTGAACCAATTTATCATAACACGTCACCACTGATTTATTTCAAGGCCAAAATGAAGTACGTTGAAAGCCTCAAAATGAAACCTCAAAACTACCAAGATAATAGATATACATACAAATCCATGGTTGAAAGCTCGCAACGGATCTTAATTAACTAAATAAAACCTAAGAAGCCTTCGGATTTTTCAAATTGCAGCCGGAACCTCCCATTAGGGGCTATTGCACAGAGAACATAGGAGCAAATACTGAAAGAATAACCTAAGGGGGAAAGAGACCCACCCGGACGCAGCCATCCGTCATGTGCACGGCCTCCGATTCCGCCGGGGAAGGCGACGCGCGCTCGGCGGCCGCGGTGGAGGAGGTGAGGAGACGGTGGTTGGAGCGGACACGGCCGCTGAGCAGGGTGGCGAGGTAGCGGAGAGATGGGCGGGACAACGCCATCACCGTGGCCTTAGCGGCGGCGCCGTCGCGCTGCCGGCGGCGAGCGGCGGGGGCGACCGGGAATCGGGGATGCGGTCGAACGGAGTGGAATGCTCTTCTGCCTGGGGTTTGGGCTGGCCGTTTTGAGTGGTGAGTAAGAATGACACGGGGGACCTGCTTCCTCGGTTTCTTTTTTTTGGAAATGACAAAAAAATAAGGAATAAATCCATTTTACTTTGTTAATCCCTCCGTATCAAAATGTTTGTTACTTTTGACTTTTAAATAAACGTTTGACCATTCGTCTTATTCAAAAAAATTATGTAAATGTCATTTATTTTATTGTGACTTGTTTTATCACTAAATATAATTTAAGTATGACTTATTTTTTTACATATTTGTGCTGATTTTTAGAATAAGACGAATGATCAAACGTTTGTTTAAAAGTCAAAAGTGACAAACATTTTGATACGGAGGGAGTATAATTTGGCGCAGTCGAATTAATGGCAATCACACAATCAATCACAAAAACGATGAAAAACAATGGACACATAGAAATAAAGAGAAAAAATTTAGCGCCAATCCTTTATTAATAAATCTTCTCATCTTTACATAGCATCCCTCTCATTTATAAAAAGCCTAATTTAAATTTGGTTTTGCCCATAACCCCTAAAGAAAACCCTAGTCAACCATAGCCCGGCTTGGGCTTGGATCCATAGTGGCATCTGATGGTTATGAGGAAGGTTGACAAGGAGTCGAGGATAGCCTATTGAAAATGAAGGATAAGTTGGGTAACCAGTAGCAGAAAGTTGTGCTAGTTGAGAAGGTTCATATGGCTCATCATCATTAGGGCTGGATCAGTATTAAGGCTCTGTTCTTCTCAGCTTAACGACTTATATACCTTTTAAAAAGATATGTGTTTGGGTTTTTTAAATCCGTTTTTTGTTGTCTCGAAGATGGGTCCTAACACTTCAAAAAATAAGTCAAATGAAATGGATCCGAATCTCCAGACTACCTTAAGAAGAATTTAGTCATTTCAGTTGTTCAGCCATTCAAAACAACCCAAAAGAACAGAACCTAAGTGTGGAATTTCATTCTGAGATGAAATTTAAAATTGTACGCTCTAAAAAGGTGCTATATTGTTGGGCATTATAAAGTTGATCTTCCATTCTAACCCCTAACTACGACCAGTTTGAAATATTTCAGCCATCATAAAAGTGGCACACATTAATTCGCCTAAAGCAGATGTGTAAATTTCTTCAGTATTAGGATCACTGAACCTAAATATGTAGCCCTATTCTAAACCTCGGAGTGTAAGCAAGAAAGTTTCTAAATGATGTGTTTCTCAAGGACTTCCTAAATTGCTCAGCTACAACTAGAATGGCCACCTCCCTAGCAGCATCCTGCATGTACATATTGATGTCACTAGAGTAATTACTTGGGATACCTCTAATTATTACCCCATCCTAGGTATTGCTCCATATGGAAATATATCATCAAAATATTTCAGTCGTTCTTAAGGTGTGCATATGTTGCCATAATATTAAACTATGTGTCCCATGCACCATTCCAGGAGGGATCCTACTGCGTGACATCCTACAATATTATATTCTAATTAGTATCCTTCCGCAAGTTAGTGAAATGTAGGAAATACTATGCTGAAATTAGTAGGTGTTTTACAAATTAATCAAATAATTTCGGATAAGTTTTATTATTTATCGTTTTAATGCAATATAGCTAAGGGGATATTTCTCTAAAACTTGTTCAACCCTGGTTTATATGTGTGGCTCTTATAACTGGCTTTGGTACCACCTGTGGCGACCCGCATATTTATCACAGGATAATAGTTCGCAAGACCATTGACTCATGATAACCATGCCGATCTGGATGTATTGCCCCAACAATCAACTAAGGAGGATAACACTTGAAGTATACATCAAAACAAAATGTTATAGTAGAACAATAATCAGAAGTTGACGTACATCCATTTCATCAAGCAATCACACAGGGCTGACAGAGTTTAATTCAATCTAACACTACTACGTTGATACAACCCAAAAGTTGCATACCATGCACAACACCAAAATAGCACAACAAGAGATTAAACAAAGGATTCCTAGATGACCATAATACTTGTTTTTTTGGTGTTGCCTATAAATACGTTGTCTACTCGCTACCCTCGTATATGTAGTAACCCTCAAGGTCCTCCTCCCTCTCTTGGTAACCCTCATCCCCCACAGCTACGAAGTAGTCATCACATCCCTCTCCATAGCTAGGATCTAACAAGGGTATACACAATATTTAACAAGTATATGCAGCAAAAATGCAAAATGAGTGGCCTGCCCAAGATTTGTATCCTAACCATGCCACCTAGCAAGATAATTTGGTTGGAAGAGTTGATTTCTTTATATTTAAAATAGTACTACCACTTGTGTATGAGATGGATTTATTTCCCGCGGTCCACACTCCAAGAGACTCGAATGATATCATGATTTCCCAGTGCATGTATGTACAACTTTACCCATAGCTGCTCCAATTACATTTGAAGCTCAAAACGTTTACATTTGGCATGTACATGTCCAACCCAGTAAGTTAAAAGACGTGGTGGTTCCCAACCATCCAGCCAACTTTCAAACTAACCGTTGATGCCCCTACCCTTGGCAGTGAACATCACTGGCGTAATATATCGTCCTAGGTTGGTCATCAACCGATGCCTCCCAGATGGGTGGGAACATGTGCAAACCCTCCCCACTTCCCCTCTTAGTTATCTAAAATATGCAATGTGGAGAATGTACACCCGTTTAGATTAACCTTCTCCAATTGACAAATAAACCATGTTTGATACGTTCGATATGGCTCAATGCCAAAGTGATAGACTAATTACTTTATATAATGCTATCAGTGCATGGCATCGCCATTACACCACTAGCTCTAAGTGACCCCATCACCATGGATGGAACCAGGGGCGGATTTGGGCCTAGGGCCACTAGGGCCACGGCCCTAGGCGTGGGCCGAAAACAAAGCTATTATACCCCCCTTAAATAATTTGGCCCTAGTCCTCAGCCCAGTCTACAGCCCAGCAGGCTAGCACTAGTAGCAGAGCACCCCAAATCCCCAATAACCCGATTCCCCTCAGGCCTCAGCCCATTGCCTGAGGCACGTAGCCAAGCCAAGCCACGCGCCCCGGCTCTCAAACCCTAGCGGGCACTCGAGCAGGCGGGCAGCGACGGGTGGCCGCCGGGCGGCTCACCGGCGCGGGGGCTGCGGCAGGCTGCACTTCAACGCACTGCGCGTGGGCGCGTGGCAGTGTGGCACGGCGGCGGCGGCGAGGGGGCGCAGCGGTGAGGCTCCTGCGGCCGCACGCACGGGCACGGTGGCGCCGCGGTGGCACGGCAGCACAGCGGGCCGCGGGCGGGCGACGGCGGGCCGGCGGCACGTACGGCCACGGCGGCCGGCGAGTCGGAGGCTGCAGCGGAGATCAGAGGATCCAGCTTACTGTTTGACTGTTTGTTACTGCCATTTCTTCAGATTTTAGGGTCCTTGGCCGAGAGGAAAAGGGCAAATCGAGGGTGCTTGCTTGTTTACCTCACGAGTTTTTACTGACCTTGTTTACCAAATCGAGCAAACAGGCAGTGCATCAAACAAAAATCAGAGCTACAGAGACAAGGGAAAGAGGTAATTCTCTCTCTTTCTTTTTAAAGGAAAGGTACATTCGCATTGGTTAGTAGTTATTAGTAGTTATAACTTATAAGTACAACAGAAAACTCAAATTAGCATTGGTTACTGATTAGAATAATTAATAAAATTGTAGATTTGTACAATGAAGCGAGCAAGAACATTGGAATCATTTTATACTCCTGCTCCTACGCCTATTTTACAACCAAGGCAGACGCCGCAAACTCAACCAAGATCACCAAGTGGTCCAAGCCAACCTTCTGTTGTACAAGAACCAACAATAGGCGTAGAAGAACCATTAAGGACAGGAGCTAGCAATGCAAATAGTGTGGAACCAGAATCAGTAGATGTGGGAGCTAGCATATGTAGGTTCAAATTCATGTGCTAACGCCGATGAAAATATGAGAGGTGGGGATGGACCAAGTCGTCTTTAATTAGGTACTTATTTTTATCAAGTTTGTTTTAGAATTAAGCATCGAATTAAGCATTGAATTGTGATATCATCTAAATTATGCATTAAATTCTCTGCTTCTGTGAACTATCGGTACACCGTTTGTTTAGGCGCTTGGTATAGTGGCCCTAGGCGTGGAAATTCATGAGCTCCGCCACTGGATGGAACTCACTACTCTATGCTCCACAACCCAAACTTATTTACGGAAATAAATTTTGAATGTAGCTACTAGAGGTGGTAATATTCGTAAAATAATTGTATAATTAAAATACTTCAATTTTTATGATCAAATGACAACTTGCCTTGATATGTAATAGAACTTAGCTGTCTCTTCACTATCTTGAGGACAAACCTCCGTCTGATTTAGCACGCTATCTACAATTTATAAGGATGCAATAGGTTAACTACAAACTGCTATACAAACACTATGAAAGAAATATACTATTGCTTCCTTGTTCAGAGTTTATTCTTCAGATGATATGCAAATGACTTTTATTAGTTAGTGATAATAAGCAAGTTAACTTAGTGCTTTCTTGATGGATGAAGTAGTTCTCTCTCTGCTCTTCTATTTAGCTCTGCTATACGTCCGCACTGAACTCCCCTTTTCTCTTCCCACACTAAACTCCCCTTTTCCCTTTTCTTATGTTAGGATTTAGAGCCCATTGCAAACAGCCCACGCATGGGCCAAAACGTAGAGAAAGGGCTCCCCAGGTCTTAACGGACCTAAAGGCCCAACTTTATACACAGCTGCGGTTAGTGGCAAAAACTGCAGCTCAACACAACATAGCAACAAGCAGCGGCGATGGCGGCCGCGACTAGCAGGCTAGCAGCAATTAGCAGCCAGTAGCGGCAACATCGAGCAGCCAGTAGTAAAGAACCTTGTATCTTTCCCCTATTTGGCCTTTGGCCTAGGTGGCAACAGTGGGTTGCATTATCCTCTGTATGTCCCGGCGGTGGCCGGAGGTGTGTCTGGCTTTGACCAGGGTTGCAGCGGTGTGTTGTGGTTGTACTCCGTGCTTGCACAGTTTTTTTTCTTCTTCTGATCAATAAAATAGGATGGCAGTCCTCTTGCCCCCTTTTTTAAAAAATTAGCAGGGTTCTTGCTCCTACACCTTCTTCACTTCCCAGCAAGCCGCCAAGAGGAGGGGAAATTTTTGCTCAAGGAGTCACTGCACGTCGTGCCTGATGGAAATATTAGCTCTTTCAGATGTATATTAATTCAGAGATAAAACATGAAATAGATCTGATAAATAAACAATTGCAAACAAGAGCGTATCGTAAGTACACATGCACGGAGACCTGCTCTCCCGTTCGATAGTGCATGTCGGCGCACGGGACGGAGAAGTCTGATCGCGACGGCGCAACAGATGGGAATGGCAAAACATAGGGTTTGTATCTCATGTCTGACTCCTGGCGGCGGCGACGGTTTGTATTGGGAGAAACGCGCACAAGCACGATGGCCCGATTTCGGTGGACCATTCACACAGGTACCGTGCGCATGAGCCTGAGCATGGCCCGGCGAGGCGAGCGAACACGCGCGTGTGGTTCTCGATTTCTCTCTCCCATCACATTTTCTGGCGGGAAGGAGCAAGCTCTACTATTTTAGCATGTCCTCCACTACTCCCACTAGTAATATGATACTAAATAAATTTTACATGCCTCATGCCATACATGTGTCTTTGAGATTTTCCAAGAATTATTTATCTATTAAATGGTCCAAAGCACAATAATTCCAACAATCCCCCACCAGATCTTAAAGTCCCACTAACAATTTGCCTTTTCCTAAAGCTGTTAATATACTAGCGTTTCGGTGGAGACCTTTTAGGGTTGAGCATCCACCTAGAACTCCAAGCTACACTCATTTACAACTTGACAATGGACTAATCCTTAAATTGCAAGTTTTGTGCAAACAAGCTTCACCTAAAGATTTGACTTATACTAGGCCGCCAATAGGCTACCCCTCGGGTGGAGCATATAAGTCGTACTTCATGGTCTCTTCATGAGCTTACTAGAGATTACCCAAGTCTCATAGACTGTGACATCGAACATTCGGGCTCATATAGGTGTGTTTTTTTCAAGATGCTCTGTACAATGACATCTTCGCTAATAAAAGTCAACAGAACACATTAAGATGCTCTGTATTGCATCTTCACATGGAACGGGTTATGATACTTATACTCTCCTCTAGTTGACTAATAGCTTGTTTTTCCCAGGACCTAATTCATGGGATCTTTGATCGCTTAGGCTGGGTTACCTCAATGGTATAACTCACGTGGGTCTCATACCCTGTTACTTCGATGCACTATATATCATATTCCATGATAAACCCTTTGTAATGGGGTCCGCCAGATTTTTAGCCATTTGAATATAATCCAATAATATCACTCTTCTACCACACCCGCGCAAGCACGAGGGCCCGGTTTCGGCTGACCATTCACGCAGGTGCCGTGCGCACGCCCCGCCCAGCCCCGAGCTCTGTGAGGCGAGTTGAGCAAGCGAGCGCGTGTGGTTCTCTATTTCTCTCTCCCATCATATTTTCAAGTGGGAACGAGCAAGCTCTACTATTTAAGCATGTCCTTCACTCCTCCTACTAGCAATATGGTACTAAAAAAAATTCACATGCCTCATTCCATACATGGGCATTTGAGATTTTCCAGGAATTATTTGTCTGTTAAATGGGCCAAAGCCCAATAATTCCAACTGTGCTAATTCCATGCTCTGATGATTCATTAGTCGATGTTCGTCCCGCAGACAATCCCTCGCTATTGGCCCTCTGCAACTTGGGACGTGAACATCCTAAGTTCATTCCCTAGAGTCCTCTAAGACAACACACACTTGCTCATTGTCATAGACACCTTCATAAAGTGGGTAAAGGCCAAGCCGGTGTTGACTATTACAACGCTAGCCGCCAAGAGATTTTTCCGCAACAACGTGATAGATACAGTTTTGTGACCCGAGTGTGAGCATCTCAACCCCCTTTGCGTCAATGTTATCAGGTTTTGGTAGGTCCCAAAAATTTATTCAAAATTCCTAAGTGTGTTCATGGCCTTCTCGGAACCCTAGCGACGTTCGTGTAATCAAGAAGCAATAATTTTGGAAGAAGAAGACGTGATCGGACGTCTGAAGAGGTCATGTGGCTAGTCTAAGGTTGTTAGCCTTTTGTTTTGCAATCTTGACAAGAGGGGTACAAATTGCTTTGGACTTGTCGGATCTTGAGTATTCAATCCTACACTTTGGTCATTTCTCTTGGTCTGCGTGCAATAGAGGCTAGTGCGAGTGAGTGTGAGGTCGTCGGGACTGGCCGTGTTGAGTCCTTGGTCTCTGCTATGTTGGAGTCTTTGTGAGAGGGGCTTTAGGGTTCAAGTAGTCCTCCGGACTATGTCTGGCCTCGATCTGCTAGTGTTCGAAGATATCCGTCTTTCACTCTGTCTGCAGGTTGGTCTCACTAGGCCATGTCCAGTGACCGTCGGACCGTGTCTAGTGGAGTTTCAGCTTTGAAACATGTCTTGCGCGTGCTTAGCGCGGGCGTTGTACGAACGGTGGCAAAGGTCCTGTTTTTTTGAGCTGATCTGAACGGCTGAACAACTAAATAAATGAAATGACTGAACTTCGAGAGCTTCTCGAGGTAGTTGTTGGCGATTCTTATGCCTTTTGAAATTAATCCGCAAGCACATGGATATCACTGTAGCTTTCACCCGGGAGTATTCCAAGGTATCGATTTCCACGAGGAACGAGAAGTGCTCTAGTCTAGAATCTAACTTGACCGGACGGATAATGGTGGTAATGATGGGAGTGGAACACAGAGTCCATGTAACCTACTCGTACACATATTCTACACAATACCTAACAAACTCCACCTTGGAGAATATGGTCTTCTCCACCTTGAAGTCGTTCCAGCGTCTTGTGCAAATCTTGTGCCTAGCCTCTGGTTGCTTTCTCCTTTGGATATTTGTTTGACTCCCCTTGAATCTACACCTCTAGATCCAATCTTTGAGTCCTCGAGCAGGCTTCCCAGCTGGCCACCATGCACCACGTCCGTGCACAGCAAAACATGCCGCACCCTGGCTATCCGCATCAACGACACAGCTTCGCCCTCAGTGTCGTGATGCAGCGCCTCCTGTGCAACATCCGGTCGCATCACTGCTCCCGCCGTTCCGATCTATCCGGCATCCATCCGCGCTTGCCGGTCTGATCGCGAACGCCAAGGTCGTCGCCGTCGCCTGCCGACCTCGCCGGCTACCTTGTCGGCCTCTGATCACCTGGCCTTGGTAGATCCCCGCCAACGGTAGCTCATCGAACGGTTCGAGCCTCCTGCCCGAAGTGTCTGACACCACCTATTGAATCGTTGATCGCCGCCATGCTCCACCTTGCGCCGATAGGGCGTTTTCCGCAGCGCCCGTGTATATATAAACCTCGTGTCTCCCCTAGATCTTTCGTATGGCCAACCTCGTCAATCAAGCTCTGATACCACTTGTTAGGATATGCGCCGATGCAAGATCACGAACGACACCAGGAGACACGATGTTTGGTAACGCAGTTCAGCTTTCGTCCACATCTGCGGGGCTCTGATTATGGGCGCTCCTCCCCAATCCATAATACCGCAGCATACCAGCTAACCAGGTCACAGCCACATGCCGGCAGCTGACCTCCTCTTGCCTATGCTACTTATGAAGTCGTTCACTTGGTTACATCAGGGCTGCCTCCCTTTATATAGTGGAGGCCTGGATAGAGTCCGACTCTAACACTAACCAACCCTGCCTATTACAACATAGAGTCCATGTAACCTACTCGTACACATATTCTACACAATACCTAAACAATACCTAACACAAACACTATGAAAGAAATATACTATTGCTTCCTTGGTCAGAGTTTATTCTTCATGATATGCGAATGACTTCTATTAGTTAGCGATAATAAGCAAGTTAACTTAGTGCTTTCTTGATGGATGAAGTATTTAGCAATTGGGCTTAACATGTTAATTACCATCTTTAGAAGTGCTTGCAATTCTCTCTCTGCTCTTCTATTTAGCTCTGCTATACGTCCGCACTGAACTCCCCTTTTCTCTTCCCACACTAAACTCCCCTTTTCCCTTTTCTTATGAGTTATTACACACAGCAGCGGTTAGTGGCAAAAACTGCAGCTCAACGCAACACAGCAACAAGCAGCGGCGACGGCGGCCGCGACCAGCAGGCTGGCAGCAATTAGCAGCCAGCAGCGGCAACATCGAGCCGCCATCAGCAAACAACCATGTATCTTCCCCCCTGTTCGGCCTTTGACCTAGGTGGCAGCAGTGGGTTGCATCTCTTCTTTATCCTCTGTATGCGGTGTTCCCGGCGGTGGTCGGAGGTGATCAGGGTTGCAGCGGTGTGTTGTGGTTGTACTCTGTGCTTGCACGGTTTTTTATTTTTATTTTCTTCTTTTGATCAATAAAATAGGACGACAGTTCTTGCCCCTCTTTCAAAAAAAAAAAAAAAGCAGGGTTCTTGCTCCTACACATTCTTCACTTCCCAGCAAGTCGCCAAGAGGAGGGGAAATTTTTGCTCAAGGAGTCACTGCACGTCGTGCCTGATGGATATATTAGTACTTTCAGATGTATATTAATTCAGGGATGAAACATGAAATAGATTTGATAAATAAACAATTGCAAACAAGAGCGTATCGTAAATACACATACACGGAGACCTGCTCTCCCGTTCGACGGTGCACGTCGGCACACGGGACGGAGAAGTCTGATCACGACGGCGCAACAGATGGGAATGGCAAAACCTAGGGTTTGTATCTCACATCTGACTCCTGGCGGCGGCGACGGTTTAAACGCACACAAGCACGATGGCCTGGTTTCGGTAGACCATTCACGCAGGTACCGTGCGCACGAGCCCGAGCCTGGCCTGGCGAGGCACGCGTGCGTGTGGTTTTCTATTTCTCTCTCCCATCACATTTTCTAGCGGAAAGGAGCAAGCTCTACTATTTTAGCATGTCCTCCACTACTCCCACTAGTAATATGATACTAAATAAATTTTACATGCCTCATGCCATACATGTGTCTTTGAGATTTCCCAAGAATTATTTATCTATTAAATGGTCCAAAGCACAATTATTCCAACAATCCCCCACCAGATCTTAAAGTCCCACGACAATTTGCCTTTTCCTAAAGCTGTTAATATACCAGCGTTTCGGTGGAGACCTGTTAGGGTTGAGCATCCACCTAGAACTCCAAGCTACACTCATTTACAACTTGACAATGGACTAATCCTTAAATTGCAAGTTTTGTGCAAACAAGTTTCACCTAAAGATTTGACTTATACTAGGCCACCAATAGGCTACCCCTCGGGTGGAGCATATATAAGTCGTACTTCATGGTCTCTTCATGAGCTTACTAGAGATTACCCCTGTCTCATAGACTGTGACATCGAATAGTCGGGCTCATATAGGTGTTTTTTTTTCAAGATGCTATGTACAATGACATCTTCGCTAATAAAAGCCAAGAGAACACATTAAGATGCTCTGTATTGCATCTTCACATAGAACGGGTTATGATACTTATACTCTCCTCTAGTTGACTAATAGCTTATTTTTCCCGGGACCTAATTCACGGGATCTTTGATCGCTTAGGCTGGGTTACCTCAATGGTATAGCTCATGTGGGTCTCATACCCAGTTACTTCGATGCCCTATATATCATATTCCGTGATAAACCCTTTGTAATGGGGTCTGCCAGATTTTTAGCCGTTTGGATATAATCCAGTGCTATCACTCTTCTGCCACACCTGCGCAAGCACGAGGGCCCGGTTTCCGCGGACCATTCACGCAGGTGCCGTGCGCACGCCCCACCCAGCCCCGAGCTCTGCGAGGTGAGTCGAGCAAGCGAGCGCGTGTGGTTCTCTATTTCTCTCTCCCATCATATTTTCTAGTGGGAACGAGCAAGCTCTACTATTTAAGCATGTCCTTCACTCCTCCCACTAGCAATATGGTACTAAAAAAATTCACGTGCCTCATTCCATACATGGGCATTTGAGATTTTCCAGAAATTATTTGTCTATTAAATGGGCCAAAGCCCAATAATTCCAACAGTGCTAATTACACGCTCTGATGATTCATTAGTCGATGTTCGTCCCACAGACAATCCCTCGCTATTGGCCCTCTGCAACTTGGGACGTGAACATGCTAAGTTCATTCCCTAGAGTCCTCTAAGACAACACACACTTGCTCGTTGTCATAGACACCTTCATAAAGTGGGTAAAGGCCAACCGTTGTTGACTATTACAACGCTAGCCGCCAAGAGATTTTTCCGCAACAATGTGATAAATACAGTTTTGTGACCCGAGTGTGAGCATCTCAACCCCCTTTGCTTCAATGTTATCAGGTTTTAGTATTGATGACAGGTCCCAAAAATTATTCAAAATTCCTAAGGGTGTTCGTGGCCTTCTCAGAACCCTAGCGACGTTCGTGGCATCAAGAAGCAATAATTTTGAAAGAAGAAGACATGATCGGACGTGTGAAGAGGTCATGTGGCTAGTCTAGGGTTGTTAGCCATTTGTTTTGCCATCTTGACAAGAGGGGTTCAAATTGCTTTGGACTTGTCGGATCTTGAGTATTCAATCCTACACTTTGGTCTTTTCTCTAGGTTTGCGTGCAATAGAGGCTAGTGCGAGTGACTGTAAGGTCGTCAGGGACTGGCCGTGTCGAGTCCTTGGTCTCTGCTGTGTTGGTCACGCCAGATTATGTCCGGCGAGCCACAGGATTGTGTCCGTTGGAGTCTTTGTGAGAGGGGCTTTAGGGTTCAAGTAGTCCTCTGGACTATGTCTGGCCTCGGTCTACTAGTGTTCGAAGATTTCCGTCTTTCACCCTGTCTGCAGGTTGGTCTCACCAAGCCATGTCCAGTGACAGTCGGACTGTGTCTGGTGGAGTTTCAGCTTTGAAGATTACTTGGAAGATTATAAGATCAAAAAGGAAAAGTGGCAAAAATATAAAAATTATCTAAATAAAGCAGTCGGACCTTGCATTCGATTGATTGTTTTTTCAATCTACCACCCGCTATCCTGAATTGGAATCCCGAATAAATTCTCCTCTCTATTCAGGATAGCGGGTGGTAGAAGGAAAAGCTCATTTCTTTCTCATCCGAAGTCCAAATATAGCAAATTATATATGCGTTTCGATCGTCTCGACGAGCTCTTCATCATGGTTCTGTACATTTTGTCATTTGATGACTTTACAAAATATGTTTAATTTGAACTCCATCTTTCGTCCGATTTTGCATACGACCGATAAATCGTCTTTTCTGGTGTATGCCTGCAAAACATGAAACTACACCAGAACTCGTGGAACTCGTTAATGTTAGCCTCAATGTAATTTGAATTCTTTATTATGTGGATATGTTGACGGTCAAAAGTATAAAAATATTACAAATAAGGACCGTCAACAGTAGTCTCGAGATTCAGATCCATTTCGTTTGACTTGCTTTTTAAATCATTAGGACCTACCTTAAAAAAAGCAAAAAAAAAGGACTCAAAACACTCAAAGCATATGTCTTTTCTAAACGTATATAAGTCGTTAAGCCGTTAAGCTGGAAGCTGGAAAGAATAGGGCTTAAGTGTGTCTAATTGTTTCTTTGTGTGTCTCCGGAGTTTGTCCGGTTGTCATCAGACTATGTCCAATGGACGTTGCGCTGTGGTGTGTCTTGGGAAGGGGTTCCTCCATATAGGGTCTGGTCGTCCCTGGACCTAGGGTTTGGTCCTCACCGGACATTGTCCGATGCGCACTGAACATTGTCCGATGAAGTTCGTTTTTTTCGAAGTTGGTCCTTCGGTTGTTGTACGAAGCCTTCGGATAGGTGTTTTATTGCTTCATCGGACTTTGTCCGGTGGCTGCCGGACAGTGTCCGATGGAGTCGCAACGACTAGTACTTGGAGAGGTTTAGCACTCCACTTAAACTGCATCCTTTACTCCTTGGTTCTTGAGAGCGCTAGAGCATTTGTGGTATCCATTTAGTGTTTCTCTCTTCCTCGACTGAGTGCATTGCGTGAAACTTTGATTCGATGAGATCAAGGTTATCTTGAGCTTGTTACTCTTGGAGGTTTCACCTTCTAGATGGTTGGCGGAGTGGGCTTGAGGAGCTTGCTTAATTTGGCGTTTGAGGAAGCCCTCAAGCCGTTGTACAAGGTGTTGGAGTCCACTTTGCGGAAGCGGCAAATGACTACCACTGTGTATATGAGGCGTGTGACTCGAGAGGGAGTTGGTACTTGAGTGCAAGGACTAGCCTCAACATGGAGTAGGAGCTTGGCTCCGAACCTCAGGAGAAAATCATCCTTTCACCGAGCCGACTGACTAATCACGGATAATGGGGCTCAGTTCACCGGTGGGCTGTTCCAAGAATATTGCGAGGAACTAGGTACCAAAATCGGCCCCAAAGCTGTAGGGCCAAGTGATAAGACTTTGTAACCAGATATGCATCACACCAATGTTATGCTACAACCAAGATACAGGGCGAAGATTCGAAGACACTCCTAGTTTTAACTACACCGTGGCCAACTTCTCCATGAAAAAGAAGCCCCAAAAATTCAACTGACAATAACTTTAAAATATCTCTTAAATCCCCACCAACATGATGATCCCCTCTTTAAGGCCTTGTTTGATTGGGTTGAAACTTCAAGATAACTTTTAAGCTGAAAAGTTAAGCACTCTCAAAAATAAGCTTGAAAAGGCTAAAAAGCAACAAAAGATATTTTTTGAAATTTTTTAGAAGAACCATGTTAGCCCTCAATTACTTACCTGAGGGGTTGCTGTTTACATCCACTAGTCTCTGGATAGTGTGCTAGTGCTTGCAACACATAGCTGGATATCATTTCATACATACAAATTGTCATTCTGAATATTACATGACATAGTTCCAAGCCCTAGACCCAATAATAGTAAGGCGAGCAGTCATACGCCTCATTACAAAAGAATCATGAGAGTTTCTAACATCAGCGGAACAAAAGCATATCCAAAAGATTTTTCCAATGGATATGCATTACTACAAGCGGCTAGATTAACCCTAAACTTCATCATGACCGTCATAGCCTTGATTCTCATCTTCATGGCACTCGTACGGATTGTCTTCTTGACCTCCATCTAAAAGAATGGGAGTATGCAAGGTTAGTATCATCCAAACACTTGTTAGTTAACATCCCTCCTAATGCGCTTAGTAGTACAAGCTTCAAGTAAAGCAAATGGGTTCTTTTATTTGCGTAAAGCCAATTTTTTTTAAGATAATTCAAATCACCCTATCTAACTCATTGGCTTATTTATCTTGAATAATCATGAGGTCAACACAATCATAACAAACCAACCCAAACCCTCATATTCTACCGACACACTCAATCCTTTCTTTGACCACTTCCAATATTAACTTAACCGTCTTCCTTCCAGCACCCGCTATCCTTTCCAAAATTAGCTACCCCATTATGGGCCACACTGTTGGTGATAGTTACGCTCAAAAAAATTAATCCGCAAGCGGACGGATATCGCTTGTAGTTTTCACCAGGAGTATTCCTAGAGTTATGGGAAAGAAGAAAAATGGAAGGAATACAAACCGTGAAGACACAAGCGATTTTACCCTGGTTCGAGCCCTCACTACCGGGTAATAGCTCTACTCCAGCTCTCGTGGATTATATGGTGGAAAACAGTACAAGAGTGCCGAGACCGGGCTGGGAAGCGCCTGTCCCGAGCTTACAAGGGGATGTAGGACACTGAAGTGACTAATAACTACGGCTACTGCTAAGGAAGCACCGGATGCTGGTGCTCTCTTAGGCCCTGTTTGCTTGGGATCGAATGCTCTGGGTCCGATCCCTGCTACGTTGGGCAGACATCTCCTTTTATAGGTGCGGCGGGCTGCCCGGAGCTGATACGGCGGGCCCTGCGCCTATCTCTGCTTTATCCATCTTTAGTGGTGGCGCCCTTGTCTCATTCCGGGGCTCCGTCCTGTCTGTGGCCTGCAAAGAGAAGCTGGTCTAGTCAGTAGTGGACACGTGTTTGTCTTGGAATGCCAATACGGGGAAGCAGGCTGCCCAGGGAGAAAGCGCTTTCCCTTTATCCCCAATGTAGCATTGACTGGACCGAGCCAGCCCCGCGCCACCCGTTGGGGGCGGTGCGTAGCGTGGCAGCTGTTTCCATCTACCCAAGGGGCAAACGACAAGGCGAGCTGCCCGCGCGCCCCTCCCCAGGCTGCGGACCCCCCGAGGAGGCACAGTTCTTCCCGATCAAGGCTGGGGAAAGTGTGGTGGGACATGACAGCTGTCGCCACCTGCCCAAAGATAGGCGGACTGTCCGCAGGTCCCTCCTCCGGGCTAAGAATAGCCCGGGAGGTGCGCGATGCCGCTGGGGGCGCGGTTGACTTGGTCAAGCCTGGGGATGACCCTGGCGGGCTAGACGTCCCCTTTGGTCTGGCCAAGAGCGGCCTTTCGGACTCTTTGTACGCGTGGTGGGCTAGTACGAAATCGGCCTGAGGCCCATCTCTGGGTGGGCCACTTATTAATCACCAACAGCCAGCCCCCGAGCCTCGAGCGGGTCGCGTGGCGAGCCGGTTTGAGGTTTAGAGAAAACCAACCTTTTCGCATCGCGCGGGAGATTTGGCTTGGGTTTTTTGGAGCTGTTGGGGCGAAAGGTCGAGCATTGAATTTGATCTGACGGAAAAGTGGGGCGGTTACGCCTCCCTGGGCACGACTCCCACGATCTCCGCTTTGACCGTTGCCTTCCTTGATAACGCAACGTCCTTGGGGGGAACCCCTATCGCAGAACATCCCCTTGCCTCCATCTTCATCCTTCCATCTTGCCCCTCGCCCTCTTGCTTTCTTGCTTCCGGCGACCATGGTGTTCATCGGATAGAGCGCTCTTACAAGGGAGAGGATGGCGGAGTTAGAGAGGGACGGCTTCGTGAAGCCGGGTTCTTGGAGGCTTCCTGGCGTAGCCCGGGAGCCAGAGCCCGAGCCTACCGAGCTGGTATGCTTCGAGAGCTCAGCCATCTGCGGGTTCTGCGCGCCGAAGTCGCAGTTTGTGACTGATCTTTTTGCCTTCACGGAGCTGTGGCCGGAGAACTTGTCCCCGTAGTCCTTCGTCCATTTGTCTATCTTTGCACACGTGTGCGAAGCGTTCTGCGGGGTGCGACCCACGGTGAGTCTCCTTAGCAGTTCTTCGAGCTGAAGCTCGTCGACCATCGTGTGGGCAATGGCGGGGTCTTCTATCTGACCGCGCGCCGGGCCCGGGGAAGCTCGTCGACCATCGTGTGAGCAGTGTGTTAGCCAGTTGGGCGGCTGGGAGGATCCGGACCGGGATTTCCATCAAGGTAAGCGCCTGCCGCGATACTTTGTTTGACTTTAGGTCGGTGCACGTTGTGACCGTCTACGATGATCCGCAGGACTCTCGGCCCGCGATGTCGCGAGGATTGCGGGCATGCTGCTACCTATGGACAAGAATCCTCATCCCAGAAGATTTGCAAGGGATAAATTGTCAGCGGTATGTGCCCGTAGGGTGTTCGATTAAATTCCAGGCCGCGTGTGCCCTAGAGGTCTTGACGGCTTGTGCTGATTATTTGCAGCGAACGTGGAAGGTGGCCAAGGAGGCCACATAGGCCTCTACCTCCGCCGGGGAGCCTTTGGATGTACAGCCACTGGCGGCGCGTTTGCCGCCGGGGGGATCACCGGCGGCGTCTGGCGGGGCGCCACCCTTGCCGGCGATGTCGGGCGAGGGAAGCCCGGCACCGGCTCCGACCATGGTGGGCACGGCACAGGCAGGTGCAGAGACGCGGGTAAGGAAACGGATGGCGCCGGGGCATGTGAGTCCTTTTCCTTCGACGCAGACCAGGTGTCGGGCATTCAGCCGTCCTTAAGCTTTGCTTCCCGCACGGGTCCAGGGCGCGGCGCCTACGAAAAAGAAGAGGACGTACCGGCCCGCCCCGGGCAGCGATAACGAGGATGTCGCGCCAGCGGCGGGTCCGTCGCCGGGAGCGACACTACGGTGAGGGCCGCGAAGAAGGCCGTCGTAACCCGGCCCGAGAAGAAAGCGGCGGTGCCAACCACTAGCTACGCCGGTGGGTTGGTGTGGACTACATGGGCCCCGGGTGTCCTCTAGAAGGCCCATAAGGGAGCAGATGGGGGGTGATCCAAGTCGGCAGATTAAGGATAGAGACCACTCGGGATACACGTGCCTTGAGCCGCAAGGAAGTTCCCGAGGATATAATCTATCTCCATGTAATTAGGAGATCGTCACATGCGTGACATGTAATGGCATAACAGCATTAGGTACCGTGTATCACGTGCTACCTTGTAATTCTATCTCCCCCTACACTATAAAGGGAGGGGATGGAGGCCATAGGCATAGAGTTCATCTCATATAGCATACGTTGTAAACACCCTGGTCATCTTGCATCCCGCATCTTCATCAATCATAATCCCAGAGCACAGGAAGTAGGGTATTACCTCCGTTGAGGGCCTGAACCTGTATAAACCTGTTCTTGTGCTACCATCTAGCCTAGTTCTTGATTAGCGTCCCCTCTTACAAATTCATTGCAGGCGGTGACCCCCCAGTTAGTCACCTGTCGATAGTTGGCGCGCCAGGTAGGGGTCAGCGTCAAGATCATCTCTCAAGCTAGATGGCTCCTTGGAGATCGCCGCACGCCGCCATGGAGCGTGGTCAGTCCCTCCATTTTGGCACCCTAGAGTTCATCGCCGACGGCGTCGGCAATCTTCATCTCTCTCCCCCTGGAGAGATCTTTTCGCGAGGAGGCGCGCGCAATCAATGTGACCCATTGCCCTTTGGCTTGGAGAATTCGGCAAGCGCCTTCAATGGATTAACCCCCTCGCTTTTCGCCTTCGCGCCTCTTCCTGAGGAAGACGAAAAAGGACTTGGCGGGCTCGACCGCATGGTTGATTCTATTCCGCCAATTAACAATTTAGTGCCTTCGGCTGGATTTCCCTCCGGACTCGAGAGTTTCGCTGCGGCTTCCGCACGGATCTCATCTGAGATTTGGATTGGAGATAACCAGTAGGCAAGCACACCAGATACACTCGGATCAGATCCAGCCATGTTCCTGGGTGTCATCAATGCTGGCCAACCCATTGGACAGAGTCAAGTCAGCCTCTCCGTTTCAGACTCTGAGTCTGACGAGGACACAGAGGTCCGTAAATACCGGGAAGTTTTTGTCCTAGGCGCGGGGTATCACCACTCTTCCTCTTTGATCGTCGCGTACGAGGAGACCGCCACCGACACAGCGAACCCGGATCCACGCCGAGGGGAGGACCAAGATTGCATACGTCAACTTCGCGCCCGCGGCCGTGACGTCCAGAACGAGCTTCGTGCGGTGAGGCTACGGGACCAGGAGGTTTACACAACTCCCTAGGCAAACGTCATCGCTTCGAAGACTCTTCTCGAGACCATCTCCCCACAGCTTCCAGAAGGCAGCTCGTTCGCCCAGACCCTTGCTAGCGTGACAACCATGGCGGAGATGGCTGCCATTCAGCAGAATGAGGCAATTCCCGCTCCGGTCGTTCCGACTGCTTCGACTCGCAGTCGTTCTACGCGCAATCGGAACCGGGCTCGCGCCTCTGCGGCTGGTGATTCACACCAATCGTCGGCCCATGATCTTCGACAGGACATTGAAGCCAAGCGGCGGGAGTGCAGCAACGGCGAGCAGAACTCTCGTGACCATCACAGCCGTCGCACTGATGATCAAGCCGAGAGCACCGCCAGTCGGCGCGACCACCGTCACGAGCATCGCCAAGGCCCGCGCCGTGAGCATCGTAACAGATCCCCGAGGCGGAGGCAGCCACGATCGCTGGAGAGGATTCGGGCCTTCACCCCGGATCTTCGCCGAGTGGTTTGGCCGGATGGTTTTAACCTCAAAGGCATCGACAAGTTCGATGGCGAGAGGGACCCAAAGAACTGACTGCAGGTTTACGCCTTAGCAGTCAGCGCGGCAGGAGGTGATCAGAACGTCATGGCAAATTACTTGCCTGTCGCTTTGACCCCAACTGCCTAGACCTAGCTAACGGGACTCCCGGAGAACTCTATCGAGTTTTCGGATGACCTCCAGGAACAGTTCATCACCAATTTCCAAGGGACCAATGAAAGGCCCGCAGGGAGATGGGAGATTGGATAGCTACACCGGCGCAAGAACGACACTCTCCGTGAGTTCATCAACCGCTTCACCAAGAAGAAGAACGAGATCCGGGACGTTTCGGAGCAAACAGTCAACGATGCCTTCTTCACCGGATGCAAATCCGAAGAGTTGATTAGGCAGATGACCCGGGACCCCCGGGGTAATCTCAAGGCCATGTTCACGATGGCAGATCAGGAGGCCGAAGCCGAGGAAGCCATTGCGAATCATCGTGGCGGCAACGACAGAGGCCCCAAGAAGAAGCCTAACGACGAACAAGACAAGCCCAAAGACAAGAAGCGGAAGGGGGAAGAGATGGTCGCCAACATGGAGCGCAACCGACCTAAGCCCCCTAACGACAACGACTACAACAAAGTGATGGATTCGGTATGTCCCTTCCATCCTCGAGGAAAGCACTATGCCAAAGATTGCCTTATTCTGCAGAAGTTCGCCGAGAATTCGAACCAGTCGGCCAAGGGCGGTCCAGGCAAGAAACCCGATGGAGATTACCGGGACGCTAAGCGCGAGATCAACTACATCTTCGGGGGCTCTGATGCGTACGAGTCCAAGCGGAAGCAAAAGCTTACCACTCGGGAGATCAACGCTATCATGCCCATGACTCCAAAGTACTTGCGCTAGTCCGAGGTGCCCATCACCTTCGACCGATCGGACCACCCGGATCGGATCACCTTCCTTGGGAGGTATCCACTGGTGCTGGACCCGGTCGTGCGAGGGAGCAAATTGAAGAGGGTCCTAGTCGATAGCGGGAGCGGGATTAACGTCCTTTTCGTCAAGACCCTGGACCAGATGAATATTCCACGTTCCGAGCTACGGCAGGGATCATCTCCACGGCGTAATCCCCGGGACGTCCGCGATACCGCTCGGACAGATCTCTTTGCCCGTCACGTTTGGGACTAAGGATAACTATCGGACCGAGTGTCTGAGCTTTGAAGTGGCTGATTTCGAGACGGCATACCATGCCATCTTGGGAAGGCCGGGGATTGCCAAATTCATGGTGGTTCCCATCTACACTTACCTCGTCTTAAAGATGCCAGGTCCCAATGGTGTAATCAACCTCCCTGGTGATGTAAAACAGTCCCTGCTCTGCGACAGCGAAAGCTGTGGGATGGCGCAGGCACTGGACTCATCTGCTGAGATGGAAAAGATTCGACTGAAGGTCGCATCCCTTCAGGAGGTGGGGGACGTCCCCGTCAAAAAAGCAGGCCAAAACATCCATCCAAGCAGCGGAAGAAACCAAGAAGATTCTGTTGGACCCGTCTGATCCGGCCAAGACAGCCGTGATTGGGACAGGGCTCGATAGCAAAACAGGAAGACGCGCTCGTCGCTTTCCTCCGGGCCAACCAGGACGTGTTCGCTTGGAAGACTTTGGACATGCCTGGTGTTCCGAGGGAGGTGATTGAGTACTCTCTCCACGTCGACGAAAAGGCGAAGGCCATTAAGCAGCGCCTACGAAGATTCGCTCCAGATCGGAAGGATGCCATACGGGACAAAATCACCAAATTGCTGGCCGCTCGGTTCATCAAGGAGGTGTATCATCCCGAGTGCCTCGTGAATCCGGTCCTGGTGCAGAAAAAGAACAAGACATGGAGGATGTGTGTCACTACACCGACCTCAACAAAGCGTGTCCCAAGGATCCTTTTGGGTTCCCCACATTGACCAAGTGGTGGATTCCACCGCCTGGTGCGAGCTCTTGAGTTTTTTGGACGCCTACTCGGGCTATAATCAGATTAGTCTGAAGGAGGAGGATTGCATCAAGACGTCGTTTATTACGCCTTTTGGTGCATTTTGCTATATCACAATGCCATTTGGGTTGAAAAACGCTGGCGCAACTTATCAGCGCACCATTCAGCGGTGTTTTCACACTCAGCTCAGATGCAACGTGGAGGCATATGTCGATGACGTCGTCGTAAAAACAAAATCCAGATGGGATCTCATAACAGATCTGACCAAGACATTCGAGAGCCTAAGGGCATTTCAGATGAAACTAAATCCCGAGAAGTGCGTTTTTGGGGTTCCGTCTGGTAAACTACTCGGATTCATCATCTCCCGTCGGGGGATTGAGGCCAATCCGGAGAAGGTCAATGCCATCATCAAGATGAAGTCCCTGACCAATCAGAAGGATGTGCAGAAGCTCACTGGATGCATCGTGGCACTCAGCCGATTCGTTTGCCGACTCGGGGAGCGAGGCATGCCTTTCTTTAAGCTCTTACGCCGACAAGACGATTTTCAATGGACAGCGGAAGCGCAGGGAGCTTTCGAAGATCTAAAGAGGTTCCTCACTACACCTCCGGTGTTGGTCCCTCCCATGCCCCTGGAGCCCCTCTTACTCTACATCGGCGCCACGACTCACGTCATCAGTTGCGCCTTGGTGGTTGAGAGAGATGAGGAAGGCTCCCTCCAGAAGGTACAGCGTTCAGTCTACTTCGTAAGTGAGGTATTGGGCGAATCTAAAACAAGGTACCCACAAGTTCAAAAGCTTCTGTATGCTGTGTTACTCACATCTCGGAAGCTTAAGCATTATTTTTAAGAGCATGAAATTTCGGTGGTCAGTTCTTTCCCGCTTGTAGACATACTTCATAGCCGGGAAGCCACTGGGAGGATTGCTAAATGGGCAGTTGAGCTTGGAGCCTTTGAAATAAAGTTCAGGCCTCGATTAGCTATTAAATCTCAAGCATTTGCCGATTTCGTCGCGGAGTGGACAAAGGCCCAAACCCCAGCAGCAAAGGAGAATCTCGAGTACTGGACGATGTACTTTGATGGTTCCCTCATGCTCAGCGGCGCGGGGGCTGGGATTTTGCTCATATCGTCGACTGGAAAGAAGCTACGCTATGTCCTCCAGATATTGTTTCCCGTCAGCAACAACGCCACCGAGTACGAGGCACTCATCCACGGGCTACGCGTCGCCATATCGCTTGGCGTCAGGCGGTTAATGGTACGCGGAGATTCCCAGCTTGTGGTTAACCAAGTTCAAAAGGAGTGGTCTTGTATTGGCGACAGCATGGCGGCTTACTGTCAGGAGGTGCGGAAATTTGAAGACAAGTTCGATGGACTGGAGCTCACGTACGTGCTCCGCCGTGACAACGAAGCAGCAGACGAGCTAGTGCGGATGGGATCCACTCGGGCGCAAGTCCCGACTGGTGTTTTCATCCAAGAACTGCGCGCGCCGTCTATCAAATTACCATCTGCACCTAAAGAAGATCAAAAGAAGCAGCCGGAACCCGATGCAGAAGTATTATCAATCAATCTCGGATGGACTCAGCCTTACTTAGACTATATTCTTCGTGATGAGCTGCCCGAGGATCGAAGCTGAGCCGAGTGCATTACACGCCGAAGCAAAAGCTACAAGGTAATCGGGGACGAGCTTTTCAGAAAAAGCAGTTCCGGGGTACTAAGGCGTTGCATATCTGAGCAAGAAGGCAGCGATCTACTCAATGAAATCCACTCGAGAGAATGCGGACACCACGCAGCAGCCAGCACCCTGGTGGGCAAAGCCTATCGGCAAGGATTCTTCTGGCCAACCGCGGTCACAGATGCGGAAGACATAGTGCGCAGGTGTGACGGGTGTCAGTTCTTTGCACGGCAAATTCATATGCAGGATCTATAAACAATTCCAATCTATTGGCCCTTCGCCGTGTGGAATCTCGACATGGTGGGCCCCCTCAAGCGGGCGCAAGGCGGATTCACTCATTTCTTCGTCGCCATCGACAAGTTTACCAAGTGGATTGAAGCCAAGCCGGTTGCCACAATCACGGCGGCCAAAGCACGCGAGTTCCTCCGGGACATCGTTGTGCGTTTTGGCGTGCCCAATCGCATCATCACCGACAATGGAGTTCAGTTCAAAAGCAGCAAATTCCAAGATTGGGGCGAGGAGTTGGGTATCAAGATCTGCTATGCCTCGGTGGCCCACCCAAGGAGCAACGGGCAGGTTGAGCGTGCCAACGGGTTGGTGTTACAAGGGTTAAAAGCCCGAATATTCGATCGCCTAAAGCCGTATGCTACGAGCTGGGTTAAGGAGTTGCCTTCGGTACTCTGGGGGCTCAGAACAACCCCAAGTCGAGCCACCGGGCAAACATCCTTTTTCCTAGTCTATGGCTCAGAGGCAGTCCTCCCGACTGAATTGAAGTTTCGGTCCCCTCGGTTTGCCGGTTTCGACGATAATCAGTCGGATGAAGCAAGACACGAAGACCTCGATCGGCTCGAGGAAGCTAGGGAAGCAGCATTGATCCAGTCGGCAAAGCACCAACAGGGCCTGCGTCGCTACCATCAGCGCAACATACGGGGCCGTGCATTCTCAAGGGAGATCTGGTCCTCCGAAGGAATCAGAAGCACGAGCATAAACTCTCCCCACTGTGGGAAGGTCCCTATGTGATCGCTGAGGTGACCCGCCCGGGGGCTTACTGACTACAACGCGAGGACGGATCTAAAGTGCCAAATACCTGGAACATCGAGCAGCTACGTCGTTTTTACTCTTAAAATCTTGTATTCAAGCATTGTGTAATTAGTCTCCTTTTTGACTTGCTACTCAGCCGTAAACGACTAAGCAGTAAGTCGGGGGCTACACTAAATAGTGTGCAGAGTCAACCACACCTTATCATATTAATAAAAGTTGTTTTCTCTTTCCATGTGTCGATCAAATTCGGGAGTTACGAAAAGTCTTGAGTAATGGCGCTAGTACTTGCCAAGGACACCGTTTAGCTACTCCGTAGTCGCATGGGGAGAATGCCAAGTGCTAATTCCTGGCACTCGGGGGCTGGACCAGCCGGCATATGCGTTTCATGAAAAAGGATAAATCTTACTGCTTGGATAAATAAGATGTAAGGATCCTAGGCCGAGAGGGGGGAGGGGGTGAATCGGACTCTAATTTTAATTTTAAACTTGTTTGAGTGATTGCTTAGTCCGGTGATTACCCAAGCTAACGGTTAATCCCTAATGTCTAGATGCGGAAGCAATCACAGTGGAACTCAAGCGACTACTAGGAGGCTCGATGGCACTCACATGCAAGCGATCAAGTCAATATGCGTAATTAACCGAGTGAGATGAGGAGACGCAAACCGAGTTGTTTACCGAAGTTCGGTGCTCAACACATGAGCACCTACGTCTCCGTTGAGGAAACTTCTCACACAGAGAAGTCGGGACTCTCTCGTCCCTAGCCCTCAATCCACTCGCGGTAGCTCTTCACCAACACATGGTAGGCGAGCTCCAAACCTTCACACAGAGGCGAGTTCTCTCACAAGCGAGAGCACTCACACCCACCGGCGCCGACACACGGCACCGACCACCGACACACGGTGGGTTTCACCTCAACACATGAGGTACCCCCAACACATGGAGGATTTGGATCCGACACACGGACGCCTTGGCACCTCCGACACACGGAGATGGCCGCCGACACACGGCGGACTTTACACACCCCGACGAACGGAGAGGAAGCACCGTGGGAAGCACGGTGACCTTCACGGAGAAGGGTTTGCTTGCGGTACGCTTGATGAAGCTCGGCAACGACGATGTCTCCCGGTGGCAAGAATCCCAAGAGCACAAGACCGGAGACACTCAACCCTCAACCCACCATGGAGAATGGCAAGGCAACCATGGAGAGGGCACAAACCTTGAAGATGATGAGGAGGAGGCTAGGGGATGCTCTCTTCTTCTTCCTCACTCCTTTTCCCTCAATCTCACAAGCACATGGAACCCTAGATGGAGGTGGGAACCATGGGAGGAGCTCTCTAGATGGCTAGGGCAAAAGGTGGCTGCTAGGGTAGGCTCTCTCAAGTGTTTCCCGTGCTCCTAGCCCCTATTTATATGCCCAAGGCGAAACCCTAGAAACGGACGGCTCAGATTAAATCGTGAAATCTGGATCGACTGATCGGACGCCGTCCGGTCGCCGTCGGACGCCGTCCGACAGAAGGAATGTGCCATTTTTGTGCTTCGTCGGACGCCGTCCGGTAACTTACCGGACGCGTCCGACAGGGCGCTAGTGCGTGCAAACGAGACGCCCGCCAGGTGTTTGGTCGCGTGCCAAGCCGTCATCGGACGCTGTCCGGTCCGCGTCGGACGCCGTCCGACAGTGGGTAGTGTAGCACCCGGTTAACCAGACGCCGTCCGGAGGCCGTCGGACGCTGTCACAGTGAACTTCATCGGACGCCGTCCGGTGGTTGTCGGACGCCGTCCGACAGGGGCGGTGTCGCCTGGGACTTAGCCATTTTCGAGCTCTCTCTTTGGGAATCGGCGCTGTCGGACCCCGTCCGATGGCTGTCGGACGCCGTCCGACAGAGGCGGTGATTTTGGGACTTAGCCGAATTTTGGCTAGGGCTCTCCAGATGCCGTAATAACTTCGTATAGCATACATTATACGAAGTTATACGACATTTGTCCATGTTATTTTCCAGATCAACTACTTTAAACGGATGCGTACTTGTATTCCGATCGAAGTCAGAACAAATAAAGTGTCATTTTACCTTCTCTTATCATTCTCGGTTGTCACCGTCAAA
>SPJY01000102.1:1483064-1606548 GCA_005191435.1 Raddia distichophylla
AGGAGTAGTAAGTGTAAGAGTAGAAGAAGACAGTAGATAGCCGTTTTAGCCATCAGTGTGTACTTTGGAGTTCAGCTAAGATGAGAACTGAACTTATAATAGTGAGCCAGCACCAGCAGTCGGGAACTCGGGATAAGGAAGAAGACAGAGGTGGAAGACTTAAAAGCAGTCAAAGTCTTCGGTGACATGTGTCTGCTAGATTGCCTGAAAGATGCTTTGATGGAAATATGGGTTATGGAGCACTATGATTATTAACTGTAAATAAGAGAGAACCATCGTCTGTGAAAGAGAGTTTCTTCATTCAAAAAGGAAAAAGAAGTCACTTCGAATATTTTGGCTCCTACAGTTCTACTTAAGTAGTGTGTATGGTGTCACTCGCCATTCTAATTTGCCTCATGCAAATGTTCTGATACCATTCCATGGAAAGTTTAGTGTGGTTTCCATACATATCGCCTCTTTCAAACCGAAAGCACAGATTATATTCACTGTCACTTCTCGCTGAAGGCTCTCGTGTGATTCATTCACGCGTTCCCCCGTCTGAAACACGGAGGAACTAGTTCAGATCCGACAGAACTAGCCGTCTCACCAGATTAAATCCCGAGCGTGAACGTATAATCGACATAAATTTGGGATTCTCCCGATTGAAATGGCTTCGAGGATCCGATTCGCATCTCGACCGAACCAAGAGGAGACAGCAGCTATGTAGAACGCTCGCTCGTGATATTCCAAGAGATTTGGCTATTTGCCACTTTCAACAAGTGGCTTCGCAAAAATACAACTCTACCCCACTGTCATAGACACACGTGGTTCCGCATGTCATACACACAAGTGGCATACTTAGCGAAGGCAAATAACCAAATTTTACTGATATTTCTCCCATGTCAGTGTCGGAGCGTCTAATGCTCCAACTTGGAGTCATTTTTTTCTCTTTTTGATTTTAGTGGGTGAACGTTGTAGGTAGTGGAAGATTCTGCACGACAATTCTCAGCTAGGGACGATCTTGTCCTCATCGGAGTCATTTTCAGATACAGAGCTCCACTGAACTTTGCTTCTCAAATCGTTCATAAGACTAGAAGGAAAATGATGTTTAATGATGTATGGCTGAGCCATCCAGGATTTACCACTCTTGTCATTTGTGTCTCTTTTTATGGTGTTGTTTTTTGATGGGGTGAAAGGTACTATATGTGTGGTTCCTATCATTAATATGCAGAATTCTATTGTAGTTGGATTTTTTTTTGATGTAATTGGACCGAGCTCAAGCTTTGTAGAACACAATCTCAAGCCGTGCAGTCCAAGCTCCGCTCAGTCCCAATAAGCTCGTACGGAAGCGAAACAACATACCCACACACCCACACAGAAACGAATAGGATCTATTGTTCAGCATCAATGATCAAGATTGCAATTGTCAAAAGAAAAATCAAGATTCAATGAATCGGATGTGCTAATGAATGTAGATTTCAAGAAGAAAGCAACAGTCAAAAATCAAGAAGAAAACAAGAGTCGAGATCCAAGAACCGTATGGATCGATGAATCCATGTCCCGATGTCCGCGAAGAGATTAACAAGGCAATAGCTGAAATCAGAGAGCTTTGTGGGTGGGACTAGCCTTTGTGGACGAGCACAGGGGAGGGGAAAGGCAAGCTGCGCCCTCCTCTTCCATCTTCCCGGATGCGGCCGAGCAGAGCGCACCATAGTAGAGGAGAGAGAGGCGCACGAAGTCAGCGGGCGGGAGAAGGGACGAGAGGCTGAGGTCGGTGGCCGGTGGCCGGCGGCCGGCGGTGAGCTGAGCGGCGGCGCTGGAGCAACGATAAGCGAGGGTTCGGCTGGGGATTGACGCACGCTTGTGGGGCGAGGGGAGAAGGGAGGATTATTCGGCTTTGGCAGGCTTGATGGGCTAGTAGGAACGAACCGAAGGGCTAGAGCTGGCCAACGGGCCAAACCGGGCCGGCCCGGTTCGGGCCAGGTTGGTTCGGTTACTATGCGAACCGGGCCAACGGGCTGCTGTCTTGGCCCAAGTTCGGTGCGCATAGTGAACCGAACCGAACCGGGACGGCTTGGTTTTTTATTAGCCGGTTTATTTTATTTAAATATAAAATTAAGAAAAACTATTATATTTTACAAATATACATTATAAATTAAATAAATATATTATTTATCATAATAAAATATGTATAGAAATACATATATTGAATTAAATTAATATACACAGCAGCAAACCGAACCGAGTCGAACCGGGCCGCCACTATGCGAACCGAACCATCCCCATCCTTCTCCGCCACCCCATCCCCATCCTTCTCCACCACCGCCGTGTCGACCCTCTGCCGCGAGGAGGGGGAAGGGCAGCTGGCCAGCTACCACGAGGCCACCGCCGACGCTCGGTTGCTCTGCTTTCGAAGGAGGATGCCGACGCTATGCTTGAGCAGATGGACAAAGACACGCGCGCCGGCTCTACCGTTGTGCCTATCTCACTCAACAAGGTCAGCTGCATCGACTTTCTTGGTACTGAACTACCGAAATTGAATTAACTCAGTATTTCAGTTTTGATATTTAATTTTTTATTGTATATTTTGGTAGCCACATTTCAAATACCGAAATTATAAAAATACCAAACAAACCGAAATACCGAATGCCAACCCCTAGGTGCAAAGCAGGGTTGATGCGTGCAGGTTGGAAAATCATTTTGATCGAGGTAGAAAAAAAATACATGAGAATCGTTAAGCATTTGATCAGATCTTGAATTTTGTTCACCAAATTTTGCATGCAGGTTCGAAAATCAGTACCGGTCCATATCGAACCTGTTTAGAATTTGAAGTTGTCGCCATCTTTTTGATTGCTGAATATCAACCGATAATCGAGCGGTTTTTCCTTCGACTTTGGATTTTTAAATTTGAGTCCATTTCAAACCGAAGCAACATGAATGACATAACAACTTATCTATGTTTTGAAAAGGCACATACTTTGAGTTTTTGTAGTTTGTTTTTTCGATGTTTCGAAGGTGGGTCCTAACCACTCAAAAGCAAAGCAAATGAAATGGATCAGCTGTTCAGTCATTTCAGTTGTTCAGATCAGCTCACAATAACAGAATTGATTGTCACATCGTAAATATTTCGAAGCTTGGTGCAGGATTTGTCGCACACCCATCACTCTACGATTCAAATATAATCTATACAGAAACCTTTTTTTGCATCCAAAAAAAGTTGGATAACTTCTACCTTTCAACAAATGAGAGGTGCTCATTTGTGTAGAATCACCTGGGATTGGGCTCATGGTTAGGGATGGCAATCGGGCGGGTATCTCCGGGTATACCTTTGACATACCCGAACCCGAAACCCGAAAAAACAACCCGGCCGTCGAGAAAGCACCCAAAGTTACGTCGTGCCTGGCCGGTTCATGTATCTCGACGGCCTGGTTTTAGCCGTCGGGAAAGTTAAATCACGACGGCTTAGCCGTCGAGAAAGACTATCTGTGTCGACCGTGCTATCTCGACGGCTAAATCTCGACGGCTGGCCGTCGAGATATGTCTGTCTCGACGGTTTTCATCTCTTTATCGACGGCTTTAGCCGTCGAGAATTCCAGCGATTCGCGTGGTGTCTGGTCCCACTCGCAACCAATGTCGTTAATGTTGCCTGAATCGGCGTCGCCCGATGACTTCATGCTCATCTCAATGCTCCTACTCGTCTTTGCCTGAGTATTTAATGTTGTCTTCACCATGGATGCCATGGCCAACTTCATCTAGTTCACATGGCATGCCATCGTCGTTCTCACATAGCTCTGACGTGGAGGAGACAGGTGACTCTAATTAACATGGATGCAAACTCCAATGTGGATACAACCGATGACACTAGCATAGATCAAGATGATGCGCTTCTAGCGCGAAGAACTCTAGTGCCAACAAAGAGGAAGAAGAGGACGTCTTTGGCTCTCCGCTAATAAAGAGGAATAAGAGGAGGAGGATATCGAAGCACTAACCAAGCAGCGGTGTCAACAACCATATCAACGATTTACCTTCACTATGCGGATCGGCCATCAACAATGATGAGGAGGAGCCCACCCCCGATGAGGATGATGATGAGGGGATCAACAAATCCACGTGTTCTCTAGCAATGATGACTTTGACTCCGATGATAGGGAGCCTCACGTGATCTTTTTAGACGTGGGTGACTCTTAACCCCAATGATGACTCATCACCTCCCTCGATCTTCGACAATGAGGGCAACCCCTATTTCAACATGTACCTAGGATGTAGGCTAGTTGCTGCTTGCTAGCCTAGTGCACACTATACTAGTTATTTAAAATATATATGTGTGTGTCGATTTGAGCAAACAACTGGCACATACAAATATTTGTGTCGACGAAACTGACACATATGATTAGGATACATTAGTGTCTTCTATAGCGTGTCGATTCAAAATCAATACTATTATTGTTTAGAGTGGACACATATATTAGCGAAGTTATGGTGGGTACCAAAAGATAGTGCGAAGGAGACTCGATAAGGGGAGGTAGACACTGGCAAGAGTGGGGGAGAGGTTCTCATTTGTGTAGAATCACTTGGGATTGGGCTCATGGTGCAGGCTTGTTGTAGGAGAGGCACCCTCACTCCCTTTGAGGGGAGGGCCAATAAGACCAAACTCTTATGGAGGGGCCTTCTAGGCCTCGTGCTCCCCAAAGCCAAGCTTGAGACATCTCGCCGAGCCTCCCGCTCTCTGGAGCCAAGTATAGTCGAAATCTCTATGCGGGAGTCCCCAGGCCTCGCGGTCCTTGGAGCCATGTCTCTCCATAGGAGCCCCTAGGCCTTGCGCTAGAGACAAGTCTCTGTGTAGGAGCGGCTCCCCTCCCCCCTCCTACGTCTCACGCTCACGGAAGGCAAGTCTAGGGGGAACCCTTGCATGTGATTTCAAAGTGGAGGGCCCATGGCTCTCAGCAGGAAGACCGACCAAACTTTTCTACCCTTGATAGTCAAAAGGAGGGAGTAGGGTTCAAACATACCCTACCCTTGAGTCTCCAACAGGCTCCCCTAAAGCGCCCTCTACCCTAAAATAGGGGACGGATTATTCCCCTATGTGCTCCAACAACATTTCCTATTCCGTTCCCTAAAATAGAGATTTTCTCTCCATTCCCTTATATGTAGAGGTTCTTTTTCCTTTCCCTATACAATTCTCTATTTAGGAAACGCTGTTGGAGATGGGAGAAATATAGTGAGAGATTTTTTTAAAGAAAGCCTGTATATAAGGCTATAGGGGATCAAATTTAGGGATTCCTGTTGGAGAGATAAGAGCATTCCAACAATCCCTCTATACTTCTCTCTAAAACACTTTGTATTGAGACATGAATAGTATTTTAAAGGGAGATGCAGAGGGGCTGTTGGACATTTTTTAAAAACTAGCTTCACCAAGGAGATAAACTGGCTTTGCAGGAGCTTAGATACTTTAAAATGGCAACTGTAAAGGCTGTCACACCCTCGGTTCCTGCCCAAGGGCCAAAACAAGGAGCGCCATGACAAACACATGCAGGCTCCCGTTTTGGCCATCCGATCAGGTACCTCTAACAAATGCTCAAGTAAAGACCTTTTTACCCCTAGGATTCTATATTCCACAAGGGGCAAAATGGAGTAAACGAACCTCTGTATAAGTAGTTTTGTATATGCATTCTAACTCAGTATCAACCAGCATAATATTATTTTCTAGTTTGCCTTGTTCCTCAAACTTGCACTTTTCCACTGTAAATCATCCCTGCGAGTTACAGTATACAAGGTGTTTCCAAAATTTATTGTATGAATCGCTCCAACAATAAGGCGAATAAATAGCGGAGAATCGCCTCCTTATTTTAATCGTATTTGTGGTTCCCTTTTAGAGGCTGGACTTGGGTGCGGCCTTTAAACACCGCTAGAAGGTTGTGCTAAAACTTTCTATGACTAGTGGTTCCATTTTAGAGTCTAGAGCGTCCTGTTATGGATCCTACCTTCGGGTAAAAGTTGTTTCCAAGCAACGTGAATACTGTATGTTATGAGCCTGTGACATTCTCTCCATGATGCCTAACCCGTCTGTTCCATGATGCCTAACCGGGCGTCCGCTATTTCGTTCCGATCGAGCATCGCACAAAGACGGCTGGTCGATGACATCGGCGAGTAACTGCCCAGTGCATAGTGATCACCGCTGCAACCGTACCATCAATGGGAGGAGAAATGGTACTGGGAAGGACGATCTAACCGCCATCAGAATTGATCGCATCAGCAGCAATAAAACGCTTCTCGTTCATGTCGCAATTTGGATGCAGAAATTTCCCCCAAAAAATTGAGAGATATATGCTTGAGTGTCAAATCGATCTTTCAAGCAAACGGGAGAGTTTCGACGGTGGAGGTTGTTAAGTACTTTTGTAGGGCAATGTAAAAGGTAAGAACGAGAAAAAAAAAACAGATTTATTGCACGGCCAAATAAGGTGAAAGGGTAAAAGGATCAAAGCTGAAGTTTCCTCATAATTAACACTATCTACACCGCACCATTTTCATATAAACACAGCACCTGATACAAACTTAGGAAAAAGCTCAAAAGGGGTAACAAAAGCATTCACC
The DNA here is from genome assembly GCA_005191435.1 of Raddia distichophylla. Taxonomy (NCBI): domain Eukaryota; kingdom Viridiplantae; phylum Streptophyta; class Magnoliopsida; order Poales; family Poaceae; genus Raddia; species Raddia distichophylla. The sequence goes on from SPJY01000102.1 coordinate 1,489,635, forward strand.
TATTGAGGTGGTGGTTGGACGCTCATCTAAAAAACGGCTAATTTACAAAGTACAACGACTAAACGATACCTACTTTGATGTTAATCTCGCGTGAACCTTGCGCTTAAAAATTACCGGGCCACATGCGTGTGTTGGCGAACGAGGTGGGGGTGGTAGATCAGCTTGCAGCTACCGCATCAGTTGCCAGACCAGAGCCTAGGAGTTGACGAAGCTTGGGCGTGCCATGCTCCATGTGACCAGTGCTTCTCGATGCGTTCGTGTTGTCGATCATTGACAAGAAATTTTCGACAGCACGACTTGATGGTGCAGCTGTTTGGTCTGGAGCTAGAGACGCTTCTTGTGGTTGATCTGGTGCGGCTTCCGATAGTTTTTCCTGTGATATTGTGGTGCCCATAAGAAAAGAAATGAGATGCGTCGGGGAAAAAGGACATTTTGAGTAATCTGTTAATCACATCATTAAGAAAATGAAGTACCATCAGCGTAGAATTCTCTAATCTGAGTTTCTTGGAGCTTTTCGATAGCCTGTTTATTTCACTTCGAAGGGATGTGTTCTCTGCAGTCAATAACTCTACTTTTCTAGCCAGTTCCCCAGTCTCAGCCTGAAAGAACAGGAAACATATTAATTTTTGCGCAAGATTTCAAATTCCACTTAGTGAAGCACCCTGAGTTTTACAATCAGAATAGAGATGTTTCAACTGAAGGGAATGCAACGGAACTTTAGAGTTAAAATAAACAGCATAATTCACGTACCTGCTTCCTCAGCCTTGACCTGCGAGCAGATTCTCTATTTGATTGCTTCCTTCGTTCACGCTTTGATTCCCTGTCATCCTGCAAATTCAGGAAGAATTAACTAAAATTTAAGTATTCAATGCGATTAACTGAATAGGTGGTAGTGATGCCTTTTTCATGAAGCAGGATGAGATATTAACAACATTAAAAAATTTAATAGCTTCATCTAAAAGTTACCAACCATTGCCCACTCCACAATTTATTGACAATTTAGCATAAAGTAAATAACTAGAATGGCATACCTGAGCTCCCAAATCAGAAGATTTTGGTGTACTTATAACTCTGAAGTCACTAGCAGTACCCGCATTTGGTTTCATTGTTGTATCTGGAACACGTAGATTTGGCAAAGTTGCCAGTCTTCCTGGTTCTCCAGATCTATCATTATGTGCTGAAGCTCCACCAGTATCCACACCTGGAGAAAAATTTAAGGCCTTCTTGTCATCTCTAGTTAGTGGATTACATTATGATGCTCATGAAAAAAAAAAGATCATATAATTTTAGATTGTAAAATGACAAGAAAATGCTTTGAGCACAAAGGTTATGATGGTCAGACCATTGAGCTGAGCAATATAACTCAGGTAGGTAATAGATCATATGAATAAAAGGTACACTAAAGATGACATGGTGATCAAAGAAAATAAATCAACATTAAGTTTGAGTACCTGAACTAGGCCTATCTTCTAAGCTCCTTTTCCTGGGAGTCCCACTTTCCTATAGGATGAAGAAATACATTCACAAAGTTACTATTTGATCACTAAACACCAACACAGAATTAACCACAGAACAGTACCATATTGTTGTCTCCGTCACTGGATCCTTCTACACTGTAATCCCCACTGCATTGGCATTGGCAGATGCTCATGAACTCATTCAAGTGAAAAATAAGGCATATATGGCAGAAAGAATAGCTGAATGTTTTATTATATTCTATTGTAAAATCCCATATCACCTTGTTTTTTCACTGTTACCACTGCCAGTTGACACAGCAGTTCCATCAATTTCCTTGAATTTCTTATTTAGATTGTTCTCCTTGCTGTTCACAGACTTTGCTGGCTCAGCGCTTAGTGGATTCACCATCTTGATACAACATAACAAACAATCAATAAACTAGCAGAAGTGAGGAGTAAAAAGAAAAGTGATTCAGCAAAGGAAGTTCGCACAACATGAAAATCAATCAAGAAACTAAAGAAATGCAAAATAATCCCAAATGCACAAGGATCATTCAAGGCAACAAAAAATTTGGAAGAAGTCCAGTATGTCATTATTGGATATTTTATGGAAGCAATAGTCATATGACTTTTCAAGTTGAGAAATAACGTCAATAAAGGCAAGTTTTCCAACAATATTGGTCAGGAGTGGTTCAACATTAGTGATTTTTTTCTCTGATATCAAACTTTCAATACTAACATATCGGTTTCCATTAATCCCAAAGGGCGAGCACGAACAGAATGATTTCAAAGTTTACTACATGTTTTCCCTCAAAAAAAAAAGTTTACTACATGCAGTATTGAGTGAAGAATAAATAAAAATGAATAAATCTCATACTCACTAGAGGCATGAAGGGATGCGAGAAACCTCCACAGTGCGGATACATCGCAGCATATGGCTTCACAAAAGTAGATGGTAGCAGAGGCTGCAGTGACACAGGGAGTGAACTTGAATTCTTAGAAGATGTAAAACAACATCTATACATGGAAATTAAACTCAAATACCTGAGGACCCCACATATATGGGGTAGGGGCATGGCCTGGCGGTATTCCAGGGCCAAAATATGGTGTTGGCAAGAACCCAGGGCCATAATATGCCTGCACAGATTGTCATTGTTTTACATAAAATGTTCAGATCATGGAAAATGACTTGAATTTTAATTATTTGCAGTTAACAGTAAACTGCGAAACCTGCATAGTTGACCAATCAAGGTATGGATAAAGAGCTGGCTGATCCTGCAAAAGAATGCGTTTACTAATTAGACACCCTGCCTTTTAAGTATTCCATTCATTGTAACTAACATAGTTCAATCAGAATATTATGTTTGGAAGTTTATGACAAAAAAGGTGACTTCATGTGAAAGCCACTATCTGTATCGCCAATTTTTGTAACTAAAATAGTTCACTCAGAATATTATGTTTGGAAGTTTATGACAAAAAAGTGACTTCATATGAAAGCCACTATCTATATCGCCAATTTTCCAGTGATCATTTTCTTGTAAAATTTAACACACTCAACTATCCATCTTTGGTAATGGAGAGCTACCACAAACCATAGGTACAGCATTGATTATACAAGATATGTATTTACCTTGGGAGATGCTGGTGCCTTTTCTGACTTTTGAATAACTACAGCTTCATCATGCCCCATGCCTCTTTTAGTGAATGACTGCATATTTTTTACATAGAAAAGTGGATTATGTCAGAAATATTCAAATTTAATACTACAATTATAAGGTAGCCAACCTATTTCAAAGATATGCAACCCTCCTATGTTTTCAAGAAAAAAACAGGTAACACTAACATGCACTGTGCACTCTTTTAGGTGTGAGCATTCCTAAAATGCTCAAATATCCAACATTAATCTACAGTCCATTGAGCTTTGTATGAAAACTCTTACATATAAAGACCTGAATCTATCCCTAATCATTTTGATGATAACCAGACATCAGCATTTAGCCATTGAGCAGTTCTTATTCATACATATGACTGGTTGTTCCGAGCCAAATCACTTGTATTAGATATTTTCCCTAAAGCACCGATTCCATACATACAACTGGTTGTTCCAAGTCAAATCACTTGTATTAAATGTTTACCCTAAAGCACCAGTAGGACGTGTGTTAATCAAAAACACTTATTTTTATTGTTTGGTGACGAAAATAAGAGAAAAATAGAAAGGCTATCTCCATCAGACCATCATAACATTTGGTTCTTGCTAAAAAAATATAACACCTGATTCTGAAATCTTATGTTTTGTGTTCTGTATACACAACAAAGCAGTCTGTTCTATCATGACTCAGATCACTTTTGCTAGAAAAATCACATCTATTTGAAATTGACCAAAAAAAAAAAAACTGTAGAGCATTAGTACAAAGTAATATATATTAGCTTCTTTTTATTGGCCCCTTCCCTGAGGTCTTCACTGCCCTTATTTTAAACTCAAGCACTATCCAACACACATAACAAGATCAAAACACATCATCAAATTAGCCCCAAGATACGACAGCGGCTATATAGATAGGCCCTCTCCTTTTCATGTGCAACCTCAACAGCATTCACATACAAACTCCAGCGAAGAACTGGCTGAAAGCTTCGCACATCCAGTGTCCAACCTACGCAGAGGTGAGTGACACGTGCAGATGGCAAGGACGACCTATATGGGCATCAATTTTTTACAATAGAAAATTGGTGATATGCCCCAAAGTTGATGTACAATTCACAATTTTCCCTCCAGCACATTGGCATTGATCATGCTCTAAAATTGAGTGCACAATTGATTGCATGCCCCTTTTTGATATTCAAATTTTGCGATACAATATATGAGAAAAGACTTTCTACACCTCTTTTGCAAAACTCCTTTGTAAATTTTCTCTTATAGGATGGATCTCGTTGCAAAAGATGTACCGATCAACATCTCTTTTCAAAGTTTTATATTAAATCGTAATATAGATTAAACATAATTAAGAATTAGATGTTAATAATCTACATGCGTGCACGTATATAATCTTTCATTTGGAAACTAATAAACTTAACCAACTCCGTTAATAGTCATACGTGTGCTAATGTGCAAGATTAATTATTTGGATGCAGCAGTAAAAGGTGTGGTGTGGCGTGGCGTGCGAGCTATGCCTCAACTTTGTGTACATAGGGTAGGATGGTCATTTCCCAGATAAAATTTGGGCAAGAACTTTTAAAAAGGGCAAAACATCAATTGTAGCCTCAACTTTGGAGCAAATTATCAACATCAGTGTCAACGTCAATACGCTGGAGGAAAATTTATCAATCGCGTAATCAATTTTCCCTTTTTACAATCCCCCATTTAATGCTACAAAATCTACACCTTTCATTCCTTTTCGTTCTACCTACTTTTTTTAAAAAAGCAAAAGGCATGCTAATATAGGGGTGCGAGAGTAAAAACAAAAAATTCACGGAAGCGAGCGTGCGTGCAGAGGCGTGGGGGCGTGAGTGCTCTGCCTCCGCGGCTCCGGCGGAGGAGCGTGGCGCGAGCGGGACAGTGGCATTGCGCGCGACGGCTCGAGCCGGAGGGAGGGCGTAGATCGAGCGAGCGAGCACGCCGCGCGCGTACCTTGGGCCTGTGCCGGCGCGGGCGCTCGGGCGAATTCCGGCGGATCGGGCGCCGGAGGAGGAGCGGCGGTGCGCCGCCACGGGGAGAGGGGAAGGGAGGGGAGCCGGGGAGACTGTGAGGGGTTGGCGTGCGCGTGTGGGTTGTTTGATCTGAGCCCTGAGGCGCGTGGGGCGGAGGGAGGAGGGGGAGCGTGAAGTCTCGCAAGGGAGAAGGGGGGCGCGAAAGATGGTCGCCACGTCACGGCGTACGTGTCGGCTGCTGATACCCGGGGGAACCTCGAGAGTCAGAGACGGGAGTCCGGAATTTGGCTACGGGCCCCCGGTTAGTGTACCACAGGTAGGGAGCTCACAAATTTCGTTAGTCCCAAGAGTGATGAAGATTTGGCCATAAATACTCTTTGCTTATAAATATTTGCTGGTTGAGATTACCGTGACTTTAATCTTGAAGATTTAGCTATAAATATAATTTTAAATATTTAAATTGCAATATAGAACTTACTCGTATGTAGGTATGTTGATTTGCCTTGAAGAAAACATAACTGAATTGCAATAGTTTTTAATTTTCAAAGCTTTATTCTATATATTGGGCCGGTGAAAAAATGTGGCATGTTTTTATAACCGAGTGAGTAGTATTTGAGATAGAAAAGATAGTGGCAATTCTCTCTACAAAGTAACGACTTCAATTTATTAAAGGGTAAAAGACATGAATATTGGTGTTGTGTCTTTCATCTCGTTTAGAATTGCTTAACTTTCAATACGTTTTGTTTTACATAATAAAAGGATATTTCATCAATCTAGAGATTTTGCCTTCTTAATAATACAAACCATGTTAGAATTCGATGGACACAGAAAAAATGAAATAGATAAAAAAAAAATGAAGATACCTATTTAACATGAGAAACCATCTGAAAAAAACCACGATGTTGGCTATCAAATTTTAACTATTTCTGAAAGAGTTGCATATGCACATTGCATTGTGATTACTTTCTAGTGCAACTTTTAAAAAGTATTTATAGATGGTGACTATTTAGAATCCAACTTGGAAACAAATGCAATTAGATTCTTGTATTAGTTCGCATCATTTAATTACAGCTATTTATGTAGAGTGTTATGTCTACTCTCTTGAATTGGTGTCTTGTCTTATATTTGATTTATGCAAATACATGCCTTACAACAAAAAAAACTTTTTTAAGCCACGTTTTTGCAAATGCAAAGGCCAGAGCTCGGATGGGTGAAACCATTGACTAACGAGGGAACGAGGCGGTGAGGTGGACAGAGGGGGGCTTTTGTTAATCCGCGACACGTACATTCTGTACACGCGTCGACCAGTGTACCCCCGTGGCCAGCTAGGCGACCCTGTCATGTGGGTGATACGGTGGCTGTCGCCCTCTGGGGCTCTGGGCCCGCCGCCGGAAGCGTGGCTTCTGAGAGAAACGAAGCTTCTCCACACTAGTAGTACACTACCCTGTACACGCACCACGAAAAAGGGAAACCGAGCGCCGTGGCATCTGACGACCGCGCCCGATCAGCCGTGTCCCTGGATTGGGCTCAGAGTCGGCTCCATTATTTAGGTCTGGTTGCTTATCTTATTTAACTTATTTAGTTATCTAATTTATTTTTTAACTTCAAGTGAGATGAATTTAAGGGCAAGATCTCATTATTTGACTTACCTTTTAGAGAGTTTTTATACACGCTTTTAAGATAGAAAAAAGATTTAAAACTATTTTTTTATTTTTTAAAAAATAAGCAAATAAGTTGTAAAGAACTGAACCTTAGACGCGCTATGGAGGCCGCATGATGAAGGACAATATAAATGGAGGTATGGAGCTAACGCTAGTCCCGGAGATGTGTCTCCACTCTCCAGTACACTTTAAGGGAAAAATATTTAAAATAATCAATAGTAAATTAAAATTTTGAAAATCTACTTTATATAACAAGGCCCTAACAGGCCGCTTCCTGCTGCGTCCACGTCGACGCTTCGCCCGCGCGCCTGTCCCCGTATTGCCACGTCGTCGGCCAGTCCTTCACCACACGATCGCTTCGCCCAGCAAGATCTGGCCGTTCATTTAAAATTAATCTTTAAGAACAAAAAAATCGTGCGTCGCAATCCAGTGCGCGTGCTTTGGCGTATTGGCTAGCTGAGCCCGCCGTCGCCCCGCAGACCGACGTTCGAATCTTGTTCTGTCCTGGGTTGTGCTTTTTTTCTCGTCGGCCAGCGCTTGCAACGCGTGGTGCGGTTTGCCTCTTCCTTCCACTTTGATGCCGCCTAGAGGTGCAGTTCGCCTTCTTCCGATCGCAACACCGCCACCTGGTGAACGCTGCGGTGCAAGCACTGCTGGTCGGGCCGCCCCTCTTCACCGGCCTCCTCATCCTCTACTTCGCGCGGCTGCCCCTCCCCCTCCCCTCGCCGTTCAACCCGGCCCTCGTCCTCGCCCTCGCCTACGCCGCCGCCTACCTTGCTAGTACGTATAAATTGAAAATTCCGAAATTGACGACAGAGCCCATCCCATGGCACGACGAGGGTGACCTCTAGCCAGACCTGATCATCACCCGGGCCGGGCTTGGCAAAGCCCGGTCCCGCGGGACCAAGCCCGAGCCCGGCCCGGCCCGATGAACCGGGCCTCTGTTTCGGGCGGGAGTACGCCGGAGCTGCGTGCCGCGTCGAAGGCGGTGGAGATGGTGGGCTAGCCGCCGTAGATGGAGAAGCCCGGCCCCTCCACCGCCCCCTCCGCCTCCGGCCTCCTCCGTCCCTCCCACAAGGTCGTCGGTGCCACGGCGAGGCCGCCGGCCCGACCCCCCACCGCCATTTGGGCTCAGCTAGCCTCTGGAGCAACAAAGGCGCGGGGCGCCGGGACGGAGCTGAGCTAGGTGGGAGCGCAGGGTGGAGTGTGGAGCTGAGCTAGATGGGGAAGAAGGGAAGCAGGGGAGAGAGACCCAGGGAAATGAAATGACCCAAAAAAATCCCTGCGATGGATTACTTCCCTGGGTTCTTTTCCCTTGGCAGCCAAATGAGGCCTAAGGGGGAAAAATATTTAAAATAATCAACAGTAAATTAAAATTTTGAAAATACGTATAAATTGGAAATTCCGGAATTGACGATGGAGCTCGTCCCACGGCACGCGAGGGTGACCTCTAGCTGACACGTCGCGTGAGGCAAGGTTGGCATCGAAAAAAGCTTCTTGTTCGGCTTATTCCTCGTCCTCCTCGCCTATTTCACCTTATCCTCTGAATTTTAAGCATGTCCGTGCTTGTTCTTGCATTTTTTTACTTTAGTAAACTTTGTGTATTGAAATTGAAGAAAGTTGAGAACTGAAATCACAAGTAGAGAGCTGAAATCACATTGAGAATTGAGAGCTACGACAGTCACGGACATTGACTTCAGTGTTGAACAGTTAAATGACCATGCTGCTCACTTTGCAGCAGGGTTTGGTTTCTCTACATGTACATTATTTCGTTTATCTGGTGTCAAAGAGGCACTCATCTTGTGTAATTTACTCGAAGCCTTTTGGTGTCCTAATAGAATTATGGGGTTCTTTTCTTTAAGTTTGTGATAGATGCAAACATGAAACAATCGAACTCATGCATGCCCTAGATCGCTGCTCGCGTACATTACATGTTTTTATCTCTTTAGTTGATTTTAATTTGACAATCTTATTTCTATTTCACATAATATTATTTTGGCACAAAATAAAATTTATAATTCATATAAATCAAGATCTAACTTGCCACAATTTCTTTAACTTTCATTTAGTTTTTCTCTGGATGAAGTAAAAAACAAAGGAAGTACATGTTTGATATTTTAATATTATTTGATCTTGTTATTTATTTTATATTTTTATAGTCGATTGATACTCAACGATACCTCGGGCAACCCTGATATTAGACTAATGTTATTTTGATTTTTGACTCGATGCTTCGAGATCAACAAAATCTCCGATAACTCCAGCAACACTGATGTTAGACTAATGATATTTTGATCTTTGACTCGATGCTTCGAGATCGACAAAATCACCGATAACCCCTTATGATACCTTTTGATACTTATGACACCTCCTATACCAGAAGATGCTCCGACACTCAATGATACCCCTAACACGATATTCTTGATACTCAATGCAATACCCATTGATGTTGAATCCAATCTGACGGCGTGTTCACCGCTCAACCACTGCGGATCACACCCCTAGTCAGATTTCCGTGTAGCTAGCCGACCAGCCGAGCTCGGTTCGATTGAGCGTGGGACGCGGCGAAGAGCAACACACGGGGTTTACCCAGGTTCGGACCCCCTCGCGGGTAATAGTCCTACTCCTGCCGAGCCTTAGCTCTTTTCTTGGTTGTGGTTGAATGGAAAGTGGTTACAGTATGCTGTGTCCAGCTTCGGTCCCCCCTCCTCCCTCTCTCTCCTTCCATCTTATACAAGCCTTGAACTGGCGGAGAGAGCCGAGGGGGTAGGCAGTACAGTACTCCCGGTACAGTCGATAAGACAAAAAGGACGAGACAGGAGAGACGAAAACGTTTTAACATCCTGTTTATTCAATGATGTTAGCGTATCTGATATGGTTCGAATAAATGCCATGTCATCCTACTGAGCCATTCATATTTAGATTTTATGAAACAATAGTATGTGAGCAAATTGGCGATACAAGGGGTCATATCAAAAGCATGAGTAGCAGGGCGATATAGGCATACATAGCATGGGCGCCCGTCACTGTACGGTGAAAGAGAAATTTTCATGCCACTCATGTTGTTGCTGTTTTAGGTTGTAATTGTCAGCATGGGATTGCATTATGGAATCTTATTTTTATTTTAGCATACCTGACCCTTCAGGATTTTTAGGTATTCTAACGTTCAGAGCATAACAGAGCAGTTCTGCTATTTTAGGTTTGAGGCAGTCTTTGGTTCAGCATAATAAAACCTCCAAGAACTTTATATTGGTGTTGAGCTAGCTTCAATTGATCTTCGCTCTAAACCGTTGGTACTTTTCAATCATTATATAAAGAAATTCTTACATGGCTAATTTTTTACTAAATGCTTTTATTTCCACAACAGATACTGATGGTGATAGAGGATCTTATGCTGTTACATGAACCACTTCGTTCATGCCATCCTGCAGTAGGTTCACTTCTTTTCCTTTGTGAATTTCACTTAGTTTACTTAGTTTGAAGGCATGCTATTAAGTGGACCACATCTTTTTCTAGGTTTGCAAACATATCGCTTCTATGCACACTTGGTAACTTTACATTTTCCATTTTTCAGTGTACTGTTCATTTTAATTTTTATTACATCATTTTTTTCCAGCACTTTCATATGGTCTTTTGTTGTTTAGTCAGATAGTCCTATCTTTGCAGATTGCAACGATTTGTACCTTTTTTAGTGACACGGAAGTGGTATAAGTGGGAAGTGCTAGAAAGAATCTAGAGATGGCCATGCTCTGCTTACATATTATTTAATCATGTTTTCTCGATTTAGCCAGATTATTGATTAACCAGGTATGCACTCACTTTTGTCATGAGATTAAATATTTATCTAGGTTGTGAATAGTTAATGTATACTCAACAAAAAATGCAAACAGAGAATTTCATATTAATCATACCATGTCTTGCTTATGAGGCTGCTGCATGCTATTTGTTTCTTGCGGACTCTCGGGTTCAAATCATCTCTATGCTGCAGCCTTTGAAAGAGCCATTTCAATTCATCTGAGTTAATTGCTGCATTTTTTGTCTTCTTTTATGGCCGCATTGTGGATATCAGAACTCAGAACTACATGGGGCTTCACCCACGCACTTTGGACCATAATTGTTAGTTTCATTTCAATATATAGTTCCATCTACTAATGCATTATTTGCGTATTTTAGATAATAATATAATACTTTGTTATTTATAGGCATACATGACGCGACAGTTTGGAGAGCCGTTGGATCTCCGCCCGCTTCCACCTCCACCGATCTTTGCACAGCCAGCTCCTCCCACTCCCCTTCCTGATGCCAGTGTTGAAGGTAATCAGCGAGTCAACAATCCAGATGTTGGTTTAGGCAACAATGCTTCGATGACAAGTCCTCCCTCAGTTGGCATCGTCCTTACTTCTTGAGGTGATGCCGGTAATGGTCATCGCTTCGCCGATACTTCTCAGGATGTCACTCCTCCAAACTGAAGCCTTTTGTTGTATTTGTGATATTGCGAGTTGTATGCCGTACCTGGCTTATGTATGAAGTTGTTGCACTCTTTTGTTAAATTGTCGTCTTGTGTTACTACTATATGGATTTGGGGATTTGTGAACTTTATATGTGAGGATATATGGATGTTTATGTGTGAATTGGTCGTATGATTGATGTCATGTGCTGATGGATGTGAATTACGCATGTTATGAACTGTGAATTGTGGATATTATATGCTGTGAATTGATTTTATGAAATGTATTTGAAATTGCAATAAATCAGCAAAAATGCTGACGTGGCACTTATTTACATCAGCCTCTGACTGTTGTAAATAAGTGCCAACGTGGCTTGAATAAGCACCCTACGCTGACGTGGAACATATTTACATCAGCCATAAGCTGATGTAAATAAGTGCCACGTCAGCATCACAGCTACCGGCAATGGCCAACAAGAAATATTTACATCAGTCCTCAGGCTGATGTGGAATCGACTGGGCTAGTGAATCGTGTCTTGCTTACCACTACATAGATCAGGGGATGCCTTACAAATATCAAAAGGTGTGGCCATCAAAGATATCAAGCAACTGCCCCAGATGTGCTGAGTTTAAGGTAAAACATGGTAGAAGATCATGCAATCATGAAGCAAAAACTATTTAACAAAACAATCAAGTGCTAAGGGTCTTCGTTCGAATTGGCTTAAAGCCTTAAACTACTGACTGCATTTCTTTAGCACATTGGAGTACAAAAGGTGTTGATGTAAATAGTTGTATTTACATCAACGGCATTACATCAACCTATTTACATCAGCATGCTGATGTAAATAGCTATTTACATCAGTTTTTGCCTTATTTACATCAGTACCTGGCTGATGAAAACAATCTGGATTCTTGTAGTGATTTTGATCTTTGACTTGATGCTTCGAGATCGACAAAATCACTGATAACCCCTGATGATACCTTTTGATACTTATGATAGCTCCTATACCAAAAGATGCTCCGACACTCGATGATACCCCTAACACGATATTCTTGATACTCGACGCAATACCCATTGATGTTGAATCCAATCCCTAAATCGTTACCCACGACACCTCTCTTATACCTCTCTAATACCTTTGTGATACCTCTCTGATACCTCTATCTAGGGCTGGCAACGAGCCGAGATTGAGCGAGCCAGGCCCTGGCTCGCTCAAGCTCGTTCACTGACGAGCCGAGCCGAGCCGAGCCGAGCCGAGCCGAGCTCGGTCACTGAACGAGCTAGGAAAAAAGCTAGGCTCGAGTCTTTGATACTCCAGCACTCGGCTGGCCTAATTAATTCTCACCTACAGAGAAACTTATACTTCAAGGTTTCTTCCTTTTCAGAACAGTAGGTTAGAATATTTCAGACAGCAAGGATTGCATCCATGGCGTGTGGCACGATCACGGCAACGACAAAACGTAGCAGCTAATTTCAAAGATACTATTGCTAATTAACAAGGTCATATCGATCACATGACGGATGTAACAAGTAGCAGTTGGAATTAGATATCTGTGACAATTAATGACGCACATTAGTTTACTTGCACACTGCTTGACCGATCGCCTGCGGCCTGCAGTTGCCTGAACCGTGCTGCGCTGATCACCGACGGCGACGTCGGCGGCGTGGACGGGGCGGCGCCGGCGCCGGGCGCGAGGAGGAGACGGGGGCGGCGCGCCGGCCACCCACTGGAGCCGCCCGAGAGAGAGAGAGAGAGAGAGAGAGAGAGAGAGAGAGACCGGTAGAGAGAGAGAGTACGATGGGGAGGGCCACCCCCGCCCGAGAGAGAGAGAGAGAGACCGCCCGAGAGAGAGAGAGACCGGGAGCTTTGGTGGATTGCCCGCGAGCCACGAGCGAGCTGGCCCTAGGCTCGGCTCGGCTCACTAATTGACCGAGCTGGAAAAAAAGCTCGAGTTCGGGCTCGTTGGCCTACGAGCCGAGCCAAAACCGAGCGAGCTACGAGCTGCTCACGAGCTGCGAGCCAGATTGCCAGCCCTACCTCTATCATACTTAATTTTTTAAAAAAATATCGAGATACCTTATTGAATTCATATGACACCTGCGTGATACTTTTTGCCTAGTACCTGATTTTTTAATGGAAGGTACAAACGATACTTGCTTCGATTTCCGAAATTTGTATAATACCAAAAATTGATGAAATAATTATTTAAATTTGGTCTCTTTAAGAAATAAAAATAAAAAGCATCGGCACTAAGTCAACGTGGATTCAAAACTTATTTAAAATTTGGTTCTCTTTAATAAAGAAAAAAAACCGACACTAAGTCAACGTGGATGCAAAACGTGGAACATGATTGCTTTGCGCATCGCGAAAAGTGTGCTATGTGCATGCATGGGCAGACGTGGAACGTTGTACGCGTGCGCAGGCGGATCGCTGTACGCGCGCCCGTCGTGGAAGACACGTAGTACGTCTTTTCTTTTTATCGCTTATTGATACCGTTCGCCAGCTCAAAACGCTATTGCGTTGCGTAACTCCACCCTAAGGGCCTGCTTGGATAACCGGTTTTCGGCCCGAAAATCGTCTGTATTCGGGCCCGATTGTTTTTTCACCGGATTTGTAAAAGAGCTGTTTGGATGGGCCAGTATTTGACTGCCATTACACCCGGATTGGCCCAATACACCCGGGAAAAAAATCCCCATCCTTGGGTTGAGAAAAAAACGACCAATATCGGGACCTCGCTCCCGAGTCCCGCCTCCTCGCTCGCTCGTCTCGTCTCTCTCGATGCCTAACCCTAGCAGCGGCTGCGGCGGCTCCAGCAGCGGCAACGGCGTGGGAAGGCAGGCGCGTGAGGGAGGGCAGATGCATGGCCGCAGACGAGACTGGCAAGATGAAAAAAAAGCAACGAATCTAGGTAACTATGTCACATGCTGCCTGTGTGGAATCCAGATTCCAAGATCCTTCCATGAACGGAGGAGGAGGACGAATAGAGGGGAAGGGAGCTTGGCGAGGACGTGACTCACCGCCGCCTTCCCACGCCGCGCCGCCGCCTTCCCATGTCGCACCGCCGCCGCCTTACCAAGCCGCTCCGCCTGCCTTCCCACGCCACCGCCGGAGCTCCCTCCCTCACGCACGCACGCACCGGCGGCGCCGCCAGTCGCCACTAGAGATCGGAGTCGGGTGCGAGTAGGGGACGAGTGAGGGTCGGGAGCGAGCAGCTCGCCGATAGATTTTTTTTCAGTCCAGAGGTGAGGTTTTTTATTTTTCGGGTGTATCAGCCCAATCCGGATGTAATTGGATTACGAAACAGGCTCATCCAAGCAGCTTCTTTTTAAATCCGGCGGAAAAACAATTGGACCCGAATCCAGGCCGTTTGCAGGCTGCAAACAGGCCATCCAAGCAGGGCCTAAAGAAATTTATGTCACCACCCTCTCTGTCTACTGGACCCTTATCTCACTAGCGTCACCGTGATCTCAGCCACTTGTTGCTAATCTCTAGTCTAGCACTCGATATGACGACAAATGAGTCGGATATTAGAGCCTATAGGAGAGCTCAACGATACAGAGAGACGGGGTGGTCGAGGAGCATTTTCAGGGCAGAAGCAGTGGAGTCGTTTGGTGGCAAGGACGATGTCGTGTTGATCCAGCGGTGGTGACGACAAGGGCTGGCATGCAGGCCCGTCAGCGGCACCAAAGGGTCGGAGGTCGTCGGTGGTGACATGATGGCGAGTTGGCGACCTCAAATATCGACGATGTCATGCATGCATGGCCGCATAAGTGTGGTATCCAAGTCGAGTGGCATCGGCTGCGACTCTGCACTGCAAGCAAGGAGGCGGCGAGCTTGTATCATTGGCCTCACATCATCGATGCATCTTGCATATGCATGGTTGCTTGGTTGGTGAAGCGAGTAGGGTAACATCGATCGGCGAAGTAGCAGTGAGATGTGAGCTTCCTCGTCGACGATGTTTGGCGGGCATGTGACTATGTGAGTGGCATGTCTGCGAAACTTCACATGCGATGGTCCATCTGACCAATCTCTCTCTGTAACTTCGTCTAAGACTGCATGGTTTGACAGGTCTGCCAACGCGCGTTCAAACCCAAAGAAACATGCATGCGCACATCACGCACGGGTTCCTCATGAGTCGCATGATCCATGCATGACAGGCCCTGCTAGCTAGCCACCTCACTACTGGTACACGTCCATAGTGCCCCAGACTTCGACTTTCGAGCTGTACTTGGCATCCATCGTGCTACATGTGGGACATGCGTGTCGACATTACCGTGCACCGCGACCAGTATCACACTGCCACGTGCCCACGTCCATGCTACTTGCACACCTCCTCGTGCAGCAGCGTCACAATCATCCTGCCCTCCCATACTCATAGCCCCGTACGTGGCCCGCTAGCCACAAGCCACATGAGTACGTGTTGCATGAGAAATTAAAAAATGCAAGGAATTGAAGAGGCAACGACTAGCTAGCTAGGTGGCCACCTGACGAGCATCCACAGATCGGATAATGAGATAGGATAACGAGGGCTTCTTTAATGGTGTAGTGTTTCTCATCTAGGCAATGCATCAGTCGCAGAAACACAAAAAAATGCCTCGAATCAAGGAACCAGATCATGGCTTGCTCTTAGATTTGAGATCGATGTACCACAGATCACACGTGGATGCTTATAATTTTAATTTCATCATTCACACTCAAGTCATGCTACAGAGAAGCAGCAATAAAATCAAAGTAGAACAAGACCTATGGAAAGGACACGATGAAAAGGATCGAGAGACCTCGGTAGTTAAAGAAACGTGGTGCTGCGGAATCTCGCCCTCATGCGGCTGTTGCCGTCGCCGCTGCAGCCACAACTCATCGTCTTGCAGCTACAAATGTAGCACATTGTCACAACTGTTGTCTGTCTTCTTCCGTGGCCAATGACGCCACTCGTCGCCACTGCTGGATCCCGCCCTTACGTCATTGCTATTAGAACTTGCCCTAGGGCAACCACTGCTTCAATGCAAGACTTGGTAATGGAGACAAGGACGAGACAACCTTAATTGCTTGGCTTCGTGGACGTTGGATTAGATTTTTAGACTGAGAGTTATGGGGAATAGGATGAGTAAATTGGATGGCATTCGTTGGGCTATGCAGGAGTAATGGTCCATGGCCAAATGTTGATGTTTTGATTGGGCTAGGCTAGGGACAAAGAAAACTCCCTGCTCTCGTCCCCACTTCACACGATGGAAATGAAATTTCTCATTTTTGTCCACACAAGGGATAATATTTCCCATACCCATCTTCTAATAGAGGAATATTTCCCATCGGAGATCGGGTGCCGTCGACACTACTGTTCGTCTTCTCCAGCGCCGGCGTGGTGAGAAGATCAAGCTTCTACAGATGCTTAGTGCTGAAGCCCCCCAAGGACGTACTTGTAATTTTCTATTTTTCCAAGGGCTCGTCTGTCTGTTGTTCGAAGCTTCAGGAATGAAATGGTGGTTTCTTTCTCAAAAAAAACAAGACCTATCGAAAGGACACGATGAAAAGGATTGAGAGACCTCGTTCGTTAAAGAAACGTGGTGCTGCGGAATCTCGCCCTCGTGCGGCTGTTGCCGCCTCCGCTGCAGCCACAACTCATCGTCTTGCAGCTACAAATATAGCACATTGTCGCAACTGTTGTTTTTCTTCTTCCGTGGCCAATGACGCCACTCATCGCCACTGCTGGATCCCGCCCTTGCGTCATTGCTATTAGAACTTGCCCTAGGGCAACCACTGCTTCAATGCAAGACTTGGTAATGGAGACAAGGACGAGACAACCTTAATTGCTTGGCTTCGTGGACGTTGGATTAGATTTTTAGACTGAGAGTTATGGGGAATAGGATGAGTAAATTGGATGGCATTCATTGGGCTATGCAGGAGTAATGGTCCATGGCTGGGCTAGGCTAGCTAGGGACAACGAAAACTCCCTGCTCTCGTCCCCACTGCACACAATGGAAATGAAAATTTTCATTTTTATCCACACAAGGGATAATCTTTCCCATACCCATCCTCTAATAGAGGAATATTTCCCATCTGGGATCGGGGAGCAGGGTCTTATTGGCACCTCTCCTCCCAAGGGTTCATCTTCCTCGGGCCTCAGATTGCAAGAAAATTGAATGCAGGGGAATAAAGGATTGAAAGATTGGTTACAATATTTATATGCAAAAAATGCAACAAAAAATTCACATAAAGAACAAAAAAAGGGGATGGGCACGCTAGTGCCTTCTCCAAGCATCGAGCATCGCAGTTGTCGCCTAGCCAAGGACAGACCAAATGGCACCATACCGGAAGAAGATGTTCTTGCACAAAGACAGATCTAGGCAGTGTCGAGGAGAAGAGGCAGTCTGGCTGAGGCAAAGCCCACCGGCACCGGATCTAGGCGTGGCGGTCATCATTTGGACAAGGACGATCTGCGGTTGTTGTCATTGAGAGTGTTGGAGCTGAGGGTGAGGGTGTTGAGGGTGTCAGGGCTGGGGACAAGGGACTAGAGGATCTTGCTGGTAAGAAAGAGGAAGGGAGAGTTCATTGTCGCTAGACCTGGGGATCTTTCTTGGCTCATCGAGGAGGGTTGGGCAACATTGGAGGGGGAAGGGAGGTGCTTGACGATTGGAGGGGAGGACAATCAAGGGGACTGAGAGGCGCTAGGGGAGAGAGACAAAGAGGAGAGATAACATGATTGGATAGAAAACTTAATATGGACCATTCATTTTCAAATCTAATGGTGTAATGCTATAGTGTATGTAATGTTTTTAGTGTCGTTTACTCTTGACATTAATTGTATTATAGACAAGAGCCGCCTTCTATAGCGTTTGCACATGTCTAATGGTATTTTAGAAGAGAGGATGTCACGGACGGTCACCAACACAGCAACACCGTCGGGCGCTCAACAAAAAAAAACCATTATCTTGTTTGTTTTCGCTGAAAGTTGTTGAAAACGTTAATATAAAAAAGTTATGCCTTTAAAAGTCGTCTTAAAGAGTTTTAGAAAAATATGATTTTTTTTTTACAAACTGTAATTAGAAATATTTAAAACCACACAAAAAAATACAAAATATTACATCATTTTACTTATAAAAGTAACAAATTTTAATTTAATTTAATTTAAGCCGAAACAAACCAGTCCCGTACGAAAAAAAAGGCTCATATGATCAGCGATCTATGGACCGGGTCCACGAAATAACGGTGCGCGTACAGACAGGCAACGTCAACCAAGGAAAACGAAACCGATCATGTTGCCGCGGCTAGACTAGTCCCACGACTCCCCAGCTCTGCTGCTCTGCTCGACCATTCCCGTTCTCTCCCGTGGACTCTCTTCCTCCTCCCATAGTCCCATCCCGTCCCCGCGCGGCGGTCGCCGGAAGCTGAGCAGCTGAGCCGGACGGGCCCGTCAGATCTGCTGCTGCCGCCGCCAAGATGAACGACGCCGATGTCGCGAAGCAGATCCAGCAGATGGTGCGGTTCATCCGCCAGGAGGCCGACGAGAAGGCCAGCGAGATCTCCGTCTCCGCCGAGGAGGTCAGCTCCCTTCCGCTTTCCCCTGCCTTCTTGAAGCTACCGGAACCCTTTCGACCCGCCCCTCCTTGCTTTTCAACTGCCTGATCTTTGATCTCGAAGCATCATTCCGCCTTGCTTCCGAACCTCTCGATTGTTTTGACCCTAAGATTTCGATTTTTGAAACGCGAGATCTGCGGCCGATGCTTGCGACGAAAGGACGGGCCTCCCTAGTTCCGAGGTAGACCGAGAAGCTTCTGGATCGCTTGAGCCATGCCGCGTAGGTTGATCTCGGTTCACGTGATAATCTAGAAGCTTCCAGATCGCGTAGCTTTTGGCCATGCGAGCTTTTGATTAGGATTTGGAAGTATGCTGAGAAGTCAATTGGCGGCCTTTTCTATCTGGTCCAACGAATTCGGAGGCTTCTGTACGACTGAACCCAGACTAGGTGATTTTGCATATTACAGTCGCTTATAACACATTCCTAGATGAGCGCTCTTCCTAGAGACCTAGATGGTTCTGGCAGCATAAGTTGAGCCCAAGCTGAATCGGGATCTTGAAGAGGCAGTTTGTGTACTCGTTCTTCCATTTTGCTTTTCGATGGTGCTAGAAGCTAAGTGGAGCTTCATCTGGATGGAAATTGACTACATGCTTATGAAACTTCTTACAACCTCGCTTCTTTTGGATGGAAATTGGTTACATGCTTATGAAACTTCTTACATCTCGCTTCACCTGGATGTAGATTGGTCACATGCTTGTATACCTTCTTACAACCTCATATCTGCACCATACACGCGTTGGTGAGAAGTTGTAAGTACCTATACCATTAACCAGTTACCAGCCTAAGGTGACACTTTATTTGCCTGCTTAACTCTAATGGAAATAAATCTTATACTAATATAACAATATTGTTTGTTTGTAGGAGTTAATCCTGTACTGTTTGTTAGGCAACATACTTTACTAACGGTTGATGTGATTGTACACTTTTCTTATTTATACTTGTTCCAGTTTTTCCCATGCAGCTGAACACGTGTGGTATGCTGTCGTACTGATGTAGCTTAACTTATCATCCCAGATGTAGTTGCTATCATCGGTAATTGGGTTCGTTAGTAAATAGTCCAGTAGATTATGCATTCTCAAATTTGCTATATCTGGGTTGACGAAAGTAGGAAACAGGATTTATGTACATCATGATAATTTCTGGGCTGGTGGAGTGCTTTCCTCCGGGAAGCAACAGGGCAGCCTTTTTGTGGCAGTGGTTTTATTTCCTCTCATTGAGTATCTCACCTCTGGGTTTTGTGCTATTTCCATGTTTCTGATCCCATCCTTTATCAGTATTGATCATGTGTATGCTGTACCTTTGCTTGTTTATTGACCTGTTTTGTTTGTTCTGTATTATCTTTGCTTTGCTGAAAGTTGGTCACTTGGTTGTTCGTCTAGATTTTTTATCATGTTTGATTGAACTTTGCAGGAGTTCAACATAGAGAAGCTCCAACTTGTTGAAGCTGAGAAAAAGAAAATCAGACAAGAATATGAGCGGAAGGAGAAGCAGGTTGAAGTTCGGAAGAAAATGTGAGGATTTATTTCTTTTAGTTATATATCTTTTTGCGTAGTTTTTGTGGAATATGATGATATTAAATGCATTTAATGTTGAAAATTTCGATTTTTTCACCAAATATAATACAGTACAATACTATGATGTTGTAGTATGTTATAGATGGAGTTGGACTGCATATTCGAGCAATAATGTATCAGTGCCTGTTCACTAATGTGGTAAAAGATAGCTACAAACTGCATTAGCTTCACACTAGATCAGCAGTAATTTATTGGTTGACTGCATGAAAGTTCGACACACAGATGGTATACTTGGTTTTCAGGATCTATAACTAATATAGTCAAACTGCAATGCTACTAGCTTCACTGCAGTAAACTTTACACATGAGATAAGTTCGGTTGAATATTTATCATTTATCTTGAAGAAAAAGCTGTGTAAGGTTCATCTTTCATTTTGTTGAATGTTGACTAGGAGATATTATTTAGTGGATGGCCTGGATATAATATATAACTTATAATAGTTCAAACTAGATTATATATAAAAGGCATGTTAGAACTAAGAATGAAAAGAAAACTACTCTTGATGTTAAGGTAAAATACATTACAATATAGGAAAAATAACAGGACACTGTGCTGAAAGAATGTCAACTTAGCAGCATGTTCATGGTTCATTCACAGAGACCATCTGCCTCAACATTTTTTAATATGTTCTTCGTTACCTAACAAAGTATTATTTTCCCGTTTTCAGTGAGTACTCTATGCAGCTGAATGCTTCTCGCATCAAAGTGCTTCAAGCTCAGGATGATTTAGTTAATTCAATGAAAGAAGATGCCATGAAGGAACTCCTGCGTGTCAGCCACAACCATCATGAATACAAGAACCTTTTGAAAGAACTGATTGTTCAGGTTTGTTTGAATATACCATGCACTAACCTTCTTCATATGGTACCTTTTAAGAATGCTGGATTCCAAATGGGGGCACCATAAATTATTTAACATACAAACTTGCTGATAAAAAGTCAATACCTAGGTTCATAAATTGGCCACTTGCTGCTCAGTGGCACAATTCAGTGAAAATTGTGTAAGGTGCATTCCATTTTCCACCTAACTTAAAGTTTATAAATTTCCCCCAAAAAATAGCAAACATAGGGCATGGCTGTATGTTTCTGCAAAATTTTGATATCAAACCCCATTGCATCTGTGGCATACAAAAAGGACTATTTCAGGACATTTCTGTCTTCTCCATACCTTGCCAATGCTGTTGAATTTGATTTTGAAGTTCTGCTGAGGCATACAACATAACCTCCCCTACGTTTGGTAATTATTTAGAAATATTTTTTGAAACATCTAAGACAGGTGAAATTAAAATTTGCATCAAATTCATATCACAACCAAATATTTATCTGACCTCAAATCTTCAATATGTAATCATGGTACTCTCAGTTATGACTTTTGAGGATCTCATGTGTAGTCTATTCATATATTCGAGTAAGCTATGCTGATATACTATATCTTTGTTTCTTCCTATTGTTGCCAAAAAATAATTACTCCTATTGCCTTATAAAATACAGGGCTTGCTTCTGTTGAAAGAGCCGGCTGTACTGCTCCGCTGCCGCAAAGAAGATCACCATCATGTGGAATCAGTACTACATTCAGCAAAGCATGAATATGCATCAAAAACAAATGTCCATGAGCCAGAGATACTTGTTGACCACAATGTTTACCTGCCACCTGCTCCGAGCCAACATGATAGTCATGCCCAATTTTGGTAAATGCATATTGCTCTACAAGTTATTTTCCTTGTATTTTTTCCTGGCTTGTCTTCAGTCTGTTGATGCGCTCATATGTATTTAGCATCAGTACTTCTTGTAGCACACCTACCTTTTAGCATGCCCTTTTTTCTGTGTGCACGTGTAGAGGGTAGACGTTCCAGTTCAAGTTCATGTCAGGCATCATGATCACACAAGCACCTAACCTCTTTTGTTGCATCAAACAAAAGTAATACATCTTTTGCACTGTTGGTTCATAGGGTGATTTATTATTCCATGCGTAAATCCTTGCAAGTTTCAGTAGTATCCACGTGAGATCTGGACTACAGCTTGCATTCAAGTTCATAGTCTTCTTTCAGTTATCTCATGGTTGTTAATGACTCTAATTTTAGTCATGATTTTGCTCTTAATGCTAAAAATATGTATGTACAGCTCTGGAGGTGTTGTGCTGGCTTCACGAGATGGAAAGATTGTGTGCGAAAACACACTTGATGCAAGGCTGGAAGTTGTCTTCCGCAAGAAATTGCCAGAGGTGCTGTAATTTTATTCTTTTTCAACATACTGTTCCACCAACCTCTTAGTTTGCATATTGCAGCAATTTTTTAAGAATGACTATTGATGCTGATGGGTGTCCATTGTTCTGCATTCTGAGTTGACGTCGGACATGCTAACACTGGAAATGTTTTTACATTTCATTAGGATTGCATGAGCGCAATGGTTTATCAATTTGCTATTATTGATGGTTTAAGCATGCCATCGATATTTACTTTGTTGCAAGGAATCGTTTCCCCACATGTTAAGCGGGACTCCTCATTCAGAGGCTACCACACAGCACAGATGCCATCATATTCAGTTTAGATACAAATGGTTATACCTAAACATTTTTAACATCCTCCTTTCCTTGCAGATCCGGAAGCTTCTTATCGGTCAGGTTGTGGCCTAATCCGCCCTTGTAAGTCAGTTATCGTACAGCTGCTTCTCTATGTAATGGCTGCCGGTTTAACCCTGCAGCTGTGGGGTATGCCGTCTGTTTTTGCCAAATTGATTGTATTAAAGTATTCATGCTCTATGTAAACACTACATATTTGTTCATTATTACCACCGAGCACCAAACTCTTGCACGCTGTTTGCTCTGAGGAATAATAATAATAAAGGACCGTAAAGACTTCCATTGTGAAGCTAGGCATTGTGGAATCGACTTGGCTGGTGAATCGTGCCTGGCTTACCTATCTGCATTCAGTTTTTTTATATACTCCCTCCATCCCAAAATATAAGGCGTATTTTAACTTCGAGAAAGTCTTTTAAGATTAATTTTGACTGTTAGATTTTTCTATTATATATTATGAATTTATACAAATAGGATATTGTATCAAAAACACTTTGAAATATAAACATATTGATACAACTTTTGTATATTAACGATGCATATAATTTAATTAATTTATAGTTAAAGTTTAATAAGTTTGACTTCTGCGTCTTATATTTTGGGATGTAGGGAATATATACAAGACTGTTCTATCCGTGAAACCACGTATTAATTGAATTATCGATCCATTGACAGCCTTCCTCAGTGATGCCGCCTTATTAGCTCCCCAAAATTGCTTCTATTCGAACAGTTCGGTTGCGAAGGCCGCACAAGAACGTGCGACATGGTGCCATACTGTCATTCTGCCAATGAATATGGGCTTGCTTGTTAGGGGAAATGCTCAAAGATATACGCTTACGGTCAGCATTCTCCACAGTTCAGTTACGTCTTCTGTCGAGATTACCGATGGCCAACAGTTCGCGAACATGGGAATTACCACGAATCCGTGTGAGTTGTGACGGACCTGAATACCAAAACGCTAGTTTTATTTTTTCTTTTTGAAAGTTTCTTAAACGCTAGTCTCGCCGTCTTGATAGATCTGAGCAGGGAGCGATTCATCCCGATGATCTACACCAAAACGAATGAGGATCGGAAGGACAGATAAAAAGTTGAGTTGCACACTGCTTTGTGTCCTTTGTGGTTGATCGCTTCATATACAGGGGTGGACAACATTAAAAACCGAACCAAACAGATTTTTTTTTTTCAGTTTCTACAATTTTGGTTTAAGTTGATTGTTCGGGTTCAATTCTGTTTTGAGAAGTCAAAAACCAAAAAAAATGAAAAAAAAAGAGAAGCAGATTACACTCGTCACGCTATCTCTAAGAGTAGCACGAACGAAGAACTAAGTTAGGTTGTTCTAACAATGTACCATATAAAATAGAAGAAAGAAAAGCGTACATACAAATGGCAGAATAGTGTTGGGACCTACAAATAGAGTTATGGTTAAATCGTAAACCCGTCTAACAAATCTGAGATACCATCTGCACCAAAGTCAATCCACAGCAGAAGAATAAGTGATAGCACTCAATAATACTACTCAACCACAAACACAAGTTCAAATCAAGCCAAATCGAGCTAGTGACAAAAGGTAAGGGGAAACCAAAAGCGCAGAGGAGACGTATCGATTTTTGTTCCCGAAGTTCGGATCCTTTAAAGGATCCTACGTCACCGTTGAGATAGACTCGTTCATACCTGAGCTCAAGTCTCATCCAACCATTTCTCTCACCAGGTTGCATCAATACCACTCATCTTCACTATTGATTTCTTCTCTTTCGAATGCGAAATCGATCTTCACAAACTTTGTCAGCACGCCACACAAAGCTTCAGTGGCTCCAGAGACAACATTAAACCATCTAGGAGTCCTTAACCTCAAAGAATAACAAATCCGACAAACAAACAAGCATGAAGATGAATAGATTGATCAAGGTATGAAGATAGCTCACTAGGCACTCAATCTTACTTCTCAAACCCTACCCAAAAATTGTAGCAAAAGGATTTGAGGTGGGAAGGTTTAAAGCTCAAAAGGTTGATAGAGGTAAGTATTGATGAGAGTGAAGTGATAACCCAACTGGGTTGGTGGGAAATAGGTGAGGAGCTCGAGTATCCGTTAAGCTGATATTTTTGCGCACACTGAACACTCCGATCCAGAGATTGGACAGTCCGGTATATAATACGTCCAACAAACAGAGAACCAAAAAACTTGAATTTCAAAGGATCGGACACTCCGATCCTTACAGTATCGGACACTCCGGTCCAAACACCGGATACTCCGCGAAAAATTAGGGGAACCAATAGAGCGCACCAATCCTAAAATTCTGAACATTTAGGACTCACAAACACCGGACACTCTCAGTACTTACAAAGGATACTCTGATGAATATTTGGAAAATCAAACAGAGAGGCCTAAATCTAGAAATCTTGGACAGTCTTATGTACCTAATACCGGAGACTCAGGTACTTGCACTAGATAGTCCGGCCACTGAAAGTGCAAAACCATGTCCTAAGCTATACTTCATCTAATGAGCATTTGAGAAATCTATAAGTTATTTTTTAGCTGTATCGCTTTCAATAGTATGACTGTCTAGCGATAATCGTGCTTCTTCTATTTTCTCCTTTCGA
The DNA here is from genome assembly GCA_005191435.1 of Raddia distichophylla. Lineage (NCBI taxonomy): Eukaryota > Viridiplantae > Streptophyta > Magnoliopsida > Poales > Poaceae > Raddia > Raddia distichophylla. The sequence continues at coordinate 1,515,165 of SPJY01000102.1, forward strand.
AGGCATTAAACATACTCATTTGCTTAATTAAAGTATTAGTACATTGGATATTTTATCATTAAACACTGAAATCAACTTAGGAGCCTAGATGCACTTTCACTAAGGCAACGTTTGTGACCCCAGGATTATAACCATAGCCACAAGACAGGGACGACTTGATGCGTTTTCCTAAATTCGCCCGCATCAGTCGTTGTACTTGTTTTGAAGTTCGTATTTGTTATTTTCTTGCTTGAGCTTGCTCTTTTCTTGCATGTCTTCTATGAGTGTAGGAAAATACAAGAACGAGGGATCATATCAATTGTCGGTGATGGTTTTGGCGAGGTTCTAAGCTTTCCCACTTGCGCAAATGGCGATGACCTGACCACTCCCCTTGAGAGCTCCGCGCTTGAGAACTGGTTCACTTCGGCCTAAGCACGTTTTTGCTCGACCGCATGTTTTTCTCCCCTCGAGAGCTCCTCGCCAAGGGACTTGTTCACTTTGATCCAAGAATATCTTCACTCGAGCACACATTCGTCTCCTTTGAGCAAGCTATACGCTTGAGGGATTGGTTCACTTCGCCTCGAGCACATCTTCGCCTAGGCGCACATCCCTTCCCCCTCAAGCAAGTCTTGCGCTTGGCCAATGGTACCCTTCATTTCACTCAAACATCTTCGAGCATCTAGTCCATGCCCAAAATGCATCAACATGAGCTCGTCTCGTCTATCAGTCCCCTGGGCATTTGATCCATACCCGTAAAGCGACATCACGAGTCTGTTTTATGACGTGTCAGTTCTTTTTCTCGGGCATCTGATCCATGCCTAGAATATGGCGCCATGAGTTCGTCTAATGGTGTGCCAGTTCTTTTCGTTGGGCATCCGATCCATTCACAAGGAGCGGCGTCACGAGTCCATCTCATGATGTGCTAGTTCATTTTTCTTAGACATCTGATCCATACTCGGGATACGGCGTCATGAGCGTGTCTCATGAAGTGCTGGTTTAACTAAGACTTTGGATTAGTTGAGCTCTCCCTATAACTCAATATTGCCCGAATCGATTTCCCTTATAGCTCGGTTGGCTAGGGAGGAGTTACATTTGGTCTTTATGATTGAAAGTATATGTTTCTCCAGTTTTATAACTTGGATGGGATTGTATGTTGTTCACAACTTATATCCAATCCCTCCTTAATGACTTTTAGTTACAAGATATTTTATCTCACTTAAGTCTCGGGTATTAGTTGTCAAGGATTGGATTATCTTTGCTAATGTCGTTCGACAGGCCCAAACAAACTAGATACCTTTTCCATCGCTGATTTGAGAGCATCCGTAGCTGTCATCGTAAAACGCCGTTGTTCTGAATTGAATAGCTGATGAAGAGATAGAATCTTTTTAAAGTGCAATGTTAGTTATGAAGAATTTTTTTCAAAAAAATAAAGAGAGTAGTTAGTAATAAAAGAGGTTAAAGGGATAGATCACATGGTACTAATGCTCGCAGCCCTCAAGCCTGAACTTGGCCAATCCTGGTGAGTTCAATCGTGATGGCAAATCCTCCGGTGCCAATCCTGGTGGAGCCTGAACTCGCCGATCCTCCGCCTTTGAGCTAAACAAGTTTGCTAATCACGTTTTCTGTATTGGTGTCCACATACACGTTCAGTGTTCGGCAACGACGGCGAGTTGTTGACCTGGGTATGATCTAACACCCTCGAAATCTCCTCGGCAAGGGACTTGTGTTCACTTTGGCCTAAGAATATCTTCACACTCGAGCACACATTCGTCTCCCAGGAGCAAGCTATACGCTCGAGGGATTGCTTCACTTCGCCTCGAGCACATCTTCGCCTAGGCGCACGTGCCTTTCCCCTCAAGGAAGTCTTGCGCTTGGCCAATGGTACCCTTCATTTCACTCAAACATCTTTGAGCATCTAGCCCATGCCCAGAATGCATCAATGTGAGCTCGTCTCATCAATGCACTAGATACTCTTTCCATCGTTGATTTGAGAGCATCCGTAGTCGTCACCGTAAAACACCGTAGTTCTGAATTGAATAGTTGATGAAGAGATAAAATCATTTTAAAGTGCAATGTTAGTTATGAAGAATTTTTTATTAAAAAAATAGAGTATCTAATAATAAAAGAGATTGAAGGGATAGATTACAGGGTACTAATGCTCTCAGCCCTCGCAGCCTGAACTTGGCCGATCCTGGTGGCTGGTGAGTTCAATGGTGATGGCAAACCCTCCGGTGCCTTTGAACTCGCCGATCCTCCGGTCAAAATGGGTGCAAAAGCATAGGCCCCGTCGTCCAACGCCTGCTGCCATTGTCCGTAACAATAATAAAAGCGATCAGCGCCGCCAATGATCTCTGCCCAGCAAAGCGTGCATAAACATACAGTATATATAAACTCAGCGACCTTCTTATGCGGCACACGTGACACTGCCCCCCCTCGCGGGAGTGGAAGCCTGCACGCACGCAGCCGCCGTGCCGTGCCGCGCGGCCGGCCGGGCATCTCCTCTCCTCCACTGACCTGACGTGCGCTCTGCTGCTCTGCGCCCTGCACGAAGGGATGTATCGGCGCGGGGGCATCTCCGCAGCTAAACTGCGCTGCGCTGGCGCTGGGGCGCTGGCTGACGAGACGTGCGGTCTGCGTCCTACGCGAGGGGACGTCTCTGCAGGGCATCCTGAGCCGAAGGGATGTATCAGCGCTGCAGTCGCAGCGCAGCGTACGTACGTAGCTGCTTGGCCACGCACGCGTGCATGGGCATCGCAGCTTGACAGCTTCAGGAGCACAGGCAAAGCTGGCATCTGCGCGCCACCACCACCACCACCCGAGCTCGTGAGAGGAACTCGGGAGAGGCTACGCAGAGACCAGAGAGAACTGATGCGTGCTCCGTCTGATTCGCTGCTTGTTGCTCCGTTTCTTATTTATTCACGTTCACTGTGACATACACATATTGATATATACAATAAAACATAAAGTGAAGTATAAAAGTACACTGAAACAACTATAATATCTCTAAATAACTAATTTGGTTGGTGCTACATACATTTGAACTTTTTTTGAAAACAAGAGTTTTGACCCATTTTATCATTAATACAAATCATAAAACATTCTTTATTATCACAATAGACAAATATTTTAAAACAAATATTGTAAAGACCATAAAATAATATAGTGAAAAATGAGATAGTATATTTTTCAAGTTCACCATTGCATATAGACAGAAAAGCCAAAAAATACAAAAGTGAAAAGGCATATATAATGATATTACACACGAACAAAAAGGTAAGAAAACACAAAAGTGAAAAAAATACATTGAGGTAACTTACTCCTTAAATGAAACATAAAGCATACATAACTACCATAATAGATAAATAATTTAAAACATACACTCTCTGATAATTCACAAATATAGAAAAAGGACTAAGTATTGTTGAGTGGTAACCGAGGGGTTCTTTGATTTTAGGCTTTAAACAATCTTGAAACTACTAATTATTTTTTTTTAAAAAAGTATTACAACCGAGTGAAATGATGTTTAATTTAGAGACCGTTCTCGCAGAATTCAGTTTTTTCTTCGATTATCGTATCTACTCTAGCATGCATGAATAATCAGAAACGCAAGAATAACCCTCATATTTTTTTTTTCTGAAAAGACCCTCATATTGTATTGTCCATGGCTTTCACTTGCGCGGTTGTGACTTTCCTCGGGAAAGCAGATGGCGTTGTGGTGTGGGAGCAGGGAGGAATTAAGCCGGGCTGGTTCCCGACGACAGGAGAGAGGAGGAGGGCATCAAGCAGGACGGCATGGGGAGGAGTAAACTAGGTAGGGCGCAGCATAGGAAAAGACCATCACCATACGCTGCCCTGGGCCTCGATCCTGGAGCCCCACGTACTCGGCTCCAGGCTCCAGCCCGGGCTGTTGCATGCGTCGCGTACTCGCGTGGTTCCTCCGCGCGCCGCCCCTCCGGCTCCGGGCTCTTGGCCGCTTCCCGCCCTCGGAGCTGCATGCCGTCGGGATTGGCGCGGCAGCGGCCGCGCGCGGCACGTGTTACAAAGCCGGCCGTGCACCGGCCGATTCTCGGTCTCGGCACCTGCCCGCGCGCGCGACGCCGCGACGGCTCTTTCTTCCTTGCTCTAGGGTTTTCGTCTGGACGGAGATATGGCCGGACCAAAATCACTTGCTCCAACGAGTTATTTGAGAGTCGAGACGGATCCAGCATAAAATCTAGAGTGGATCTTGGACTTGATTTTAATCGAATCGAATTTGAGATCCCTGGTGGAGTCTAATTAAACGAACTTAAACAAATACAGTATTATTTTATCGGCTATTCCGTCATCTAAATCAACTAGTACAACTAAGCCTATTTAAGCTCGTATAATCTTATTTCCTCTCATGTAATACCTTCGTTCGAGATCAACCATCTCGAGCTCATGCTCGAGTTTAACCGAGTTTTCATCGAGTTCGACCTCGTGTATGATACTGTGCTCGGCTTTGATTCGAGCCTAACCGAGCTCAAGATTTCATAACTTAAACTCGCATAGAATCGACTTGAATCCAACACTACAGAGGACTTTAGAGCAACGGGGCAGGGAGTTGTTTGGTGCATGAGCAATGACAAACATGGGAGAGGTATATATGATCGGGTTGCGTTAGGCCCACGCCATAATCTGGTCTGAACGATGTCGGGGATTTTTGAGGAGAAGCTTACCTTAGCCATATAAGAGAGGAAGTTGTCGCAGCCGAGGAAGTCGTCGCCCAAATTGCCATGGTGATAACGACCTGCTTTCTCCTCTCTACGACACAGTGGCGACAACAACATGGCTAACACTAACAGAGTATTAAAATTAGGGGCAAACGACAACTTCGTTTCCAAAACTTGAGGGCAAATTCACAAAGTACGAAAATCAATGGTAAAATCACAATTAGACTTATAGCTGAGTTAACATCGTTAACTAGTGGAACGAGGGCGAACTGTAGCTTCATTTCCAAAAATTAAGGGTAAAATCACAAAGTGGGAAAAGTAGAGGTAAAATCACAATTGGACTCCAGAACAGGGGCAAGAATGCAATTGCCCCTTTTTTTATAGTTAAATTGTATATTTTTTCGCACCAAGCGATATGTAAATTAATTATTTAGTAATATAGATGTATGGATTTGAGTTTTCACGAGGCGACTTGAAAATGAACTATTCCACTTAAAATTGGCGTAAGAAGGGTAGTCAACTGCCATCACAATCAACGCAATTGAGCAGCGAGCCAGCCACTGCGTTCATCACCGCTGGTGAGTGCGAGATTGTGGAACTGCCATTAATTGCTGAAGCAAATGCCATGCATGAATACTAGGTTAGTTTACTGGGATGAAAGCCAAATTAAAGCAAAGATTACAAGCTCGGCGAGCAGGTTTGCGTCAATTTGCTTCAAAAAAAAAAAATACAGAGAGAGAGAGCATAACTATCGCCACTCTACGTTCTATGCAAACATATGCCTAGCTGCGGAAACCGGACGGTAAAGGCAACCACGTACTGTTTGGACTATTGATCAAAGTGTGCACGCAACATGGCAATATGGCATATCCTAGCCTGTTCGCGACGTCCTTCCATCCATCACAGTTCATATCATATCAACGTCAATGCTCAATACATTTAGAAAGGTAAACATGTGGTCAGCAAGTAATGTCGTATAAGTCCTTCCGTAAAGAAAAGGAAAATAGGCTTCACGTCGCTGCCCTGCTCAAACCCTACGTTGTATTATTATACTTTTCCATCGTTACTTCAATAATCGTCGTGACATTATTAATATATTTTTCAATCATTATACTATTTCTCCGTTTAGATTCTCTATATTTCTCTTACATCTACAACCTGCTTTTTGAGAAACGGCCAAATAATGCTATAATTTGACAGTTATTTGTTCTATCACACTATTTGCATGCTATCCTAACTTACAGTACTGAAAATAAATTCATAAAATCATAAAATACAAATAAGTTTTGAGGTGCTAAGGACAAATATATTCAACCACTCAAATTCAAAACTTCATAACAGGTTATGAAATATCAAAATTACATGAATAGAAAATATTCAAAATGATTTTAAACAATATAAAATATTCTTCCAAAAAATAGAAAAATGAAGTGTCAAATATACTTTTATTCACCTCATCAAATTGTAAGCTCCACAATTTACCAATGATATTTTGCATTTAAATAAATTTTACAATCATGAATGTTTTAAACTTTGATATTTCAAATGGTAAATCATTTGATCCCAAATTTATGTGTCAAATAAATTGTGTTTAAAACCCCAAGTATTTTGGATTTTTTGAATTGATTTCATATTTTTATTTCAAATTATATTTAATATTCATAATTTATATCATTTTAACATTTCATAACCTTGATTGTGAAGTTCACAGTTTTAGAAGCTAAATACAAGTATATTTAGCTCAACAAATTATTTATAAATTTTATGGTTTAATTTGTCTGCGCAAGGGCACGACCCCTAGCTTGGGTGTCTAGAGCCAATTTGAATTCTCTTCAGACTAGAGAGGGAAACTCCTTCGAAAGAGATCCCTTTTAAAATACAAACAGAACTCCTTTGAAAGATATTCCTTTTTAGAATACAAATAGAAGAGATTCATCGATGGGATTCTCTTCAAACCGGGGATAGAAACTTCTTGAAAAGAAATTCACTTCACCAAATGGTATCCCCTGGGAAGAGATGTTAGAGCTCATGTGAGAAAAAGAGAAAAAAAATCTAATTAGAGAATCTTTGAAGAAGAGATTAAAATAAGGAGCGACTAGACAACGGGATCCCGTCGGGAGCCCACCCCGACGGGATCGCTCTTCCTCACTCGCGCGTCGCGCCCCCTCGCTCTGCTTCTTGCTTCGCACACACCCGCCGCCTCCTTCCTCCGCCCCGGCCGGCGGCCCTCGCCGCCGCCCGCCGCGCCGCCGCTCCGACGCCGCCCACCCTAACCCGAGGGGGTGAGGGGCGGTCCCGCCTCCACCGTCGGTCGACTGCCTTCGCCCCCCTCCCCTGGCTCCGGCGGTGCCACCGCCGCCTCCATCGCCGCCCCGTCGAGCCCCACCCACCGCCGGTCCGCCGCCTCCCCGACCTCCCTCTAGACCCCGAGGAACCCCAATGTTCCCTAACCCTAACCCGAAACAGCGGCGGCGAGGTCGACAGCGGCGACGGCGAGATCAACGGCGTCGAGGTAGGCCTCCTCCTTCCTCCTTCCTCCTCCTCCTCCTCCTCCTCCCTCCTCCCTCCTCCCTCTACACAGCGCGCAAGGGGGCGCTCTCGTCCGGATCCTGTCCGGACGGGATCCCGTCCCCAGGAATTTCCCTAAAATAAATAAGGGGCCGGTAACTTGGCTGGATACAACGCCGGTGCCGAGATGTGCAGGTCGGAGGAGGAAGGTGGCCCTACTGAACGAAGTAGCAAAAAAAAAAAGGGCCGCAGTTAGTCGGCACTCAGCAGAGGGAAATTTTTTTTCTATGACACTCAATTAGAGTGCTTGTTTCTATTAGACACTAAATTTTATTCTAATTTCTAAGAGACACTTCAATTGCTAATTTTTTACTTTTATGACATTACGATAGTTTTAGAGTACTTAACCTATATGTTAATGATTTTTAAAGGAGAAAAGACCAAAATACCCTTATTTTCACCCCTTTTTAATCCAACACAATTTCCTTCTCACCCGTCATTCCTGTGACAACCTCATTTTTAATAATCTAAAAATGAGTCTGTCAATTTAAAAACACCTAAAAAACTTTTTTAAATAAAATTGCGCATGACAATTAAAAATCTTCCTTGAATAAAATTGTGCATGTCAATTTGCTGTTTTCAACCAAGTAAATGACCAGGTATAGATAATTGGTTTTTCCCAAAATTAAAAAATAATATTTCTTCCTTGACAAAAATGGCTTTTTAATTGTCATGCACAATTTTATTTAAAAAAAAGTTTTCTAGGTGTTTTTAAATTGACAGACTCATTTTTAGATTATTAAAAATGAGGTTGTCACAGGAATGACGGGTGAGAAGGGAATTGGGCTGGGTAAAAAAGGAGTGAAAATGAGGGCATTTTGGTCTTTTCTCCTCTAAAAATCATTAACATATAGGCTAAGTACTCTAAAACTATCGTAATGTCATAAAAGTGAAAAATTAGCAATTGAAGTGTCTCTTAGAAATTAGAATACAATTTAGTGTCTAATAGAAACAAGCACTCCAATTGAGTATCATAGAAAAATTTTCCCCTCGGCAGAACAACGTGGGAGGGGCCGTGTCGAAGATGAGGAATGTGCAGTTCAGACCGTGCATATTTCAGATTAGCGTCATGTTTCACATTAGTAAAATTTAGAAGTATTAAAAAAGATTTAAATATTGTTAAAAATAATTAAAAATAGTTTTAGTATCACTAAGAGTACTAAAAACCTGAGAAAAATCATACTCCCTCCGTTTCGAAATAGTATAAGACATAAGTTTTTCATACGATATTTAACGCAAAACTTTGACCATTATTTGTTTCTCTCAATATATCAATAACTATAAAATTAACATCATATTAAAAGTACTTTCAAATATAAATACAACTATATCACATGCATAACACTAAACATATATGTTTTTAGCTTAATTATTAATCAAAAGCTATAAACGTTGACTTTTGCAAATACATGCGCGCCTAGTACTTTGGAACGGAGTGAGTACAAATTATTACACTAAATATACTATATAAAAAAATTGTTACGGTGAAACGCTACGATACGTTAAGCTGAAAATGTAAATGGCATTAAGGCACATTCGTTCGTGAACAAATTCTAGTTTGAGATGCTCCAACAAAATTGCTTCTCGATTCTCTTCAAAAGATTTTTTTTTTTTTTTGCATTCGTTTAGAATGAAATTCGGTCTATTTTCTTCAAAAAAAATTTCAATTAGATGCTGTTGGAGATCTCTTTGAATAGATGCTGCTGTTGGAGATCGATGGTAGGGAATGAAAGAAAAGACAATGGATCTAAGGTAAAATGATCGTGGATAGTCTTATACCTCGCCGTACTTCCGTATGTATTGAGGGGAGTGGAGTATCGATTTTCCAGAAAATTGATTGCTTTGAGAGTGGCAAGGCAACATGCCAACAGCTAGCGCGGTGCAAGCAAACGTTAATATTCCAACTAAAATTCCCGAGGGTAGAAATATGAAATGGGCGTTCCCGAGACGAAAATGAAATGAAAGTTTACAAAAGCGCCCTCCTCCCAGAGACCTCATGTAAATCGAAAAACAAAACATGATTCACCTTGGATATTTCGGATGTGTTACATCTTACATGTATACACATACTTGTTTTAGCCATATGATCTCTCAGGCAAATATATATCTTGCTATTGGTTTAGTCCCCAGAAGATAAGCAGATATGCAGAATTATTCATTGGTTTATGGTAATTTGTATCAATACACAAAATGAATCCACAGGTTGACGCACAAGTTGAATAGGTGGTAAAAGTTGATATATGCTATCAGGAAGAGCGGAAGACTAAAGTACTATACATAGATATCTAAAGCTCTATAATACATGGGACAAATTACATTACAAAAAGTACGAACGGCTCGAGCTGGCTCGTGAGTGCTCGCGAGCTTTTACATATAAGGCGGAGGGAGGGGGCGGCGCGGGCAGGAGTAGGGGGAGGTGGCGGGGCATGGGAGAAGCAGGCGGCGACGGCGCGAGCTTTTAGAAATACTCCAAAAGAAACGGTGACGTGCCATCCTGCCAGGTCCCCGGCTTGCCCCGAAACATCGATTGGGAGAGAGGAGGAGATTACCTGCAGGCTGCATGGAGACGTCGTCGTTGTTGCCGTCGCCGTCGGGAATAGATGCCGCCGTCGCCGCTGCCACACGCCACCCTCCAGATCTGGAAGCCGCCGCACGCCCTCCCTCCAGATCCGTCGCCACGATGCCTTCGCGCCGTAGCCGCCGCTGCACGCCTCAGCGGTGCCGCAGCCGTCGACTCGCGACTGCAGGGGAGATAGGGGGCGAGAGAGTCGGAGAGAGGGAGAGAGACAAAGGGTGAGGGGAGGAAGTTGCGGCCTCGCCGGTGAGACATAGGCGGTGAGAGAGAGACAGAGGGTGAGGGGAGGGAGCCGTGAGAGAGACGTGGGGTTGGGGGCGAGATAGTCGGAGAGAGAGAGGGAGAGAAAGACAAAGGGTGAGGGTCTAAGGTTGAGGGAGTGGCTTGGGGGAGTGGGGAGGGAGCGAGAGAGGCTGAGGGAGTGAGGGTGGGAGCAAGAAGGGTTGGGGTGTTTGATTTGTATCCAACGGTAGGACATCGGGCTACAGTATTAACCGAGCTACGAGCGAGCCACGAGCGAGCTAGGGCTAAAAACGAGCGTGAGCCCTACCTTTTTTGACCGAGATAAAAAATATGTTCGGCTCATGCTCGTTTATAAATGAGTCGAGCTCAAGCTCAAGCTGCTCGTGAGCCACGAGCTAAAGTTCCACCCCGAGGAGAGTGGAGTATCGATTTTCCAGAAAATTGATTGCTTTGAGAGTGGCAAGGCAACATGCCAACAGCTAGCGCGGTGCAAGCAAACGTTAATATTCCAACTAAAATTCCCGAGGGTAGAAATATGAAATGGGCGTTCCCGAGACGAATATGAAATGAAAGTTTACAAAAGCGCCCTCCTCCCAAAGACCTCATGTAAATCGAAAAAAAAAAATCATGATTCATCTTGGATATTTCGGATGTGTTGTATGTATGCATATACATATTTTAGCCATATGATCTCTTAGGTAAATATATATCTTGCTATTGGTTTAGTCCTCAGAAGATAAGCAGATATGCAGAATTATTCATTGGTTTCATGGTAATTTGTATCAATACACAACATGAATCCACAGGTCGACGCACAAGTTGAATAGGTATATATGCTATCAGGAAGAGAGCGGAAGACTGAAGTACTATACAGAGATTTCTAAAGCTCTATAGTGCATGGGACAAATTACATTACAAAAAGTACGTACCAGTGCCTCAAGTTTCATACGATTCTACAAAACCAAATACGGAACATGTACGCAACTGAAGTGCTACCAATTTCCGACTTGGCCAGAAAATACACTAATATCTGTTGCCGTAGAAAGGGACAAAATCATAGCTAGCCATGAACGTGTAAAATGGAAGAGAAGATAACCACCGGCCAGCAACCTCAAGTTCCTGCAGCATGCAGATTGCCAGTACAATGAGTTTCGCCTCCAAAAAACCTTAGTAACATTGCCTTGAGATGATCTCAAGAATGGTTCGCCTCAGAGGCGCATTATCGTTAGCTTGATCTCCGATGAAAGTAGCTGTACACATCTGACTTCAGGCTTCAGCAGTTACAAAGATCAAATAGAATAGAAACTGACACTTCCCAAAAAAGAAGAATAGAAACTGACAGGTTAAAAACATGAAGAGAATTAACTGACCGAGAAAACACACGTCATGAGTCATGACATACAGGTATAAGCCCATCGCCAAAGATACCAAATACACCAAAGCATGGCTACGAGGTTATAAGTTCACGGCCTTACATATAAAGATCTTGAAAAAAAACAACCCAAGGAAAATCGGACAAACGACATCAGAAAAATAAGTTCAACGATTAGTAACCGTTATAAGAAGAAAAAAAAAGGAACAAAACAAAATCTTGCGGTAAGGTCAAACTTAGGACGGATGATTTTATGCAACCAAGTATCAAGTATGCTGAGCGAGGGAGCACCCTTCAGTCCAACCACAGACAAAGCAGAGCTAACTATTAGCTCCCGCGCCATCCAGTCGGCTACCAAGACATTGTAGTCCTCGATGTTTCTTGGCAGGTGAATGGATGAGTCGGCAGCTAATCAAACCCTACATGCATCTGAGAGTGGACTGAAGAGAGCTCTCTTCCATAAGCCACAACATTGGCGGAACCACCGCCCGGGTGGGGGTTCCTGGCTAGCTACCTGTAGTCGCCGGAGACCTTGAGGACAGCTTCCCCGAGATGGGAGTGTCGTAGAAGGACGGAGATCGGAGAGAAGCGGCGCCGCCGTGGACAAGAGTAGCCAGGGACAGAGGCGCGACGAGGGAATGCGGAGGTGTGGAGGCGGTGATGGCGTCGCAAGGGACGAGGGACGTGGGGAGGAAGGAAGCGGAGCAGCGAAGGACGACCGGACGAGGGGAGACGTGGAGAGGACGACCGCATGAAGGTCGAAGACGCGGTGGGGGGGCAGCCTGCGGTGAGCATTGTTTCCATTTTTGGGTCAGTGAACTGAATTTTGCAATTGCATACATAATCCTTCATGGGCTGCAGGAAACTGGGCCTCCTGTTCGCAAATATAAAAGTTAGGTTGGGCTTTGTCCTATTATCCTGATATGATGCGAATCCCCAAGGGACACACGACTGCCTGGCTACTCTTCAAGCAAAAGGATATATAGAGTAAAATGCACCGGTGGTCCTCGAACTTGGTAGAGGATGTCATCCAGGTCCCCGAACTCAGAAAACCAGCTATTCGGGTCCCTGAACTTGACACAGGGTGTTATCCAGGTCCCTAAACTTGGCAGGGGGTGTCATCCAGGTCCCAAACTCAAAAAAAAATAGGAAAAAAATCATTAAATTTTTTTGTCATAAAAATTTAGGAAACATATAATCATAAAATTTTTAAAGAAAATGATTTTTTAATGATTTTTGTCTAAATTTTTTTGAGTTTGGGGACCTGGATGACACCCCCTGCCAAGTTTGAGGACCTGGATGACACCCCTTGCCAAGTTCAGGGACCCGAATAGCTGGTTTTCTGAGTTCGGGGACCGGGATGACACCCCTGCCAAGTTCAGGGACCCGAATAGCTGGTTTTCTAAGTTTGAGGACCTGGATGACACCCCCTGTCAAGTTCGAGGGCCGCCGGTGCATTTTACTCCTAGAATAGAGTACCTATGCTAGACCCGAATACATCAATATTTTGGTGTTAATTAGTTTAGTTTTTAAAAATAAAGGCAGGACTATTGAATAGGGTAGTGTTTTGATGCTAATAATGGAATAGGAAAACAACACAAGTGCGTTCTCTCGCGTCCGCATGATTAGCTTCCGCTCGACCATTCACCCAATTCCCCCAATTAGCTTTTGCTTGCGTGCCAACGATTCAAAAAAAAAACTGCAGGGAAGTTTAAATTGTGCTTTTGTGCCACTAGCTGATGGACTGATGGTTACAAAAAATTGTGTTATACTCCCGCGCCACGTCCATTTGATGTTCCATTTTACTATGGTATTGTTTTTCTTTCTTAAGTAAAATAAGTTTCAGATAATTTTTCTCATTTCATATATTGGTACAAGTATCATCTAAATATATCGTTCAAGCAAGTATGATCTAAATATATTGTTCAAGCAGGTATTAGCAAAACTATGAGCACAAGCACTACAGAAATCGCGCGAAATCTTGACGGCCAAAATTATTATCAACGGCCAAATCCAAGCCGTCGACACAGACAAGGTAATCTCGACGGGCAAGATGATGTCGTCGACAAACCTAACTTAATCTCGACGGTCAAGAAAATGCCGTCGAGAATGAATATCGTAGAGCACCGCGCCCTCGGTTTTTTTTGCATTCGCGAAGGCGGGAAAACTCTATCTCGACGGCTAAGTCTAAGCCGTCGTGAATAGTTTATGGGCCGGCCCATCAGATGCATTAATCTAGACGGCTAGACTGCGGCCGTCGAGAATAGTTATTGCTGCACTGGTGGCGCTGACCCATTGATTTTTTTTATTTTGTAAATATTTTTCATAATATGTAGAGTTGTTTATTTAGCAATTTAATTAAAAATAAAATATGATGCAATCCCAAATTTTGGCAAAAATAAATAATGGCACAATATGTTTTTTTTTTGCATACTTATTTTTAAAATAATTTGTATTTATAATTAATGTTAGGTTTAATATATGCATATATATTTAAACCTTAAAAATTGTATTTGATTTTTTAAAAATTGGAATATTTTGTTACATTCCAATGCAATGATCTATGTACAATGGTTTTCCGATTGAATGGTGCATTACTTGAAAATTACGATATCCCTGTGACCCGTATTTCAAAAAACTATATAGAACGCTAACTAATACTCTGCCCGATATAGCCCCTTACATAGGCAACTCCGTTTGCAAATATAATTTGAGCATACGAATTTTCTTGATGGTAAATTTTCATGTCGTAAACAATATTAGCCATTACGAAGCACCAAAGAATTTTTTTAATTTTTTTTAAAAATTAACTAAGCTATGTTGATCACCGAAGGGGAAGTGCTGCATTGGCCGTCGAGATACATATCATGCTCGACGGCATACGAAAAAGCCGTCGAGAAAGAGGACAATTGACGACGGTAGTCAACGCAAACCGTCGAAATAGGCTTTTCTCGACGGCTGAAGATAACAGGCCGTCGAGATAGTGTCAAGCCACGAGCCGACAGAAAGAGGTCTATCTCGACGGCTACCGACCGTCGCGAAAGACCGAACAAACAGGCTACGTCACCCTTTGTTTATTATCGACGACCAGAAACCGTCGAGACAATGATGACCTGTCACAATTTGCCACGTGGCGTACTGTTGACCGGGCGGTGACCGTGAGATCTATCTCGACGGCCAAAAGCCGTCGAAATAATGATGACCCAACGGTCACGCTTGCAGGCTCATGATAGAGAAATGCTAAGGGCCATGTAGGAGAGCCTGAGAGCCGCGCAGGAGGACTACGACAGAAGGCTTCGACAGCTCGAGGCGTTCGTCGCTGGGGTAACGCACTCGCACTTCAATTCTTTTTAATAGATGCATATCTTATCATTTGTACTAACGGAATCAAATATATGTCTAGGCCGGTCCAAGTGGTCACGCAGGGCTTGCCGGCAGCTCCTCGAGTCAGGTGGGGACTGCGGGTCCCTACACAGGTGGTCTGGCCGTGTACGGTAGCCATCCAGCCCCTCCAGGCACCTATGTTGGGCAGGGCGGCTACCCAGTACAGACGGCACCACCGGGCACCTATGGGACCCAGTCGGCCTACGTCCCCACGCCCAACTACCCGAACGTCGAGCGTCCCTGGTTCCGTGATCCAGCGGTAAGTCTTCTATGCCAAATCAATACACTATCGCATAGTACATATATGTCAACTTACTAATTGAAAAATCTCGAAGGGTTCGGGTTCTGCGATATCTACGCCTCCGTCCTTTGTGCCACCTCCTCAGGACGACGCGCAGCAGGGGGACGACACCGCAGCGAACATGGCCGCCAACCTCGCGGAATAGCTCTTCGGGACGCCACCACGACAGCCATGATCGATGTTTGTTTTATTGTGTTCATGATGTTCATACTGTCATTACGATGTTTGTGGATGTTTATTACAAGTTTGTGGATGTTTATTAGATGTTTGTGGATGTTTATTTGATGTTTGTGATCTATGTGATGCGATGTTTGTGCTATATCGAAATTGTCGGAGATATATGTGTATTTGTGTAATTGTGAAAAATTTGAATGCGGGGACTGTTTTGGGTTTGCGGGTTGCAGCTGCTGCTGCTGCTGCTGGGTGCAGTAGCGGCTGCAAAATTATTGTGATTTTTTACAATTTTATTTAAAAAAATTTGCTGTTTGTCAACCATTCTCGATGGCTAAGGCCTAGCCGTCGAGACAGCTTCCATGGCCCACCTGCCTGCTCAACCGCTGCAGGGAGCGAGGAGAATCTATCTCGACGGCCTAAAGCCGTCGTGAATAACGTTCCTGGCCCACCTGCCAGAGCTGACCTTTCCAGCCGGGATGCTATCTCGACGGCCGTTGGCCGTCGTCACTAACTAGTGGGCTGGGCCGGCCTACGGCCTGCTTAAGAATAATCTCGACGGCTAAAGCCGTCGAGAAAGGCAACACCATCACGTCGTGCCTCCCAGGTGCATGTATCTCGACGGCTATGGTTCTGCCGTCGAGACAAATTAATCACGACGGCCTAGCCGTCGAGAAAGACCATCTGTCTCGACCGTCCTTTCTCGACGGCCAAATCTCGACGGTTAGCCGTCGAGATTACTCTGTCTCGACGGAGAATTTCAGCGATTCGCATGGTGAAGTATCGTCTGAAATTTTAAATGGGAATCACGATATCCCAGTAAGAATCATCCAAATATACTAGTATCATAAAGGTTTCGGAGAGGTATCGTTGAGGCAGAAATCATTGAATACAAAGTATTTTCAAGAATCAGGAGTATCATCAAGCATTGAAGATTATTAAGTGACACACAATTAGGTAAGAAGTTGAGTATCAGGGGTATTAAGTGCAGGGTATCAAGTTAGAGTATAAACCATATCATTGTGTATCAGGGGTTAGGGGCCGGTCTATGGCCGTGACCTAGGTGGTCCGGTGTGCTTCTGCTGATTGGGGAGCAGTGCCATAGTCAGCACCTTGCAGACATAGGCAGTAATGTTGAGCTGCGTTATCAAATATCATGTCTTTGCTATCGTGTAGATCTTGTGTGCTAATTAAAATCCTAAGAAAGCAATCCGTTGAGTAGATTTGAATGCAATCCGTTATTTAGAAGTCAATGCAGCTTTGATTTAGATAAATTATAAAGAAAAATGGTGAATATAATTCAAAGTTAAAAGGGGTTCATATTATCATATAGAGCTATCTGATTTTAATCAAGTGATTTTAAAAAGAAAAGATGAGGATTCCAATCAAAAGGCAAAACCCTTGTAGAGTTTTATGATTTCATAGATTCTCCCAAATTTTGGATGATTCAATTTTTTAAGGATGAGTTCTAAAGGGCATCACCAATATTTATACCTAGTCCTATGCGATGTACATATGATTTTAGCAAATAAAATATAATAGCAAAATATGGATGAATAGTGGATTAATAGTACATAGGATTTCTAGTTTTGGGTGTACGTCATTCAAGATGCCCTACCGTCTTTTTGGCCTTTATTTAAAATTTTTAATAAAACTCTATTTCTTCCCATCTCTTAAATATCTAATTATCTCCTCCATTAGTATTAAACATAAAATTCATGTATGCCCTCAAACACATTTGTGTGGATTTTAATCCGATAGAATTTATTAGGACTACATATTTATAATCCTATATTTTTATGAAAGGCTTTTGTAACGAAGCCCTGGTTCATAAACAGATGAAATTTAAAAAGATTAGTCTATCTTTGGTTTGGCCCCACTATGCTTGTTAGAATTAGGCTCGATCAATATAGAGACATCCGGACATGCATATCTTCTTGGTTGGCAGGTCGTTTTTCCAATCCTAGATTCGTTAGCAAGTTCCAACAAAAGCGCATAAATCTAAGCGAGTCATGGATGATTCAAATTGTTCGACTTCGCTGGTACTCGTGCACGTGGATTTTGTTCGACTAGTAATGTATAACAGTTCTTTTTAGTTGTCTTTTACCCATCTCTAAACAATGTCATGTCAGCTAATTGATAACGTGAAGCAGTGAGTGTGTGCTCTTATTTGAGCCGTCTCTCAGAGAATATGTAATGATAGAATCAACTAGTAGTTATAAGAAAACTCCATATCATTTAAACATATCTTGTAGACAACATATTTAATGGATTAGGTATAACATTTACTCTTAAAATTAATATGGGCCAATATGTAATTGGTGCTTGTAATCCACTATAGAATGTCTCTTGGTTAAGAGCCAGTCTCTCTCTCTTTGTTCTTATTCTCTCCTCCACATAAGAAAAATAATGAGATTGACTTTTTATAACCTGCTAAGTTGTCTCTATTGGTCATGCTCTACAAAAAATTGACTCTATATGAAAATCAATAAACTTTGTACGTGAGAAAATTATCTATAAAAATATGCAGTCATCTCTACCATTGTATTCCCTCTGTCCCACAAAGAGTACATTTCTAGCGTTCAAAATTTATCCCACAAAAATAATATTTGTAGCTTTTACACCATGTATATGGGTCCATTTGATTAATTAATTATTTTTTCTTTTCAAGGTGTATGTATATTTAATTGCTTTTTTTTTCTTTACAAGATACATGCGTATATGGTTGTTAACCGTCGTAATTAGATAGAGCTAGCTAGGTCATTTCTCATGGCTTCTAATCTGTCTAAAAAATCGTAAAAATGCATTATTAGTGAACCGAAAGAAGCATATGTTATTTTTGATGTTGTCTCTATGTGTGTGACAATAGTTAGATATAACTGTTGTACCAAACATTATACATGCTGTAAGATAAATACCCCAAATCAAAGAATTAAAAGATTGTTTAGTGCTTAAATAAATACCATCTTGAGATTCAAATTTAATCGTAGTAACTAGTGGAGCACTCTCTCTGTTTTATTATATTTGTCTATGGTCTTGCGAAAATACGTTTCACACGGTTTGTCCATTTAGAATATCAATAGTGTACTTATTGTGATGTTTCCATTTTTTACATTTCATTTAATTTTTTATCAAGAAGAAAAATAGTTGTGACATACTAGTGCATAATTAATGATCTTTGCACATTTTTTGTAACTATTACTTTTTAGTCGGTAAGCATGTTGTGTTATGGATAAACATAGCAAAATGAAATGAGTACCGTTTTAAATTAATCAAGGACCGAAATTCCAACGGAGACGATGACTAGGCGAGGGCGATGACAAGGAGGTAGCGGGCAGCTAGCTACATAGCTACCTCCAGACTCCCGTACGTGATATTTTCAGCAGGAATGGAATCAAAGTGCAGAAAGAGATTTTTTGGTGAGAAGCCACAATCATCGTTGGGCTTCACAAAAATGCCATACCGCTCGTGGGCTTTGCAAAAATGCCAACCTCATCGGCGCGCCGCCAATTTCCATGCCATTTCTTCAATTCCAGCTCGTTTTACCACGCGAAAAGACACAAATGCCCCTGCTGCTAGCTGCGCCCTTCGGCTTATGTCTTCGGTAATTCGCTATTTTCGAGGTCTTATGTTGCTCGGATGAATCTGGCTTGACCACGAAAGTTGTAGATAATTTTGAGACGCATCTTTTCCATATAGACAAGTTTTTCATTTGAGAAATGTATGAATTTATAAAAAATATTTTATAAATTCCCCTGTCGCTCGCTACAGGCTTTTGCAGTTCGAGACCAAGGCTGCCGCCGCGCAAACTTGTCTACATGAAAAACTTGTCTACATGAAAAAGATGCGTCTCGAAAGTATCTACAACTTTTGGGTTCAACCCAAATTCATCCGAGCAACATAAGACCTCGAAAATGGCGAATTACCGAGGACGGTGCCGTCGGCCGGAAAAGCAGTCTGCGACAAAAATATTTTTTATAAATTTATAAATTGCTCAAATGAAAAACTTGTCTATATGAAAAAGATGCGTCTCGAAATTATCTACAAGTTTTGGGTTCAACCCAAATTCATCGGAGCAACATAAGACCTCGAAAATGGTGAATTACCGAAGACATAAGCCGAAGGGCGCAGCTAGCTGCAGGGGCATTTGTGTCTTTTCGCGTGGTAAAACGAGCTGGAATTGAAGAAATGGCATGGAAATTGGCAGCGCGCCGATGGGGGTGGCATTTTCGCGAAGCCCACGAGCGGGATGGTATTTTTGCGAAGCCCAACGACGATTGTGGCTTCTCACCAATTTTCTCGTCTCTCTTCGTCATAGAAATGATGACCCTTTTGCTATCAACATTTCCACAACGTTCTCTCAATCGCTGTTGATTGATCGATTGATCGTTTTTGACTGAACATAAGATTCCTAATGACTGAAATGCTTCCATCAATCGGACATATGCACAGCGTGATGAGAAAAAGCTTTGCTCCCTCTTCAGTTCCAAGGACAGTCTAGAGTTTACTGTTCAGGTTGGTTCATTTCGTACGTTTTGTTCTACTGAGTTTGAAAAGGAAACATGAGCAAACGATGGTTTTGAAAGTACACTTTGCCTTGCATTTTTCCGATGGCTGCAGCTCATTTACATGCTGTTTCGGCGTAACGATCAATAGTATCTATACCTTCTACATAGTAGAGACTATCAATGCCAACATCATGATAAGCTGTCGTGATTTTTCGTCCTGCTGACAAGATTGTACTCCACTTGACCATCAATCTGTCCCCTCCTCGGCTTTCAGTAAAACTAAGAGCAAAGGGAGCCGGGAATATGGACCACAGACCATTTTGTAAAGCGTAGCGAGAGGGAGCGAGGAAAAGCTAATGGAAAATTTATGCGGAAACCGCTCAGCTTTTGGCCTTTGTAGGAGTTCAAAGCTTTAAAATACCCCAAGCTATGCATCTGGGTAGAGTAGTTCATGGACTATACATTGCAGGCTGCGCAGCTAGCTGCCACAGCTGCAAATTACAGGCAGGTTACATGCAAATGCAACTCAAGTTCCCATGCAGCCACATGCACGTCCATCTGCAGGCAAAAACACATCCCATGGGTCGTGACTCGTGAGCTGCTCCCGTAAACCCTCCAACTTTGCAGCTGGTTTTGTCCCTTGACCCTGCATCGTCTTCCTAAACTACTCCAATAAGCTACTGCAAGCAACTGATGCGCGCTACTTTGCTGAGATCCTCGCCACCGACAGTTTCTTCGAAGTAGCCGCAGCGCCAACACCTGAGCCTGACGTCTCCGGGACCAGTTTCTTGTGAGGGGCACGGTCACCGACGGAGAACCCGCCTTGTTCTTTTCTTTTTAAATTAAATTAAAATCTACAAGTTAGACAATATTTTTTAAATTTTTTTTGGGTTTTAAATATTTTTATTAGTATTCTTAAAATAATCTTTCTTTTTTTTTTGGCTCTCTAAGACCGAAGGGCTATAAATTTTATAAATTAAAATTTTTATCAACTTTCAGTTGAAAAAAATAAGAAAGAAATCATAACATAATCTGATTCAACGTAATTGGACGCTCGCGGCTTGGGTGTTGCTACATGCTACTGTCATTTATCATGCAGAGAAATTTCAGAGTGCCCTAAAAAATATGAGCTATTCAATTCTTTCAATCTAACGGATTATATTATTCTTTATTTTTTTTATACTATCACCTTTTTATTATATTTTAAAAACATAGGCTACCATGATGGTAGTATACTACCACGATTGGTATATATCTCTTTCAAATAAATACACTTTAGTCGAACACTCCGCAAGAGAAATCAAATCTCCTGATGGTTGAAACTATCAAGAGAGATCTCAAAATCGTCGACACTGGCCTCTCTCGATGGTTGATCGTTGAGAAACGACCATTGTGGCATCTGGGTCGAAAGAAATGGCCTCTCCCGATGGCTCGACCATCGAGAAAGGTTCTCTCGATGGCTAAAGAGCAACCCCTGATAGTCGTTGTCCTACGAGATGACGGCACAGTCTCAACAACTTCTGGTCATCGAGAGAAGATATAATTGGGCCTGCCCGTCGGCCTCTAGCTGTGGCCTGCCAAATGGGCCATGGCGTATGTGGCCTGCCCGTCGGCCTCTAGCTGTGACCTCAATGGTAAGGACCTAGAGGTCGAGATATACTCCGAGGTGCTAGCTCCCTGACGTATGTGGCTTGCCAGGTGGTCCCAAGGTCGTCTCTCTCAATAGTCAACACCTGGCCATCAAGAGACCATAGACTCAGCACCCTGGCACGGCCTTCTAGGTGAGCCATGCATGTTGCTATCTCGACGTCTTTACCTGAGGCCGTCAAGAATAGCTAAATAGCAGCAGCTGCATCAACCTAAAAACACTAAATTCTCCTCACATATATATCACAATCACCAACAATTAATCACGATACCATAAAGATGATCATATCCATGCACAATTCACATCCGCGCATATTTGTATTTCACATTCACCTCCACGCACATGTGTATATCACAATCACGACCATAATTCATTCAAAAGGACAATTACAAAACCACCAAAAGCACAAAAGTAGGTTCATCACCTCAATATCGACTAAGGAAAGCTCGGCGGAGTGCCATCGGACCATTGCATGACAAGGTTTGCCGCCTAGCTCGCAGAAGTGTCATCGCACTGTTGCTCGATCCAAAGCTAGAGCCATCGAATCAGAACCCTACGAGGCCTACGTACAGATCGCAAATTAGATAAATTTTCTTTGAAAACCAGTTGTAGATGAGACATCATGGGTGCAAGACACTTACATCGGCATCTCAAGGATGTAAGAAGGCTCCGTAGTTTAGGTCCCGTATAAGCTGAATATGATTCCTGGCTCACACGGACCTTGCTCTAGTCGGATCGAGGCTAGGCAACTAAACTTGTCCTATGTATTGTTCTTGGAGCAGGGAGGAGGAGTAGGGATGGCAATCAGATAGGTATAACCGAGCACGCCTGAGCTATACCCATACCCGATACTCGAAGGTATTACCCAAACCTAGACCCGGTTCTATCTATGGATACACATGCATACCCATGCCCAAATTTGACAGGTACCCGATACCCAACAAGTACCCATAACCGCACACTCCGGAGTTACTGAATACAGAACATCGAATCACATAGTAGCCTGTATATTTTCATTTAGCACATGTTTTGCTAACATTCAGAGAGAGAGATAAGCACCCAGACTATAAAGTGGAAATTTAAAGTTACAACTACTAATTACTAAATCACAAACTATAAACAATAATTTTCAATTATTTCGGATATCCATTGGTTACCCATGGGTACAAAATAATACCCTTGTCCATACCCGCTGATTTTGGGTACCCGTACCCGAAAACCTATGAGTAAAAAAAGACCTGATCAAACGTTGGGCCGGGCCGGGCTTGGAAAAGTCCGATCCCATGAGACCAGGCCCGAGCCCGGCCCGGCCTGGTACGTTAGGCTTGAAAGCCAGGCTCGAGCCTAGCCCAAAGCCCGACGGCACGGCCTGGCCACGGCTAAAAACGCAAAAAAACCAGGCCCAGGCCCGGCCCGGCTAGACAACCAGGCTCCGGATTGAGGCCCAAGCCCGGCACGATGCACCGATCGGGCCGTGCCGGCCAGGCTTTTTCGGGCTAGGTTGTCGGGATGAGCTTTCCGTGATCAGATCTAGGTAAAAATAACATCAGATCGGACATCCGTGGGTATCCGGATATGTGGAATTGTGGATGTTATATATTGCTATGATGCCATCCCTAAAGAGGAGATAGTCATGTGGAAATGGAGTTGCTTAGGCATGACGAGCATGGGGATACAGAGAGAGGGGGTGGCCCCCGTAAGAGAAGATCTGTCTAGGACCAGCTAAGCATGGACATCCATGCACCCATCTCGAATTTCTAGCCGCGCCGGGCCTCCTGCTATTGCACATTTCGGTACGCCAACTATCATACTCCAAGTCTCAGGGGCGGGCCCAAAGGGTCATCCAGGTTGGCCCAGGCCTACCTTAGATTTTGGCCCAGCACTATACTAGTATATATTATTTTTTACAATTTTGAGCTGGCCCATCCTGAGTCCCAACTCCCACGCCACACCTCCTGTCCTCCTCCTTGCCAGCCTCCTCCCATAGCCCGTCCGGCCCTCCGTCGGGCGCCAGACGCCACCCCTCCAGCCCTCCGCCGACCGCCGCCCCTCCGGTCTCTGTAGATCCGCCGACCGCCGCCCTCCAGCCTGCGCCCCTCTGGCCTCCGCATACCCAAAGAGAAGGTTGGCCGAGTATACATGCTATGGTTGACACTTTGAGTCATTTGAGTTTGTTTTCAATGCTCACTTGATGCTCGTCATTCTTGAATGCACAAATGAGTTGTCTCAATCTTTGCAAAAGAGAGATCAGGATATTGTCAATGCAATGTCGCTTGTGACCTTGGCAAAGAGAAGAACGCGACAAATGAGGTCTAATGGTTGGGAAGACTTCTTTGAAAGAAAGGTAAAACCATTTTGTCTTAAACATTGCATTGATGTTCCTTCATTGGATGGTAAATATGTGTCTCATGTAAGATCCTTTCGTTTTTATCCGCAACAAACAATTGATGACTACTATATAAGAGAAGTATATTTTGGTGTTATTGATAGAGTTGCACAAGAGCTTGATAGTCGGTTTGATGAGGTTAATATGGAGTTGCTTATTTGTATGTCTGCTTTGAATCCCTCCAACTCATTTGTCTCTTTTGATGCAAAAAAAATAGCTAGACTTGCCAAGTTTTATCCTAAAGACATCTCAAGTGTAGATTTGATAAGACTTGAACTCCAGCTTGATAATTTTATTGATGATATAAGAAATGATGATAGATTTGAAGAACTGAACAATCTTACTGAGTTCTCTATTCGGCTTGTTGAAACAAATAAGGATGATCTTTATGATTTGGTTTACTTGGTCCTTAAGTTGATATTGATCCTACCGGTGGCGACGGCAAGTGTTGAAAGAGCTTTCACCGCAATGAATCTAGTGAAGAATAGGTTGAGAAATAGCATGAGTGATAATGTATTGAATGATTGTTTAGTTACTTTTGAAAGTGCATCTAGGCCCCTAAGTAGTTTTGGTGATTAATGAGTAACAATTATATGGTTAATAGTTTCTATTGGACAATTGTACACGGATGATATACATGTTAAATGCATAAGGTACATGTTTATATATGTTGGTGTACCCTTCAACAGTGGATATATTGTAAGAAGGCATCAAGATTAGTATTTATTTGTAAATCTTTATTTATTGAGTCATAAGGATGCCGTACTATAAAGAGGAATGCAATGGAGAAACATATAAAGGTTCCTAAATGCTCAAAATAGGTATCTCGAAGTTCGTGTGAGTTTTCCACTCAAAATACACTTCATACAGAACGTATACCACCAGAACATCCGATGAGGGTCGGAACATTCGATGGTGAAACCAGTCTGACAGTTTTCCATGCCATCCAGTGAGCAATCCATCGGAACATCCGACGCGGGTCGGATCATCCGATGGCCATGGAACATCCGACGGGGTCGGAACATCCGATGCGGGATTAACTGCAGCAACGGCTAGTTTTCAGGGTTCCCTATTTAAAGCCTTCTCTAATACCTGCCAAAAGGTTACTGATCCTCTGATTTGAACCTAATACATCCTGTTCATCTTCTCTCAAGAACCCTAGCCTTTGTCTCCCTCTTATTCATCTTGTGAGATCTAGATCTAGAGAGATCAAGGCACCCAAGTGCTCCATGAATTAGAGTCCAATTCTTGAGCACTTAGCGATTCCTATTTTCTTCATCGCATCTGTTACTCTTGGAGGCTCGAAGGGCTCCTAGACGGCTAAGTGTCGCCGGTGAGCCGCCGATCTTCGTGTAGTGTGCATCCGGAGCTTGTGATGGTGCGAATCTATCTCCGAAAGAAAAATGATTCAACTAGTGATCTCCAGTGAGTGCTGTGTGCTTCGCCGGGAGGGGATTAGGGTCTTGGTGATCCGGGCTTTGTGCCTTCCCTAACGGTGAGTAGGATCTCCCTTCAAAGATCCGAACAGCGGTAAACAAAAATCGCCGTGTTTTCGTCTTGGTCTTGTTTAGTTGTTTTTATTATTGGTGTTGGCTTGTTCTGAATATTCTTGAATGGATCTAACCTTATTTTTGCGACAAATACAGAATACCCAGGAAGGAATATCCGACGCTGTTTTAACATCCGACCCAGATCAGAATATCCGACGCAGGGGTTACTGGACCAGGTCGAAACATCCGATCTCCATCGGAACATCCGACCGGCTGGTTACTGTTTGACTTTATTAATTCCGTAATTTTGTTTTATTCGCCTATTCACCCCCTCTAGGCGGCATAGCGATCCTTTCAACTTTCATTGAACGCTATATTTTCTCCGATGTAAGCAAAGATGACATTGTTCATGCTTTCATGGTTATGAGAAAGGGTAAAGTGCAAATGTAAAACTAGTTTTTGTAATATGTTGAATCTATTGTAATATACTATGTTGCTTCGTAATTTTTTGAAGACGTGTCTTAGATTTTTTTGTTTGATTAGGCCTACCCTAGAATAAAATCCTGGGTCCGCCACTGCCAAGTCTCCGACTTGTACAATCGAGGCGCGCGTTCTGCGGCAGAATGTGAATAGCAAGAGTTCATGACCTGGGGATTTGCTAGATTATTTTGGATAAAATTTAATTTGCTTAGTACTAAATGATCGAGATTATTCGACAAGTTTAAGAAGAAACGACATAGCTACCGGAGCATATGATCCGTTTACATGTAGTCGAATACAATTTATGTCTATGCCTACAAACTGGAGTGTGCACTTGACTCGATGTATATGTAGTATAATACATTTTTGTGTCTACATGAATACAATTCAATCCAATTTATCATTTTTGTACCGGTTATATTTTGAAATATTTTATAGTTATTTTTTTGAAACTTTGCACAATTTGTCTTAGAGATCTCAAAAATATTTTTTTCATAATTTTTTTGGCCCTTTAAATCTTCTATAAAAACACCACAACCTTTTCAGATTATAATCTAACCGCCGAAAGAAACACAGCCTTAGAGCATCTCTAATAGGGCCACATCAGCTGGCTATAAGGGTTCCACATCAGTTTTTTGCTTATATGGAGAAGAGAAGGAGAGGAGAGAGATAGAGACTAGCTCTTAACCAAAAGATAGTCTCTAACGGATTGAAAGGTAGATACACACTATTACATGTGGGCCTAAATTAATTTTAGAGACAACACTATAACTAGCACCATAGGATATATTATCTATATGCTATCTCTTAGTGACATGTCATTTTCTTATAGCTAGCACCATTGGAAATGCTCTTAGAGCATGAGCAGCAGCTCTTGTATCTCTGCCTGCATCAGCTCCCTAAATAGCGCGTGTTTGAATTTCCTTGCTGTTGTGGGAGAGCCCCCCCTGGTTTTTACCCGAGGTTAAGGGCGAGAATCCCGAAGATTGTGGCTAGCCAAGTCTGAAGAACCCGAAGTATGTTCACAACCTTTGGGAGCTAAGAAGCGGGGAACCTTAGGACAAGGGAAAAATGTTCCCGAAGTCACCTTCTAGAGATTACAGAGAAACCCGAAGATATCTGATGATGCCCAAAGGCTCCTGGAGTTAACCCGATGGGGACAAGGGCCCAACTAGTGCTGGGCCATGTCCCAGTATCGTGGCTCTTGAGGAATGGGCCTGTGGTGATTTGGATTATTGGGCCCACAAGGCCCACGTTGTAATAGGGGTGGTTGAGGTTTTTCATGTAAGCAAAAAGAGATTAGGTATTATAAAGGACCGTTGATCTAGTGATCAACGGCCCAGATACGGGGGCAAAGTTGTCCTCTTGTATTTTCGTTGTAAACCCTAATCACCAGTACCTGTATAAATACAGGAGCACCCCATTGAATGGGGCAGAGCATTTTCTTACCATTTCTAATCGTCCACTCTTATCTCCAGTCCCAAACCCTATTATTCTCAGTGATCCCATCACTTCGGGGGGACACTTCGCACTGTCCGAGACACTTCGACGACACTTGCTGCTTCCTTGCTGCCCGCCCAACGCAGTTTGAATTTCCATGCTGCCCGCCGGACGCAGTTGATGCAGGCCGCTACTGATTGGGGAGCTACTGCTCATGCTCTTAGTATAGAATATCTCCTTAACTTCAAAACCAGAAATTTAACACTCTGAACTTTGCAAACCGGATAGATTACCCCCCTGACTCAGTTTTCAGCTGGTTTTGGACATATAACAGTTGTACATGGCAGCAGCCCATCCAATGCACTTGACTCGATGTTTATGTAGTATAATACATTTTTGTCTATGCCTACAAACTGGAGTGTGCACTTGACTCGATGTATATGTAGTATAATACATTTTTGTGTCTACATGAATACAATTCAATCCAGATATGGGTAAAGACGTAAAGTATATAATTGAAGTTTAAATCTTTTATTTTTGGGATATTAGAATAGATGCTACTAAAGAGTGTCCTATCTTATAAATGCCACCGCAAAATTCTTACCTGCATGTTTGCCATTATAAAATCAACATCTTCTGATATATACCATTATAAATGTCTAGTGGCACATTTTTCCCATACCAGGCCATTTTACCCTTGCCTTTATAATCTATTTAGATCAAATTGTCATTGTTCTCTTCTTCCTCTCCCCTCCTCCCCAATGACAGTCCTCTTCTTCCTCTCACCTCCTCCCCAATGGAGTTCACTGGCGTACTCTAGTAGACTGGCACAAAGAGAGGGGATGTGATAGAGAACGAGGCAGAAGGAAGGATAGTCAACATCGGCGTCCGAAACAGCAGCGCCATCCCTAGCACATAGTGAGCAGCGAAAGAGCATAGAGGCAAGGGCGTCCATGGTGGTGGTGGTTATTGGCCGTGGAACCGGCACTCGGGCACGTCCCATCGCCACCACCCCATCTTACTGTCCACTCGCCGTGCCTTAGCACCGCCTACCAGCCGCCGCGTCACCACCTCCGCTCGCCACGCCACCACGCCCCACTCTCATTCCAACCTACCTTTGCTCATTGTGCCACCACAACGCTGCACTCTGCCAGAGCTGGAACTCATCGCAGGAGGAGATCATGCTGTGGAGGAGCTCGTCGTGTAATCAGTTTGGGGCTTGTCACGCGCCACCCCCAACCTGCTTGTCACTCTAGTGCCGCTTAGCCCACCATGCCGCGTTGCCGCTGGATTGCCTCCTCACCGCTCGACAGGGGCAGAGAATGGGGAGAACCGGGCCATTGCGACACTGCCTGCCACAACACCTTGCCGTCCTAGCCCGCGGCGCTGCGTCGCCGCTAGCATGCTTTGCCGACACTTGGAGGAGTTGTAACATAGTGCTGCCCAAGGAGAAGGGGAGAAATGAAGTAGAAGATTGGAGGTAAAAAAGCAAAACGTGTCACATAAAAATAATACAAATTGAATATATGTATAAAATGTGCTTTGAGATTTGCACAATGGCATAGATTTAATATGTTGGTTTTATAATGGCAAATATGCAGATATGAAGCATTTATCAGATGTAGACACTACGGTGCCATCTATCTAAAAATTTATTTTTCTACAATTATGATTTTTTTGTTATCATTGAGCGGATGTGGTTCGCTCTGTTAAACACTCCTCTAAATTTGATAACATAATAGATACGACGTTATTTTACATTCGACCATGCAAACTGGCTAGCTATATACCCTAAGCGTAGTTGATGATTTTGCTCTTAGGGTGGATGACATAAACCGTGGAAAATGACTGATTTTCTATGATGAGGGTAGGATCATCCAAAGCTCTTGATAGACCTGGCCAACGGGCCGGCCCGGTTCGGTTCGGCCCCAGTTGGTTCAGTTACTGTACGAACCGGGTCAACCAGACCAATCGGCCGAGGTCTCAGCCCAGGTTCATTTCACATAGTGAACCGAACCGAATCGAATCGGGCCGGTCCGATTTTTTATTGATCGGTTTATTTTATATAAAAAAATTAAGAAAAAACATTATATTTCATAAATATGCATTTAAATTAAAAAATATATATATAAATACATATATCGAATTAAATAAATATACAATAGTAGTGTACCAAAATCGGGCCACTACTATTTGAACTGAACCGAGCCGGCTCGGGCTGGCCCGAGGTGCTGGCCTAGATTCAGTTCGGTTCACCAAACCGGTCGGCCCGGTTCGTGAACAGTACGGGTCAGACCGGTCTATTTGGCCAGCACTAGCTCTTGATCTTTCAATGATATTCAATGAATTAATCTATAATGGAAGGACACCATTGTTTTTAAATATATTGTAAGGCTAAATTTTTTACCACATAATAATATCATATAATTTAGACGGTCCCATCATAATTGATTGCGTAGTTTTTTTTCCACTTTCTTATCATCAAATATACCTGCACCATTCTTATCTACCTCACTATAACAGATGATGTAATTCTTTCTTTTTCATCTAACAACGTGAGTTTTCTAGTATTTTAGAGTTAATATGGTGATTGAGCCGGTTTAAATTTGATACTATTTGATTAAATTTAAAACATCAAGGTAAACACCACTATAATTTAGACCTCTATATTTGACGTTGTAGATTTTTTTGTTAGATTAAACTTAAAACATATTTAAGATTTACAAGGTAATGATCTAGTGTAGAAGAGGGGAAAGGGGTGGTCGAAGAATATAGCTTGGGGCACCGGGATTACAACTGGTGCTTGTGGGTGGATAGAGAAGGGGGACTGGATTGAGGATGGTGCGAACTGTGCGGACGACGGAGGGATGTGGGGTTTCGGCGATGGGAGACATTGTTTTCTCGTTGCCATAGTATCATACCCTTTTTTCCCCTTTGATCGGCATAGTAACTACCCCATTACTTAGTAAAAAATACCTATAGCTGAAATGTAATTCTTTTTTTTATACAACAAGAAGAAATTTAATACAGGTAGACTAAAATAAAATGTGTAGATATTCTTTTCCCGTTGTTCGTTAGTATGGAAGTTTTAATTTCCCAAAAGGGGATGGAGGTTAGAGACAGATATTTATACTAATTTGATAGTGTATAATATATGGGATATTTAGAAGTTGAGTTTTTAGGATAGATGCCATCATAGGGTGTAGATATCTTATAAATGCCACTGCAAAATTCATATCTAGATATTTGCCATTATAAAACCACCGTATTCGATTCATGCCACTGTAAAATCTCAAAACACCTTTTAACCATATATTCAGTATGTATTTATGTATATAACACATTTGCCATCATCTTCAACCTCACATCTTCTTCTTCCTCCCGTCTCTAGCTCCTAGATAAAGCTCGTTGCCCCATCTTCGATGACTCATCGCTGCCTAGGAACAACTACTTGGTGGGCATGTCATGCTCGGCCAGCATCGCGATCGGGTGGACCGTCCCCAAGCTCCTTGCTGTCGCCATTAGCGGGCTCAGCCCAAGCTCCTCGCCTCGCTCAGTCGGGTGTATGCTCAACACCGACACGAGGTAGCATGTCATCGAAGATTGGATGGGACTACCACCGCGAGTTGGATTTGGACTAAAGGCTACTAAAGAAGGGAAATGAGCATGGTAACAGTCGTGGAAGGTGGTGTGTGGAGTCGGACGTTGAGGATGAAGGACGTTTCATTTGATATGGCGGAAATCCTCCTAGCCAATCGACATTGATGCTAACGCAGTGGAGGCCAAAGCATGCTCTTGTCGTCGCCATTGACGGGCTCAACACGAGCTCCTCCCCATCGCCATGGATGGGCTCAACCTGATCGCCATGGTTGTACCTGGAGCATATGTGAGGGAGAAGGCGAGGAGGGCGTCGATGAACTTTGAACGAAAAAGGGAGAGGGATAGAGCGGATGCAGCATAGACTAGATCGCGTTCCCCGCCACCGCCATTGACAGGCGCCGATGAGCTCTGAAGTGAGGAGGGAGAGGATGGGGCCATGATAGAGAACGAAGTTAAAGATAAAGAAAATGAAAATTGTTGTAAATATATGGAAAAGTTGAGGGTAGAACTGTTTAGCAACGCCACATGACATCTCCAATAGCATTTATCGAAAAACGCTGTTTTATAATGGCAAA
Organism: Raddia distichophylla; assembly: GCA_005191435.1. Classification (NCBI taxonomy): domain Eukaryota; kingdom Viridiplantae; phylum Streptophyta; class Magnoliopsida; order Poales; family Poaceae; genus Raddia; species Raddia distichophylla. Next base: position 1,546,576 of record SPJY01000102.1, read on the forward strand.
TATCCAAATACGAACTTTGCAGTGTCATTTATCAGATATTCATACTTTATAGTAGCACCTACCATACAAACCTTTGGAGGTTTAATTTCTTCCATGCATTCTGAGTTTTTATTGCATTTTTGTAAAAGTTGGTCTATTTATGGTTAACACCTATCGGATTTTTTTTATCATCAAATCGATCCGGGATTCCCATCGATTCAAAATTCTTATAACTGAAATTCGATCGGTTTCCCCCCGATTTTCGCTTGAAAACCGTCAGGCGTTTTCGTTTGCAACACTCCGTACTTGTTTACTTCGTGGTGCATGATATGTTTGTATTTGCTGCTATTCCGCACGTACTTCACTCTGCAGAAGCGCATGCGGGCGATGGCATCGCGATACCACAAGCAACACCTGGGGGTTCTGCACGGTGGTGCGCGCCTCCCCCACCACCGTTCGACGGGACGCCGCGGGCGGAGCGGGAGGGTACGACGCGCGAGCGCGACGGCCCGATCTGACGGGAGCCCATCCGGGGCGCGGCGATGGGACGTTGGGAGGGTGGAGTGTGCGCGTGCCCCCCTGCGTCTACTGTGGCGTCGGAGGGTTTTATCATTTTTGACGGGGCCGAGCGCTCGGGCGATGCGTCCCATCCGGTCGACCTGTCGCGCTCGCGCGCCGCGGCCCGTGGGCTCCGTCGGCACATGGCCAGGCCTGACCGCAACGTCAGAGAATCCCCGGGAAACTCCACGGTCGTCACCGTGAGCTGACGAGGACGAACATGCACCGATGTACGCTACACATTTGAACGCCTCGCCGGAACTCGGTGGCTCTCCTCTCACGATTGTGATTTCCGTGGCTTCCGTCGGCTTGGTTCTTGGCGAGTGAGAGTATCACACCAACACGTCAAAAGAGCATGTCCAGCGAATACGAACATTTAGATCTGACATTAGAATATGCTAAAGAAAAGTTACTTTTAACTTAAATATAAAGGAATTTTATATTACGCCTAAAGTGCATAAAGGAACGGTGTCAGAGCATGTAGAATGCCACATGTCAGTTATGTATAAGTTATCTCTAAATTATGATATATCAAATATGAACTTAGATGGATGAAGAGAATAAAGAGAAGAGTTGCTTTGCATGCAAGAGACAAAAGACGAAAATATAGAGACGAGTGTAACCCAATGAAAAAAGGACCTTGAATTTAACAGACACTGCATAAAGGAAAGAGATCCTATGGTAAATATAAGAAATTGATCAATAAAGATTCTAGTGCCTGATTTTCTATCTACATTTGTGTGTCTTCGATCTTGTGATTGTGTTCCTAGTGATCGGTGATCTTGTTTGACTACCATGAATTTATAACAGAGACGACGTAGAAATGACAATTATCTCAAACCATGCATAAGAGGTATCAGGTGTTGCCATGTGGAAACTCCCCTATTAAACCTCCATGTAGACATTAAATGATTATACAGACAACTTATAAACAATCCATTGTATGGTTTATCTCTAATATCATTTTTACGTGACATGACAATGGTTAGAGACGGCTGCTGTCTCAACTATTGTACATGCTTTTATAGATAGAAATTTGGTGTGTTTGCTACGAATGCTCTAGAACATTGTTTTTTTACCATTTATTCGTTTGTCTAAAATTTATTCATATTTACACTACATCAAGAAATATTCTTTTCTCAATCAACTACTCTATCTAAAAAGTAAAAAAATTCTAGTATAGAGTGACTATTGCGGATGACCTTGCATGTCTATTTCTGGTTCACTACCTCAATGCACACCCATTTATTGCTAAAAAAAAATCCAGAATTTCCTTTTCGTTGTTGCTAGGGATCGAGCATCCGATTATATCAAACACCCTCCCATTTTCTTTCTTTGAGCCACCTTTCTCTGCATGCTCGGGTGCTGCTACCGCATGGCTCATCGTTGCAGCCTCACCAGCCGTCTCTCTCTCATTGTCACTTGTTTTGGCCATGGACAAGAAGGTAGCTTGTGCAAATCTAACCCTCTCCTTCCTCATGTCTTCTTCCATCCTCCCTTTGATCCACCTTCTACCCGATGAGCTAGCTAAATGGGTAGATCTAGCGAGCATGATGGAGGCTCGCCAGATTTGAAGATGAAGAATGTTTGCTTACCGAATTTGATGGAAAAAAAATGAAAAGGATATGTGCCATGGTTTTTTGAACATTGAAACATCACGATTTATGTATGGAACACTCAAATTTTCCTATCGAAACATCGTTTTTCTTCTTGCGAAGCATCTATCTCTGTGGGGTGAATAATTCATTATGAAACATGATGCTTTTATCAGGTTTTGACATATTCCATCAATTCTTTTGACATGTTTCAATGTTTTTTTACATGTTCCAACGACTTTTTTAGGATGTTCCAACGCTGGTAAAGTATGTTTTAACATGTTTCATCAAGCCCTTTGTCATATTTTATCAGTTTTTGGCATGTTCTATATTTTATTAAGATGTTTCAATAGTTGTTTTGTTTTCGATGATTTCGTGTTGTATGTTGCATCAACACAATATTATGTTGCAATAAACACAACAAATGTTCCAGTCATGCATTGTGTATATTTGAATCAGTTTATTGTATATGTTTGAAACGAGTTGACTATAATTAGAAGAAGTGTCTAATTTTTCCACAAGATCAAATGTTTGATCCATAGTTGGACTTTCTTTTTGGGCAATAATGCAAAAACAAAATCTCATCAGAGTTTGCTTGTCACGGGTGAGTCTAGGCCTAAGTAACTGTGGCATAAAAAAAATCTGGTTACCAAACGACTACCAAAAATATTTTGCAAAATATGGCACCAAACCAAAGGAGGGTTACTTCTATGCTCTGGCTGGACACAATGCACTCCACGACCCCGAGCTTGCAGGACGAACGGAACGTTTTTTTACACTGTTTCCTGTAGTGGGAGGCTCACATGAGTTGATCGTAAAGCTGTTGGTCAGGACTCAGGAGTCGGGGCCGAGTTATTATTACGTGCTTCTGTTCTGCAGATGACCCCGTGAGAGAGCTCATGGGCTTTGCTTGCCATCCACACAAACAAGATTGATGGTGAAAATAAGAGCTATTCCGGTACCCGGAGGCCTAGGGCCGTCTTTGCGAGACATTAGGCATAAGGATAGCTTCGTGAAGCCTGGCAGGCCTTGATGGGCGAAAATTGGTGGTAGGTGCAAAGCCCAATGTAAAAAAGGTACGAACTCGTATGAACCCATAAAAAATATGATCAAATCCTTGCATCCCGTTGCATACCCTAATCCATCCATGCGATTACATTCGCGCCCTATATAAGTCTTATTTATAACTTGATACTTTTTACTCCCTTCAATCTCCAAATATGTATTTGCAACCTTTGGTCATTTACAATCCATTATTGATAGGCAACGACTGCTGTGCAATCTACCCAAGCGTGCACTCGTGCAATCTCCTGGCAGGAGCGCTTGGATGGCCATCCAACGGAAGCTGATCCTTTTTGCATTTTACCCCCCGCGCTCCACTCACACAGCAGCTTCCTTCCTTCGTCGTCCCACTCCTTCCGGTTCGCATGAGGACTCCAGAACGCTGCAAACTGCCGCCGCCGCCGCCGCCTCTGTGATTACCGGTTCCTCGCCTCCGCCGTCGCCGCCCACTTCTCTCCCCCAGGTTACTCCTCGCTGCCTGCCTCTCTCCCACTGGTTCCTTTCTCGCCACCCACTGGTTCGCTCTCACTAAAACCCTAGCTGGTTCCTCTACCTTCGCCGGCTGAGCAGGGGAACAACGCAGGCCACCATGGCGTTCCCCTGTGTCTGTATTATCTAGGCCTGTTTGTTTGAGCTTCTAGCCAGCTTTTAGTCTCAGAAGCCAAAAGCTCAAACAAACAGCCAGCTTTTAGAACCTTCTTCAAAAAAAGTCAAAAGCCACCAAAAGCCTAATATGTACTGTAATCTGAGCTTTTTTCAGAAGCTAGTTTTTTGTGACTTTTTCCAGAAGCAGCTTTTAAAGAAGCTGCAACTCAAACAAGCTCAAACAAACAGGGCCTTAATTAGTTTGGCCATGTTAAATTAATGGCAATTGCTATACAATGTCAAATACATGCTGAACAGGGAGCATTTTCTCCTACAAAACAACAATTATAATATTTTGAACTATGGAGCATTTCCTCCTACAAGATAACAATTATGTCATCTCATGAGCATATACATTCTGGTAGATTTTCTCATACAAAACAAAAATTTTTATAATTAATAACAGAAGCCATCTGTCCAATTAGTGAGCACTGCAATTTCTCTGTTTGAACGCTGCCTTTGCTGCAAGGATAACAGGACGATACTCTCCATCTTCTGATAAGTCTTTTTCATATGCTAGGACAAGGAGCTTCTTAGGGGAACTTTTAGGTACAATATGGAGCTTCATCGGGAGAACTCATCAAATATCAAGTGCTGTCAAATAAGAAAAGAAAAATCAAGCACTAACGATCAATTAAACCTAGCAAACAAATTGAGAATGCAGACAAATTAAGAACTCGGATAGAAAAGGAATCACCAATTTAACTCGTCTCCATGCACTGCTCAGGTCAGGGGCAGGAGTCCTGATGCTAAGGGGTGGATCTGCGGGTGAATGGGATTGCGTTGATCATGGTCGCCGAATGAAGGGGGACGCCATGGTGGCCCGCGTAGTGGCCATGCTCAGCCGGCGGCAGTGGATACAACGGCTAGGGTTTCGATGAGAGAGGAACCAGTGGAAGAGCTAGAGGGTGGGGAGGAACCCGGGGAAGAGAGAGAGAGAGAGAGAGAGAGAGAGAGAGATGGACGGCAAGGAGGAACCTAGGGGAAGAGAGAGGTGGCCGACGGAGAGGAACCGGTGGGGAGGAACTGTCCATCGGCGGCGGCCGGCGGTGAGACATGCCCCTGCGTCCTGCCATTTTTTTTCTCGAGAAGTAGTGTGCAAATGTGCAATGCTCTCCCGTGACTCCGTGAGGATGGGCCCAAGGGGTAAAACGCAAAAGTGCCAGCATACGTTGGATTACCATCGCGCGGCCTCCATGTGAAATTTGCACGAGTGCACGCGAAGACTGATTGCATAGCAGTCGTTCCCTGATTAATATGATTAAAAGACGTGATCCATGCAATTGACTTATTTCCATATAAAAATTGAGACAATGCACTATTTTTATTTTCACTTGGCTAGAACTTTTTGGTGTTTCATCTAAAAAAACTAAGCTTGTTTTTGTTTGATATATGAGTCTAGTAATCACTTGATATATGAGTCTGGTTATCAATTGTTTGATATATAAGTCTAGTCATCATTTATTTGATTATGAGTCTAGTCATCATTTGTGTGATCCATGAAATTTAGTAGTACTCTGTTTGATATACAAATCTAATCATCATTTTTTTCTATAAATACTTTTATACATGTACTCGATTTATACAAGAGTAAAATGTCACTCTGTTCAACCGATAGGATGATCATCAAAAAAGCAATAGATGACCATTTTAATCGATCCCATCGGGGTGGGTTCCCGACGGGATCCCGTTGTCTAGTCGCCCCCTTTTTGCAGAGCTGTCGGAAACGACAAATAAAACGGAACGGAGGGAGTAGATGTTATCGAATTTTTTCGTGTAAATATAAATAAAAGGACGGAGCAGTTTCGCAATTCGCAAACCGGCGAAAGCAGCTATCAAACCGCAATCTCCCTCCCGCTCCGACGGCTAAACACAACCGCTGGCGGCGGGGCTGATCTGTAACCATCGGATCGAACAGCTCCTGCTCGTATCCAACCGTCCGTTCAAATTCCCCTCGCAGCGAAGCGAAGAAAAAGGGCAAGGAAACCCCAGGCCAGAGCCCTCCCGGCTCTCGTAGCGCCGCCGCTCGCCGGCGATGGAGGCGCCGGACGAGGAGGCCGGCCTGGGTCTCCGCGAGGACGAGCGGCTTCTGGAGGTTACCCTCATCTCTGCGCAGGGTCTGAAGCCGCCCTCCGGCCTGCGGAGGCGGCTGCAGGCGTACGCCGTGGCGTGGGTGGACTCCGCACACCGGCTCCAGACGCGGCCCGACCGCGCCGGTGGTGTGGAGCCGGCGTGGCACGAGCGGCTTCTCTTCCGCGTGCGCGAGGCCGTGCTCGCCGGTGACTCCTGCGCAGCCGTCACAGTCGAGATCTACGCCGCGCCGACGGGGGCCTGGCACATCGGCGGGGACGCACTGGTCGGCTCCGTGCGCTTCCTCCTCGGCGACCACAACCTGCTATCCCGCCCCGTTGGATCCCCCGCCATGTTCGCCGTGGGCGTCCGCCGACCCTCCGGCCGCGTCCACGGCCTCCTCAACGTGGCCGCCAGCCTCGTCGCCGCGCCGCCTTCTCCGGCCGCCTCCCACGCTCTCAGCCTCTCCCCCGCCGTCTCCCTCAGCGGCCTATCCGTGGCGCCCATCTCAGGCCGCGTGCTCCGCGTCCTCAACCGCGCCTTCCCGACTCCCCCACCGTCCCCTAAGGTGCTTACACCCAAGAAACAGCAGGTTGCGGTGAAGCCGACCAATAAAGGGGCGGAGAACCAGCCGCCGGTCGCGGTGAAGAACGATGGGAACGATGAGGAGGGGGAGGAGGAGGAGATGAGGGAGATGGGCGGGGTGATGTTCTGCGGGCCGTGCGTCGTACCATTCCCAAGAAAGATCCCCATCGGCCCCTCTGACGAGAACCTGCAGGTCCTCGCTGGCTTCTTCTCGGGCGGGGTCGGCATTGCCAAACGGAGAACTACCAGCCCTCGTCAATGAGAAGCCCATGCAAAATAGGTTCCATTCTTTCAGCCCATTTCTTGTGGAGATAGTCTGTTTCTTGTGGTTGTGGTTAATTAGGTGGCTAATGCTGAGGTTAAAGTGTTGAGTTGTATCATAGCATCTCCTGTTGTTTCTGCACGTAAAGCACAGCAAATTTTGTGTGAAATCAATGGAATTAGTTATATTGCTGCAAGAAATGATCTTGATTTCTTTTGTCGATATTATGCTTGTGATGTTGGAAGAAATTTGTCTATAGATGCTGCAACTGTAATGTAGAGCTGCTGTTGGTTCGTTCGGCTTCAGTGGCATTGCAAGATTAGTGCCTCAGATTTCACAAGAAGTTTTCTTTCAAATCAACAGGGAAAAACAGTGCATGAATACAATAATCAGTTACACTGTTTTGATAATTTTGATTGGTGTTCTCTGCATTTTTCTTCCTAAAGGTAAAATTGGTTCATCCATTGAAATTCATGTTTGTTCCTTTGCCTTAATTGATGAATTCTATCATGTACATCTTAATACAGTAACACTATGACATACTAATGGCCTGACACTGATTGCACAGTAAGTTTATTGATTGTAATTTATGTGTTGAATAAATTTGTATTAGAAACTGAACAGCATTATGAACCTTAATCTATTCTGAGGGTTGACTAGTCCTCTGTTAGTTTGGAGATCATGATGGTCTAACATGCATAAACAGTAAATTTGTGGAAGTTAGTTACCGAATTGTTTAAAGTATTCCAATAATGAAAGCTGAAAGCAACCGATATTTGTTTAGGTCTTTAGTATAGCTCTGAGATGATGAAGATGCTTAAAGATACTTCCGTCTGGATGCAGAGAGCCTTATTCGACTAAAGTAGGAGTGTACCCTGATGCCAAAAATTAAATTCACTGTAGCAGCTTCCATATATTCACCAATGCTATTTATTATCCATTTTCCAACAAGAAAAAGATATTATTAAGCACTTGATTTGTCTCCCAAACATTGAGTTGGTTAGCATAATGATCTTATCAGTTATCACACGTGAAGCAAAATTATCAATTTGTTTGGAAGATTAATAGAATTTTGAATGGTGGGAATGAAAGTAATTTGGCTCCAGATTTAGGTGATTGAGAATTTGAGATGTAAGGAAGCACACAAGTATCAGGTTAAGTTCAGGTTCCTGAGCTGTCAACTTGGTGAATCTGGCAGTTCGGGATTTTTCAATATAAATCTGTTTGTAAGTGTTCTAGATGTCACTAGGGTTAATTACACGTTCTTGTATTGCTTCTGTCCTCATTATTGACAGTCATAAAGCTTCAGTGTCTTGTGCTACTATAGTTATGACAATTTGACTTTTGATTCTGACTGTTCTTCCTGGACTCAAGCAATTGAACACTTGGAATCAAATACCGCTTAAAATCTTGTAGTTAACTACCCCTTCATTGTAGCTAATATTGCAAGTCCGCGATATTAACAAGGTAGGGGGTTGCAAGTCCGCGATATTAACAAGGTAGGGGGGCTTTTCTAGCTGGGTTTGAACTGTTTAGGGATACCAAGTCCATGTTTGAGACTTCAAGGTCCGATTTCAAAGTAGTAGATAGGACAAACGTATGCTGACATAAATTGCAACAATTTAGATCATGTGCCTGTAATTGGTTGACTTTAGGTTCTAGCTTGGCACACTGATGTAGGGCTATTATGGGTCCTTTTGAGTGTAATCTTGTTGCACTTGGTTTCAGGAGAATCAAGTATGGTTCTGTGAAGTTTGTGTCCGTTAATCTTTTTGGTGTATCTTCCCATTGTTTCTCAAGTTCCTTTTTCATGTTCTGTACTACTTCCAATTACCTATTTATCTTTTTCAATGCAAAGATTTAAGAATATGGGATTAAGTCGTTTATGGTAAATTGAGAACTCACAAAGGAAAGTATGTGCTGTGCTACAAATGACCATACTTGCATAAATTGTAAAAGTGATACTACCATGTTGAAAACAAAACATGGATATATTCATGATAGGTTCGCCAATGTATATGGAGAAGTAGTACACTGGATAGTATAATATTATATTATATCGGTAAATTATCTGTAAGATACAAATGTTCAAATCGTTCTTGTTCCCAAACAGGAAATTCAATGGACAGATCTATTCTGCCTCAATTTGGACAAGTACAGTTTGTTTGTCCATTCCAGCTTGATAATTTAGAAATTGAACTTATAGCATCACACTTGTCAGCGGAGTTACAGTTTTTGGTGAATGACTTGAACTACCAAATATGAATCGTTTCCCTGTGACTGAAAAATGACTCTGATATGAAGTATGCTATGCTGTATTACTTGAAAGTAGCGAAAAGCTTATCCTTATAGTATGATAATGATACTATGATATACCCCTGCCATCCGGAGTTTGTGGACCCTGGTGTTCAGCAAGAGGATAACACACTATAAGAACAGATCATTTTCTTTCATGATAAAGCAATATAATATAGATCTTGTAAAGAATGGCTGGTCTTGTCTTTGTTAACTCGACTGTGTGTTTGTCTCATTTTGGGCGAGCTCAGGTATCCAGGCAACACACGTGTTGTCACCACTAGTCTTTTTGCTGTAGTTTTGTCCAGAGCTGTTCTGGGCTTGTTGCAGTTTTGGTTCAGCACCGTTCTGGGCTTGCTCTATTAGCTGCATTTACATTTTAGTTTCTATATTGGGTGTGTTGATCTTCTGTAGAACTGAACTACCTGTTTACTTCCATCATTCCATGTGGCTAATCACAGCATACAATTCTTAGCATGTTTATCAACTGCATTCTTTTTGCATGACCTGTCTTACACCATTCTGAACAGAGTAATCTGTTTGCAAGATCTGTGTTACACCATTCTGAACAGAGTGATCCTGTTTGAAGAGCTACCCACTGATTTGGAAGTGGACCAATGCCCCTTCTCTATGCCTAATGGTGGCTTTGGTTTATTCACCATCATCATCCTTCGCTCTAAAGTTGCCAATACAGTTTCCATCAGTTGGCCACGTGTGATTTTGGCCGCCCGAAATCTGCTGCTTTCTTCAGTAGCATCCTACATTCTGATTTCGCCCGTTCCCTCTCATATCCCCTTACGATGACTTCTCGAGTAGGGTAAACTGTTTGACGGTTCAGAACAAAAGGCGCCACTTGTATTGTAGCCATCAGATTTACGTGGAACTCGCTGTTCCTTTGCTTATTGCGCTTATTGGATACTGCATAATCCTCCAAAAGCAGGCATAAAGAAGTACCTTGGCGATTGTGACATTATTCCATCCCATCTCTCCCCATATTTGCTTTATTTTTTTCAGCCCTGGCCATGTCGTCTTCCAATTGCGATCCACATAACCCTGATTCAAGTTGCTCGACCGACGTACCATGGTGCCTTTGTATGGTCCTGCGTCTGCCTGAAATCTTTTTCTATATGCTTAATTGGTTGATTCGGATCCCATTCGCTCCGTCTCCTTTAGAGCAAGAATCATCCCATTTCTTTAGCTTTCCAAGTGCAATGCTGGGGAAGTAGATTTCCAGGTGGTGGCGAGCATGGAGCACCTCACAAATTGTACCAATATTTCGGCTCACACTAGGCATGCATGTATACATATCGGCTACTTCCTTTTCTGCTTTCGATTCCGCGAAGCATCACCATTGGAGGGTTTGCTGTGACCTTCAGGTTCTGTTCATCTGATTCCGTTGCATGTACCGTATATATGTGCAAGATTCCATCGGACGTAGGCACGTAGCAAAATGTTTTAGGGTGCCTCGGGCATCATGGAGGAGGGGGCTTTGTTGAGTCGAAATGTTTAGGACAGATGATTACTTTTGTCTTAAAAAAAGATGTGTTTTGTGATGCCACTAGTGGAAATCTTAGCGCAAATGCGGCCAGCAAAAGCATGGTCGCATGCTTTTCATGTTAGGCATGGATGGCATTACTGGGTGCGGTGAGCCGGTGAGCATGGCGAGTAGGATCTCCATTTTATTTTTGTGGATTGGTCTTAATCTCTATAGTGTTCTAGTAGAGTTCCTATGTCATACTCTAAATTTTTTGGTTCCTATATTTGGAGACCCACTCTCCGATCTCTATATTTTTTTTGAAGATAGAGATAGAGACTTCGCTAAAAAGGATGAAAATATAGGGAACGAGTAGTGATTTAGAGAAGAAATATAGAGAGTTAAATATAGAAATTCTGTGCTTGTGATGATCATTTTAGATGTCCAAGGGAAGCAGGCAGCCGAGGGTGCTGCTTCTAGTGGGCTTGCCACTCACTGCCCCCCAGGCTCTTTTCCTCCCATGTTTCAAGGTAAACTCTTTTCACGGTTTTGTGCTTGTGCATATCAAGAAATGTGTACTTAACTTTGTTTGATCCCTATCTTGCGTCCGGAGTAATTTAGACATGCATGTACAGTTAATGTGTTCTTTCAAACGAAAGTACTCAGCCTGGTGTCTACTCCTTTTCTTCTTTCTTTTGTGCACGGTTTTGAGGTAGCCAGAGTTACTCCAAGATAGCCTTGATACGGTTTCAGATTATTCGCGCATAGAAACAAGACCTACACACATAGAGAAGGGAACCATTCTTCTTCTCCTTTGACTCTGCATATCACGATGTCATGTCTCTAAAATGTATAGGATTGGTATTTAAAAAATATTTCATGGAGGACAAGGTAGCCACATCAGAGCTGATTTGGGTTGCAATTTGCTATAACTGCATCTGTTCTAGGGCCCGTAACCCAGTATCCCTTTCTGCATCCTTTATCTTGCCGACACAGGTACTCAAGCAATTGACCCATTATTGCTCTAAATAATCATCTCTTCTGCTGCAAATTGGCAACATGCTTAAATTTTGAGTTTTGATATGTTGCTGAATATACACATATGAGAAATATGGCCATTCTTTTATAGCAGCTGTTCAACTTGGGAAGACCGCGGTTGCCTGCTTCACATTTTTTCTGCACCTAGCTAGTGTTTGTGGGGTCCGTTTATATTGCGTCCTAGCTAACGTGCGTGTGTACTTAAAGCTGTGCCTCGCGCCTTCAGAACATGGATTATATATATCGGTAAAAATCTGAAATCGAAACAGCGTGGTGACTGCTGAGTTAGTACTGCCATCTTTTGAGAGAGCTGAGGCTGAGAGGTCACTGTGTTAGATCCAGACCGTCCAGCTAGTCGCTGTGCCCTTCAGAGATGCACTATTGCTTGCAGGCTGCAGGCTCGCAGCGCGTTAAACATACAGCTCAACGCCTTGGTTAGATCTAAACATAAAGAGTAAATTATGCCAGACACAAAGTTACCTTAAGTTTTCGATTAGATCTAAATTTCGAACAATGATGTATTACTATGCATGAAGATGTGTTAGTATTTCAGTCTAAGAGTGGTTTAATAACACGCTTCCTAGTCACCACCATGACATGCCTATCTTTTTACAAATTACCCCTTTTTCTTCCACTCTCTCGCTTTCACTCTCTTCCATTCCCTCCTCCATCTCTCTATCCTCCATCCCCCTCGTTCCGGAGTGCAGTGCACTACACTCACAATGCCCTACTTTAAGGAGTGATGACAATCTAATGGAGAGGGTGGCCCTATGATTGAGCTGAAGAGGGGCATGACCATAGTTGACAACAAGTTCTGTTGGCCACATTGATGATACAAGAGAAGACGCGGTCATCTGACCATGGGCCATGACCGGAGCCAACACCGTATCAACATCAATGCTGCATCTGAGCTCAAGGCATTGCTACGTTTCCCCTCTCTTCCCAGCCACCTCCTCCCTGCCAAGCGCTGCCTCCACCTCGTCCTCACTTGTTGGTTGCTCCAGCTTCCTTCTTCCTACCTAGCACTACCTCCACTTCTTTCCTTACTTGTTGGTCGATTCTGCCTCCCCTCTACTTGGCCATGGCTATACCTCAATCCTCCTTCCTCCCAAACCATGCATGGACACATAGGCAATTCTCTCTAGGGACCAAGGCCAATGTAGGGCATGGTGACAGCCCGCCACCAATTTGGCCACCGCTGCCTTGGCCCAAGAGGAGTACACAAGAGGGGAAGGGAGGGGGATGAAGTCGACAAAGAGGGTGGTGTCCAAGATGCACTCCTGAGTTCCACCACATGGTGCATTAGCGTCCTAGTCTCCATGGCGTCAGCCACTTCCTATGCTCGTGTCCTGCTCCAGCATTAACAAGTCGTACCCTATATCAGCATTCGTCCCCGATGAGCCCCTCTCTTAGATTTGGTAGGTTCACATCAAGAGGTGGATGGAAACAGCGGAGGTGGATGGCACGGGAGGCCAGGTAAGCGGCACTAGAGAGAGGTGAGCTCATCAAAGACAACCGACAACTCTAGCCATGTTCAAAGCTTCAACGTGGGGAACAGGGGATGGAGTGATGGGGGCATAGGCTGGGATGACACTACTCTGGTCAGGGAGAGCAGGAATAAGAAGAGGCCGAATTAGAGAGAAGAGAGAAAAGATTGAATGAGAGAGTGAATAGTGTAATTTTATTGATTATAAAGGGCCCTTTTGCAAAATAAAGCCACATGTCAATCCATGTTATCAAATTGCTCTCTACCTACTGCTTTGGACCTAATTTAAAAAGAAACATAACTTTATGAATGATTATATAAGGTTTTATGAATTTTGGACCTAACCAAAAACACGGGATAACTTTATATACGTGTAGTGCAATTTACTACTTGCTAACTTAGCTGATAGTCCAACTATGATATACTTTATACCATGGTTCTTGGCTTCTTCCTACATAGGAGTATGCCACTACGTACAGACTGAGTTGCTATACCAAGGTCTTGTTCTTTTCAGCGTGTCGTTGCGTTAGCGTATTACTGCAACAAATTTGAGAACCCTAAAAAACAGGTCTAAAGATTCTAAAAAAATAATTGAAAAATAGTTTTAGCATCTTTGAAAGGACTATTACAAGCCACGAAAAAATCGTTACAAATTATCGCAATATATATATAGGCTATATAAAAATAACAAAATTTGCTACAGTAATACGCAACGATATGGAACGCTGAAAAGAATGAGGCCCAAGTTGTTTCGCCCCTTTTTCACGTGTACATGCGTGCACGTTGTAGGTAATAATCTTCGCGGTCTAAAGCGAAATAAGTGGGGAAAGAAACAGAGAAGGGGGTAATCAAATGGAGCTAGCCATACGTTTGAGCTTTGCTAGCTGTGGTCTGTGGGCGTCCCGGAGGACCAAATGTCGGTAGGCGTGTATTGCCGACCATGCGATTGCTTCGGCTTCAAGCTCACTCCTGCACAAGCACAAGCTCATCACCTCGTGTGCGCGCACAGCAGCTCTCCACGTAGTATCTCTCTCTTTAATTCTTCACTCTAGCTAGCATCCGAGAACTCCTCGTCCTTGCCGCGTGCGTGCAAGTGAAACGGCCGGAGCTAAGATAGCCACGCGTTTTGGCGCCCACAGGCCGAGAGGCCCGAGGCGACGTCGTATAGGTAGGTAGCTGTGAGGTACGTGGTGAAAGAAACTGGCGGGACCAAACAAGGCCAAAGCGACGGGTCATGGCATGTGAAGGGACGGACACGGACGCACGTACGTACACGAGCTCGGCGTGCCGGAAAGGGCAAGAGGGGATCGAAAAAGGCCGGAAATTAAAGGGACGCGGGCGCATGGCATGCATGCATGCATGCGCGTGCATGTGATCGACCGGCAACCGAGAGCCTGCGACGATGGCGAGCTACGCGTGCAGGCAGTCATAGGGGCAGGGCAGCGCTGCAGCAACGAACCAAGCGCCGCATGCAGCTAGGGCCCAACCCCAACCCCGGCCTAGATAGTAGCTAGATCGGCCTGGCTCTGCTGCCTCTGCATGCATCCCTACGCTACGCTGAGATGCGCAGACCAGTGCGGATCGAGCCCCAGGCCGCGCCCGGCCGGCCGTATAGGGATGGTCCATCGGCCTCGGCGGCATGCACGTTGTTCCTTCGCCGACTACCACTGTGCACCGTGGCCTCAGCAAAAGCGGCTTTCGCTGTGGCCTAGCTGATGGAGAAAAAGCCGGGCCGGGGAGGGCAATGCTGCTGCTGGCTGCTGCTGCGGCTACTAGGCTGCAGGCGCCAGCGCGAACGAGAGAACGCACGCACGTACGTACGTTACACGTACCTATACATACGTACTGAGATAGTGATCGAGATCCCATTGCCTGAATCGCTGCGCCGCTAGCTGCAGCCGCCCCTGGCGATTGGGATGCATGCATACAGCATACGTACGTGCCGCGCCGGCGCATGCATGCATGGCCCGGGGGGGCAGAGCAGAGAGCAGGAGGCGACCGCGCGACGTGTCCGCGTTTGCGGCTGCATGCATGCATGCTCGGGTTGGCCCCCGGCCGTGGGGGGCTGTGGGCGCGTCGGCGTGCCGGGACGGACGTCGTGCGGCGCCAATTATTGATGGCACGCCGCGCCGCGCACAAGGTTCCGGGTACTGGCTACCGGCGATCAATCCAGGGAGCGACGCTCGCCGGTTCGGGGCGGCCGGGACCATGCGCGCCGGAGTACATGTCACGTGCTCAGAGCACGGCGGCTCCGGGCCGGACTCTTTTTTGCCCCCCCACACCCCCCACCCCGGCGTTTTAATTTATCCGCTCTTCGTGAGAATCAGAAATTCAGAATCCGTCCGGCCCCCATCGGAGCAGAGAAAGCGACTTCTTAGCGGGAGCACAACTTAGACCACACACTTCAAATTTACATATCAAATGCAAGTTCAATCAAATCCGTGAAGAACCCTAGCCGCCATTGTCAGTTCCATAGGCCCCGACCCTCCTACTATGGCAATGTTGCCGACGGTGAGAACATGGGGGCATGAACCCAGCAGACCTAGGAGCTCGAGCGGCCAGCCTTGCTGCTGGTCACCACCGCCGTCTGCTATATTGGCGTGTCCGTGCAATACACAATTGTTGGTCACTTGCGCACAATAATAAATAGAATAACATAGCTGTACAACACAAATTACGTGAATTAATTAAGACCGGGACAACATTAATGCATATAAAAGTGCATCATGCAATGTCTCCAAATCATACCATGTTACATCAATCGATTAAAACTCCACTAGTAGGACCGTCACGACGAAATACTACACTAAAATGCAACATGGATCATCATACACATATGACATGTCATCACGGAGACGGTGATGATCCCATGGACGTTCAACAATCATCATGTGGACGTCCATCCGCCCTGAATCGGAAGGCCTTGCATCCAAGTTGTAATGTCTAGCTCTAATTTGTTTCTGCAATTGTTGTAAGTGTAACCTGCTTCATTGCACCTGCTACACTCTTATTAGACGATCTGCTTCCAACTGATCCATGTTGTTTTGAACTCAGCGATTTGTTGCGACCTAAAGCACATTTCAACATTTGTCTATTAGGCACATGACAACAGTTGTGTGGCCCTGATGGTTTAATAAATGTCCTGAATATTGCACCTAGTTTTTTAACTACATCTCATTATGCCATTGTTTTATTTGGATTAATTCATACATTATTGATGTGGTGACGTCTTGCACCGGTTTATCTCGGGGGTCCGGATTAAGGCCTGCCCCGACCTGACCCAGACTCGGTTTTGTATATTATGTTACTCGTTAGCCTAGCCCAACCCATTAACCGTATTGATGCATGTATTACTATCACGCCATTACTATATATTTGTGTATGTGGTTGGATTTTCATGTATCTAAGTGACTAGATTTGTGTATTTGCGGGGATTTTTATATGTCTAATTGCCTTTGGTTGGGATGACATTATGTGAATTTTCTCTGTCCAGTTTGGATAATATGAAAATTCTAAATAATCTAAAAATTGAGAAAAACTGTATATTTGAATGCAAATCAGAGGTGTGAAATCTGCATTTTTATTGTTCAGATAATTGTTTGCCCTCAATTATAGGATAACATACAAACCGACCAAATCTTGCATGTACAAATTGAGCAATTCTTACATTTACAATGTACAAACAAAGAACATTTACAAAGGCAATTTTCAAATCTCAGCATACAAGACAACATAATTTCCCGAAGACAATTGCCTGCACACAATCTGAACAAAGTACAAACCAACCAAAATTGTTTGAACTATATCCATGCACACATTTCCCAAATGATGCTAATTTCTGGAGATGTCCTGCAATTGTAGTTGCCTCCCTGTATCTTGCATCGCTGCCACCCTTGCTGTTGTGCGTGCACGAGCCACCACCGTGTTGGACCAGAGCCTCCTAGTTGCTGGTCGTCGCGACTATATAGAGGCACGATGATGGCTCCCGAGTGACGCTGCGGCAATGGCGGCAGCGGCGCTTGCTCCGCAGCAAGGCAGCGCCGATGGCGGCGGGACCCAACGACGTTGCGGCGATGGTGGCAAAGACGACGGCTCCCCACCGACGCTATGGCGACAGCGGCGGCTCCACATCGAGGCGACGGCGACGGTGTGGATAGGAATTTGGGGACTAGACTCTGGGGAGCGGGAAAATTGGCTCCCTGCTACCCAATATAGCTGTCTGGTGGAGAGTGACACCTAATTCGTCGTCCTTTTGACCCATGATACGCAGGCCACGAATTCCTTTGCCTTGTGACATTTGAGCCTATTTATCCGGCGAACGTGAGCAAATTGGCCGAACCGGCTCGGGCAGAGAGCTAGGCGGGAATCGCTGGGCGGAAGTAATAGGCGACGTAAGCAGCGGTGATCACGCCGCCGTCCCTTGCTAACGGCGACCCAGGACAATGGCATCCTCGCCGCCCGGTGTTGATCCCCACGGCGACCTCGACATCGCCGTTGTCCTAGCTGATCCCCACCTCACTAGCAGCATGAGACCCAACGAGGAGACGCCTCCAAGGTTATTGCCAATCTTCCCACTTTAAATAGCTGCGCGAAACCTCTTTTTTCTTTTCTGCACACAATGATAGATATTTAAAATGGGTTGTTTAGGATTTTAGATGAATTATAAAATTTGTTTCATCTAATTTGGACACTGTATGAAATTTATAGAAAATCACAAAGTCTATAATCAAATGAAAAGAACAAGACACTTTGCTACTTCGCCTGATAGCTTCGGTCGCATGTGACTGCTGGCGGGTCCTTGTTGTTGGCGCGCGCCGTGGAATGGCAAAGGCGACCGATTTTTGCGCCATTGCCGTCGCTTCCAACACAACACAATTCCAATTGGCGAGCCAAAATTTTCTAGGATGTGCCATGTAATGCAGTAATCGAAACACATACCAAATCTGTTGATCTTGAAGCATTCTCTAACTCAAGCACAGAACAAAGGAAAGAGGTACATGCATACTCTAAGATTCCAGTACATCGATCTTCACCAAAGCTTCTGCACATTGCACATATTTCATTGAACTTCATTCACAAACTAAAATTCATTGAGTACATACATCAATCCTGCTTACAAAATCTGACATACAACATCAACAAATTGAGAGCATCAACATCAATTTGCAACCAAATCTAACATCAATTATCTTTGGTCCTTGCATCATTCAGAAAGTTGAGGTTGCTCTTGTTCTTCATAAAGTTGACCCCGTCATGGCTCCCCCGTACGTGGCCACGAACTCGCGCGCCACTGCACACCGCGGCTCGTGGGGCTGGAGGGAGGAAGCGGTGGTGGAGGCCAGGGCGCCGGAGACGTGCAACGACGAGGCCCGCGTAGGACGCCAGGGAAGGTGGAAGGGGAAAGGATCGAATGACACAAGTAGGTGGCTGGGGCCGACCTTACCGCCGCCGTGGAAGATGGCCGACGCCGCTGGTAGGGTCGCCGGTGAGGTTGCCGCTGCGAAGGCCACCGCCCCCTGCCCCATTGATGAATCCTAGGTCACGGTGAGAGAGAGTGTGGCGGTTCCCGATGGTTCGTGGTTCACCAGTCAAGGGGGAAATGAAAGGGAAAAAATGGCTCAAATTTCACAGGGCAAAGGAATTTGTGGCCTAGATGTCATGAGTCAAAAGGATTACGAATTGGGTGTCACCCTCCACTAGACCTGTTCATGGGCTCGGCCCGATCGGTGCATCGGGCCGGGCTAGGGCCTCGATCTAAAGCCCGGCTGCCGGGCCGGGCTAGGCTCGAGCCCGAGAAAATTGTGCGTCAAGTCGTGGGTTTGGGCTCGAAACCGAAGCCCGGAGCGTTGGGTCGGACCGGGCTCGGGCTTGGTCCTGCGGGACTGGCTTTTCGAAGCCTGGCCCGAAACCCGGCCCGGCCCGGCAGATGATCAGGCCTACCCTCCACCAGGCAGCTGTATTGGGCGGCAGGAGCCAATTTTTCCCTGGGGAGTAGAGATTTGGGGGAAGTTTTTTTTTAGAGGAGTTGGAGACCGCCGCAGTAACAGCAGCAAAGAGCAGGGCCGTGGGGACGGATGCTTTAAGATTGGTGCGGACTCCACTAGTAGGACCGTCACGGTGAAATACTACACTAAAATGCAACACATGACATTTATAATCAAATTGACCGACCAATGACACTAATCACATTCACATGTTCTTAAAATCATTGACATGTTGACAAAATCACAGTAAATGGACAATGTGACAATGACCAAGGACATTAATCACAGATTCACAGTAATCAAACAGTGTGACAATGACCAATTGACCATGAATCCATGATCCATGACTTCATGAGACAATGATCATTAAAATAAGTACATTACATAAGACCATGGTCCACCATACATAATAACATAACAGAAGGGTAACAGGTCATAAGTTCACAAGCACATAATAAGTACATAACAGGAGGACATCAGTTCCATCACAATTACATTCTCAGTTTCTCATAACTCATAATAAGTAGGAAATACTAAGGCTATCCATAAGCCTTTAATAGTTTCATAGGCACTCAGGCAGTAGGCAGCATGCCAACAGCAATATGAGTCTATGACAAAATATGCAAAAGGTGAGTAGCATTCAGCCTCCTAGGCTCTCACTCCCCATTCCCCAAGTTGTCTTCACTCTTCTTCAGCTCCTTGACAAAATGATCTACATGATTGGAAGATGCATAAGACTACAGTGTACATGGAAATGTAATAGAATTAATTAAGAGCGATTAGCCTATATTTGGTGTCAATTCCAAAATAAGGGCATACGACCAAGCAATGTCATATAAATTACAAAGACAGTAGTAACATGACCACCATAATCATTTTCACAACAAAAAGGCAGCACTTACAACATTTTATATTAAATAAAACAATGCCAGTTGGACTTAACATGAACATATGCATATCAAACAGAGATGACATAAAAGATGCTCATTAAGTAGAAACTGCATAAGAGCATCAAAAGAACATATTGGAAGCTGCAGGTTGCAATTACAAATTTGCAAGTGAGATATTTACCTTGTAGGGTAACCATTAAGCTAGGTGTTAGTACTAAGATGATCAGCAATAGCACTTTCATCAATATCGAGAGAGATAGGTTGAGTCTCCTTGATAAGCTCTTTTTCCTGAATAAACACACATAGGAAACATATCTTAAATGCACATGTCAATAAAGCACACGGCAATAAAGAAAGTAACTAGACAAAGTTAATACAATCATACCAACAAATTATTTGCATCAGTGCCTCCCCTTATCCAACTAGAGGTGCACACCAAAGCTTCCACTGTAGAAGGGTCTAATGAGCTTCGATAATCATCTAGCACTCTTCCTCCAGTACTAAAAGATGCCTCAGCTGACACTGTGCTAATTGGAATTGTGAGGATGTCTTTGGCCAATTTGGACAATATAGGATACTTAGCTGCATTGAACTTCCACCATTCAAGCACACTAAATGATGCAGCAGGGGCCCTCTCATTTGGATCTTCCAAATAACAAAGCAAATCTGATCTTGTCGTCTGTGTACCAGAAGCATCAAGCATACTTTCGAACTCACTAGAAACATTTGATGAGGCCATTTGTGTAGCTTGAACAAATTGAGATGAAGATGCAGCACCAAGATTATCAGCAGTTGCACTGTTCTCAAGCTCATGCTGAAGCTCATAAATATTGTACAACTCTTCTAAGGTTGTGCGAACCAATGCTACCTTTGATTCAATGGTGGAGGCATTATAGATCTTGGCAAAACAGTAATGGATAAATTTGATCTTGTACCGTGGGTCTAGGACAGTGGCAATTGCTAGAAGTGTGTTGCATTGACCCCAGTACTTATCAAATTTTTCAATCATGGCTTGGCCCATCTCAATCAACTCATTATTGTCAGAGTTGGCTGCCTCATTTAACTTAACTTTCACATCAATTATAAGTGGGAAAAATAGATTTGCAGTGGGGTATGTTGAACCAGAGAAGAGAGTAGTTGCATTATCCAGTCATACAAAGAAAATCCAGTCATACATATTGTGCAACGCAATATAAATATATAATGTACTGTCAAAAGTCACAAGTCACAACTCAGAAGTCACAACATAAATCAGATTTATTCCATACTGAACATAAAGCATAGTGTACCGGTACCCCAAAACATAAATCAAAATACCATAGGAAAGATATGGGATAGTCATTCAACGACATGCACTTCTATCACCTCAAACCAACAATTAGTATTTAGTACCAATGGTAATTCTACGAAGTACCAACTACCAAGGCTGCCTGTATGCCTACAACTCTACAAGCTACAGCTAGCCAACTAGCAAAAGACAAAGACAAACTTAATACATAATTTCAGTGCAAGATAATAACCAACTAGCCAAAGACAAAGTGTAGAACAGCAGAAGACTTGTATTGTATATTTGTATAATTGTATACCTTCCTCTATCCCGATCGAGTCTGGGAGAGGAGTGATCGCCGGATTCGCCGCCTTCGTCGGAATAGGAGGTTTGCCCAACTAACGATTGCGATGACCCGAAGATGAGGTGGGAGTAGAAGATCGACCACCACTGCCGGCAACGCTCGATAGTCCAGATGGATTGGTGGTGCCGGCAGAAGATGCAACCTTTTGTGACGCAGATCGAAGAACACGGGCGGCAAGAGATGCTACAGCCCTTTCTGAAGCTCGAACTCCGGCGATGGCTGGAGGGGCGGCTCTTTGGGAAGCTCGACCACCGACGGCGGCAGAAGGGGTTGTTGCGGCTCTTTGCGAAGCTCGAGCATCGGCGGCGGCGGGAGGGATGGCTCTTAGCGAAGCTCGAGCACCGGCAGCGGCGGCGGCGGGAGTGGCGAGGGCGCCTCTTTGCGAAGGTCGAGCACCGGCGGCGGTAGGGGGAGGCGACTCTTTGTAAAGCTGGAGCACCGGCGGCGGCGGGACGACCGGCTCGAACAACGGCGCCGCCTGAGGCAGGAGATTCAACGGCGACGGAGGAGGAAGGAGCTTCAACGGCGACAGTGGAGACAGGAGCTTCGACCGACGGCGACGGTGGATGACGTTGGGGGCCTTGGAGTTGGGGCTCTGGCTCAAGAGGAAGAGAACGCGATGGCTCAAGGCCAAGAGGGTCTCCATCACCGTCTCCCATCTTGGCGGCTGCTAGGGTTTCTTGGAGTCTTGGACAGCACAGGCGGCAGCGAGACTGCGGGAGGCGGCTGGCACAGGGGACACGGGACAGGGCTGGCGGGCTGGCGGCTAGGGATTTTGGGGAATATACTCCTCAGTATGTGGGCTGGGCCGCCGGGGCACATATCAGTGGAGACCGTGGCCCAATCAGCTGCGCAGCACTTTTGCGAGCTCGCGAGTGCTCGCGAGCTGCTCACGAGCAACAAATGAGCCGAGCCGAGCCTGTTTTTCAGCTCGGAACCCTTTCTCAGCTCGGCTCGGGCTCGGCTCGATGCGTAGCGAGCCGAGCCGAGCCAGGGGCTGGCTCGCTCAGACTCGGCTCGTTGCCAGCCCTACCCGTACGTGGCCACGAGCTCGCGCGCCACTGCACACCGCGGCTAATGGGGTTGGAGGGAGGAGGCGGTGGTGGAGGCTAGGCCACCGAAGACGTGCCCCGACGAGGCCTGCGTAGGGCGCCAGGGAAGGTGGAAGGGGAATGGATCGAATGACACGGGTGGGTGGCTAGGGCCGACCTTGCCGCTGCCGAGGAAGATGGACACCGCTGCCGGTAGGATCGTCGGCGAGGTTGCCGCCGCGGAGGCCACCGCCCCCTGCCCCCATTGATGAACCCTAGGTCACGGTGAGAGAGAGTGTGGCGGTTCTCGGAGGTTCGTGGTTTACCATGCAAGGGGAAAATGAAAGGGAAAAAACAGGCTCAAATGTCACGGGGCAAAAGAATTCGTGGCCTGGATGTCATGGGTCAAAAGGATTACGAAATTGAGTGTCACCCTCCACCAGGCAGCTGTATTGGACGGCAGGGAGGGGCAGAGATTTTTTTTTTTTTTGGGGGGGGGGGGGGAGAGTTTATTTAGAGGAGTTGGAGACCACCGCAATAACAGCAGCAAAGAGCAGGGGTGGGGACGGATGCTTTAAGATTGGTGCGGACAGGTGTCTCCATCTAGAAGGGGTGCCATGGTTGGTATGGTGGCACCGGTGCCACCAAATTTCCTTCCCCGCCAGACCACCGCTTCTGTCCGCCTCGCTCGCGGGTTGCCTCCTCGTTGGCGCCGCCTCGCCGCTGTGCGTTGCCTCGTTGGCGCCGCCTCGCCGCCGTGCGTTGCCTCGCCTCTGGTACCGCTGCCTCGCCTCTGGTACCGCTGTCTCACCTCCTCCTCTGAATCCCAGATCCAGTGCCGCCTCTCTATCTCTCTCTCTCGTTTGGTTTCCCCCTGCGGTGTGATCTCGGATTTGATCCGAATTCGACGGAATAGTTTGTGTTTTTTCAATAAATATAATTTATTTTTTTTTATTTTGATGATGATGAACTCCTAAATCCCTTTAACATTCACGGGAGCCCGGGCAGCTGCCCCCCTGCCCGGGCGGTGGATCCTCCACTGATAATGTATTGGGAATCTGCAGATGTTGTCCAGTTTTTTCTGCAGTATGCAAAAACATGTACAAATGACAAAAGATTGATGAACTATCACTATGGTAATATTTTCTATCATATTACAAAAGTTGTGCTGCTCAGTATTAGCATGTCATGTGTCTGCTTTTAATTAGAATTTTTATGCTTCCTTTAATAAATCAGTTTACTTTAGTTTTTTTGCATCTCTTCTTAATAGAATGGGAGTGCTCCTGCCCTTGCTTAATTAATCAGTTTAAGCTCCCATTTTGTTCACTAAGAAAGGCGCTTTTTTGTTAAAATTTGTCGGTAGATGTTGAGTTTCAACACACTTGTATGATATATTTATATTTATGTACAGTGGAAATATTTTGCAATAGTTTTTGTAAGAAATATATCATTTTTTCAGGTCATTGCTCTGCCTGCATGTTCTTTCATGATTGGTCTCATGGAAAATAATTCATCGTGGGAAGCTCTTTCAATTTGTCCCATTAGAACTCCTGCATTCAACTATGGAGTCATTTCTGAGGCCAGGAATGAAGACAAAGAATTCCCAGTTTCGTTGGACATTGTTGTTCCTGATGATATCCTGGAGAGAATTTTTACCTTCTTGCCAATTGCAAGCATGATAAGGTCCTCAGCAGTATGCAAAAGATGGTATGACATTATCTACTCAAACAGGTTTCTTTGGGCTCATATGTTACCTCAGAGGCCATGGTACTTCATGTTCACCTCTAATGAGACTGCTGCTGGCTATGCTTATGATCCCATCCTCCGCAAATGGTATGATTTAGAGCTTCCATGCATTGATAAGAGCAGCTGTTTTGTCTCTTCTTCCTGTGGGCTAGTTTGCTTCATGGACAATGACAATAGGAATGCCATTTCTGTATCTAACCCCATCACAAAAGATTGGAAGAGGCTTTTGGAGCCTCCTGGTGCAAAGTTTCCAGACTACAGTACAATAGCCATAAAGGTAGATCGGGTTTCTCATAATTATACCATTACATTGGCAAAATCCAAGCAGATTCCTGATGATTACGTCCGATGGGATTTTTGTTTATACAAGTATGACTCATGGAGTAGTTCATGGGTGTCTGCAGTGAAAGAGGTGTTCATTGGTTGGAGAGGGGGTGACGACAGTGTGATATGCGCCGGAGTCTTTTACTGCTTAATTCACTCCACTGGAGTTCTTGGCAATGTTGACCTCCGTCATAGCCTTATCATGTATGATCTTGTTGCTGGACCTTCCGACACTTCATTAATGCAATCATCAATCCCAGTGCCTTGTTCTCTGACCTGTGGTCGTCTGGTAAATTTGAGAGAGAAGCTGGTTATGGTTGGTGGGATTGCAAAACACAACAGACCTGATATCATTAAAGGTATTGGAATATGGGAACTTCACGATAAACAATGGGAAGAAGTAGGTCGAATGCCTCACAAATTCTTCCAAGGGTTTGGTGAGCTTGATGATGTTTTTGCTAGCAGTGGCACGGACGACCTTGTGTACATCCAAAGCTACGGTGCAACCGCTCTTCTTTCTTTTGACATGAAGCAGAAGCAGTGGAAGTGGTCAGCAAAATGCCCTGTGAGCAAAAGGTTTCCACTCCAGCTTTTCACTGGCTTTTGCTTTGAGCCTCGGCTTGACATTACCACTTAACTTATACCAGTTTGTCCCTTTGCCTTCCTATGAAATCAGATCAGCAATGCTGGTCTTTGGGAAAAATAATGCAAGTTTTGTTCCATCATTGCACCCAATAGGTACTTTTCCTTTTCAGTGCGCTCACCTCCCCACCTCAATTTGTCCTGATGGTTTCACTTATATGTTATTTTCCCTTGTCAATGGATTAATCTTTGGAATGGCATATCTCCCGACTCACATTCCTCTGCAATGTGGATATGCCTGTATTTATGTACTCTATTGTTTTGTTTAAAAAGCTGTATATAAATGCACACTCATTACTTGATTTCTCTGAATTCCCAGTTCAGCATTGCACTGGCTCGACAACATCTGCATGCTCTGTCTATACTTGGTCCAGCCACTTAAAGTGGTTAAACTTCTTCCATATAAATGAATGCAAGTTGTCCTTTCACCAGACATAAAATTTTGTGTATGTGTAAATATGTATGTTGTCTTTGTTTGGGATGTTCTTGTATGTGATATCTATTTTTTTGTCCATTTCGGTCTCAAGGGACAAGTTCAACTGTATACATTTTGTTTCTTGTGATACTCTTCATCAATGCTGGTCCTACATCTGAAGGCTGCTGCTGCAAACAGCTTGCACACTGGTTGCACCAAGCGATTGAAAGTTGTTTCTCTGAACAATGACCAGTGCCTTGCTGATTTTGTAGGATCATCATGGGCTAAATCCAGGTTTCCTCTTGTAGGAGCTGGCCCATGCTCTACTGTCTCTGAGACCGCCATGACTCTGCAGCGTGATGCAACTGAGCCAGTGAGGCCATTGATGATATCTCAACTCTTGGCACAGCTCCTCTCTGCAAGTAGCGAGGAGCTGAGGTATTAATAGTTTAGCCGCCTCAGTGGTTTTCACTGTGGTGTCATACGCTCATGCAGAGCATATGATGTTGTTTGTTGCTTTGCACCGGTGTTTATCGTTGTAGCTGGTTCAGTATGGTAGCATGATATGGGACAACCTGTTTGCTATATTTTTTTTTCGCTAGCATCTACCACAGCTCTGAACTTCTTTATCTTGCTTCCTCCTTTCATCAGAATCTTGTGAATCAGGTGTGCCCTCCATGCAAATTTTGTTTGGGGGCAACCGGGCAATCTAGTTATTAATCTCCTGTCGCATGCTGTTGTTTATGATCCGTTCCAAGTGGAACTTGGGCTTATATAGTGTCTAGTGCTGTTCAAGTTTATCCAATTTGGATAATGGGGTGTTTGTTGCCACTTGCCAGGTTAACAGAGCGGAGAAACATGCCTGCACAAGTGCACAGTGTACAGTATCAGATCCAGCTCTGATATTGTTCGTATACAGGGAGTGTTTGCAGTGTGAACAGTGGTAGAGTTGGTTCTCAGTTTTGAAACGATGTAATGGCATGGATTTTTTTTTCCCCTTTCTGAATGGATGCATGATCAGAGAAACTAAAAAGACGTTGAAAGGGACACGTCCTGAAATGTGCAGATCGCGTGTCAGTGCTCAGTGGTGCCTGATATCGTGCTGCCTGGAGCGTCATCTTGAGCCCAGCTCCAGTTGTGTGGCGCCCTTGGTAATTGAATCGAGCCCTCGGCCATGTACTTTCATTTGTTCCTGTCTGAAGCCCTGTAGGACGATAAGGGTTAGCTCCAACTTCGCGTTACCATGAAAGTTTCATTTCTGTTGCTTGGTCTGCGGGGGAAAAAAAAAAGCATAAACGTTAGGCGTTTGGAGAGGGGTTAAAAACATGGAAAATACGTCGACGCTTGGCCGTGTTGAATATGGCTTGCCACATGCCAGTTATCTACCAAAGAAAAACAAAAGTAGTAGAAAGAAAAGAGAGAAGACTCGTCATTTAATTTGTTGCATACTTGTATCGCTTGACTTGCAAGTTAGGCCGAGTGTGCGATCCAGCACAAGAGATTTTCAAGCATGGAGAGAATCTCCATGCTCACCACGTACAGTGCGGGTGCGAGCACAGAGCACTCCCGGTTGCAGGTTGTCCACTTGCGACGAACAGTTGGTCTTTTGTCTGCGCACCGTAGGTCACGCCGCTACCATGTGCTTGCTCCGTCTGTGAGGTATACAATTGTTAAGACAACAACCATCTCTAACCATTGCTATGTCACTTATAGAGATGACTTAGAGACAGCTGCATATTTTTTTATGCCACTTAATCACACACATATTTCTTAATTCACGCGTAGAATCATCTCTTGCATTGGAGACACCTCAACTCTCTATGCGTACTCTCTCTCTCCTCCACATCATTATCCATCCTATATGACAAACCTTATAGACGGCTTAGAGACAGCTGATGTGTACCATTGTACATGCTCTAAGACGTTGTTGGTGTTTGAATGCACTATCTGTATTGCTAGGTGGTGGTGAGAAAATGAGAGAACGAGAGAGAGAATTGTAAAGTGTAACAGCTTTTTTGCCTTTTAGAAGTACAAATGAACAGTGTATCATAAAGTTACATAGGGCACCGCCCTTTATATAGAAGTACAATGTATATTGCAGTTGCCCTTGGGGAGGAGCGTAGAGACAGTTGCAATATTTGGTGTTGATCAACCGTTAATCCTGTGATTAACGGTCAAGTTAATTACGAAACTAACTGCCAATAAGTATTTGTCCATTATTTCTTTAACACTCTCCCTTGGACAAATAATTTGTACAAATATCTCTTTAAAAACTCCTTCTGAAAACTCTGTGGAAAAGAAAATCATATTATATGATATTGTAATTATATCCCCCAAGTATACCATATGCTTCAATAAAAACTCCTCCAAAAAACCCAATAGGGTAAAATGGATGGAGAAAAGAGTGCATTATATTTTAAACTTGTATTCATATTGCCTTATTAAAAACCTTTATATGAGAAACCTTTTAGGAAAACTCATACAGGCCTCGCTCGGGCCCAGCTGTCGGCGAGCACGCGGTGCAAGCCGAGCGACTGGGTATGAGCAAAACCGTTAGTCTAAACAATAATATTTGAATACGACCCTATTGTAGTGACATGTTGAATATAAACTCTTTGTTTTTTAATCCACACTGTTATAAGTTGGGATCCACACAGATGTATGTATGACTACATCCTTATCCCTTTTTTTGCCCCCCTCATGAAAGCGCGAACTTCTAGTATGATAGCTTAAATCGGAATTGAATAATTGTCAAATGCATCATTATCCCTATCTAGGGATCTCACACCCATAGGGGTCTTAAATGGGTATACTTTATCCATATTGAACCTTTTCAATATCTTTTGGATATAAACACATTGGTGCACTAGAATTCCATCATGTAGATGCTCGAGTTCCCAACCTAAGCATAATTTGGTTTTGCCCAAATCGTTCATTTCAAACTCCGTCACTAGATGATTGTTTACTTCTTTTATATTATCAGTTGTTCCAATGATATTTAAATCATCAACATATACAGATATAATACAAAACCCACTTTGTGTTTTCTTTATAAACACACAAGGGCAATCATCATTATTTGAATATCTTTTATTTAAAAGGAATTCACTTAGTCGGTTGTACCACATTCTCCCCGACTGTTTTAATCAATATAGCGACCTTTTCAATTTGACGCTATACATATTGCGATTTCCTTTAGGATTCGGAAGTTTAACCCCTTTAGGGACTTTCATGTAAATATCCGAATCAAGTGACCCATATAAATATGCGGTCACAACAGCCATTAACTGTATAGTCAAATTCATGTTGACTGCCAATGATATTAAATATCAGAATGTAATGCCACTCATCACATGAGAATATACTTCATCGTAATCGATATCGGGTCTCTGTGTAAACCCTTGTGCTACAAGCCTAGCTTTATATCTTACCACCTTATTATCATCATCCCTTTTTTGAATAAAGACCCATTTATTTCCAACCGGAAATACTTTAGTAGGTGTCAGTATTACTGGACCAAAAACCTCTCTTTTATTAAGCGAGTGTAATTCTGTCTCGATTGCTTCTTTAGATTTAACACAATCTGAGCGCTTCACGCACTCTGACATGGTCTTAGGTCCTAGATCCAGATGAACGAATTCAGCAATCATAGTGGCAAAACATATATCGACAATTGTATTCGCTCTTTTATGCAATTCTCCTGTATTGACATAGTTTGTGAAAATTTCCTGATTTATCTCTTGCAACTTATCATGATTTCCCACAACGATCGAGTTCAAGGGTTCTGATGTCCCATCATTTATAGTTGTGCACATCTTTAAGATTATTATCATTAAGATTACTAGCATTTTAAATTACTGATTTGGTTAATATACCCATGTTGGACTTTTGTTTCTGTGGACGTTGTAAGATCAAGCCTCCCTTGGGCTTAATGTTTTGGTAATTGATGCCAATTGGGCCTCGACGGATCGCATCAAGGCTAAGGATATTATTTGCTAGTTCTTCTATTTTTCTTGTGTGCGTGTCTGCTTCTGGCCCATCCGGCCCATTGATGTCTGCAAGATCATCTCTCTGGTTGTAGGTCCCACTGAGCACAAGTTCCAGTTCATCTGAGTGAGTTCGAGCGGGTTCTAGAGATGCCAGGTGTCCAGGGTTCGAGAGAGTTCGGGGGAGTACAGCTGTCCAGGGTTTTCGTAGCCGCCAAGTTCAAAGCCAGATATTTTCTTTAGGCGCGAAACCTCCCGCCGATTCCACAAGTCGACAAGATAGGCCAACAACCCTAGGTGTGACGTCGGGCGAAGTCGGTATAGCCAAAACTTTAGAGGGGCAGAAATTTCAGCCCCACCGGACGGCGTCCGACCACTGTCGGACGGCGTCCGGCGAGCCCGAGCCAAAATTTGGCTAAGTCCCAGAAACACCGTCTCTGTCGGACGGCGTCCGATCGGCACCGGACGGGGTCCGACAGCGCCGTATTCTCAGCGGCGAACTCGAAAATGGCTAAGTCCCAGGCGACACCGTCCCTGTCGGACGGCGTCCGGAAACCATCGGACGGCGTCCGATGAAGTTGACTGTTGATCACCCAGCAGCGTCCGACGGGCACCGGACGGCGTCTGGCCAACCAGGGCGCGACAGTGCACACTGTCGGACGCGTCCGATAAGGCTACCGGACGCGTCCGATGCCGGCTATTCCCGCGACCAAACACTTGGTGGGCACTATTCACGCACGAGGCAGCGCCCTGTCGGACGCGTCCGGTAATCCACCGGACGGCGTCCGACAAAGCACAAATTTTGGCAAAACCCACTGTCGGACGGCGTCCGACGGGAACCGGACGGCGTCCGATCGAGTGATCTGAAACTCGCGATTTAATCTGAGCCGTCCATTTCTAGGGTTTCGCCTTGGGCCTATAAATAGGGGCTTGGTGTACGGGAGAAAATTGAGAGAGCCATCATTAGCAGCCACCCCTTGCCTTAGCCACCCATGAGAGCTCCTCCCATGGCACCCACCTCCACCTAGGGTTCCATGTGCTTGAGAGATTGAGAGGGAGAAGAAGAGAGGAAGGAGAAGAAGAAGGTGATCCCTACCTCCTCCCATCATCTCCAAGGTTTGCCCCATCTCCCATGGTGTTCTTGCCCTAGTTTTCATGGGGAGAGAGAAGGGGTAGTGGTGAGAGACGATCTCGATCTTGTGCTCTTGGGACTTCGCCGCCGGAGAGATCGTCGTCACGCCACGGGCTTCATCAACCGTACGACTACATCCGCTCCATCCGTTGGAGGCACAAGTCCGCCGTGTGTCGGCGGCCATCTCCGTGTGTCGGGGGTGCCACGGTTTCCGTGTCTCGGAGCCAAATCCTCCATGTGTTGGGGGTGTCTCATGTGTTGAGGCGAAACCCACCGTGTGTCGGTGGTCGGTGCCGTGTGTCGGTGCCGGTGGGTGTGAGGGCTCTCGCTTGTGAGAGAACTCGCCTCTGTGTGAAGGTTTGGAGCTCGCCTACCATGTGTTGGTGAAGAGCTACCGCGAGTGGATTGAGGGCTAGGGACAAGAGAGTCCCGACTTCTCTGTGTGAGAAGTTTCCTCAACGGAGACGTAGGTGCTCATGTGTTGAGCACCGAACTTCGGTAAACACCTCGGTTTGCGTCTCCTCATCTCACTTGTTTAATTACGCATATTGTCTTGATCGCTTGCATGTGAGTGCCATCGAGCCTCCTAGTAGTCGCTTGTGCATTATTGTGATCACTTCCGCAACTAGACTCTAGGTCGATCGATAGCTTGGGCTCTTAATTTGACTAAGTAAATCAAGCGAATCGAGAGAAGTAAAATTTGAAAAGAGCCGATTCACCCCCCCTCTC
The DNA here is from genome assembly GCA_005191435.1 of Raddia distichophylla. Classification (NCBI taxonomy): domain Eukaryota; kingdom Viridiplantae; phylum Streptophyta; class Magnoliopsida; order Poales; family Poaceae; genus Raddia; species Raddia distichophylla. The sequence continues at coordinate 1,578,135 of SPJY01000102.1, forward strand.
GGCCTAGGATCCTTACAGACATCTTCGTGGAACCAAGTCCTTTGCATCCAGAGGTACCTCCACTCTCTCGGGTAGATTTACAGCAGGTATATGATATTTCACAACTCCCTTATAATCAGTAAATGCATCTGGCAGCTCTTTTTTTTTTTTTACAAATTTATGATTTTCTGAACTTCTAGTTAAGATTCATTAGTATGTGGGTCTAAGGATTGAATGCCCGTGGCATCCCAATTTATTTCTTGGCATTCCCTATGGTACTTATCTCCCACTAATGCTGGGAAATTATCCTCATCAAATATGCAATCAGTGTACCTAGCCGTAAACAGATCCCTTGTTAATGGCTTGAGGTATTTTATTATTGACAGAGAATTATACCCCACATAAACCCCTAATTTCCTATGAGGGCCCATTTGTGTACGCTGCGGTGGTGGAATCGATACATATACACTGCAACCGAATTTTCGCAGATGGGAAATACTTGGTTCATTTGCACGTACTAACTGCAACAGGGATACCGTATGATATGCAGTTGATCTCAATTGTATTAATGCGGCGGCATGTAAAACTGCATGGCCCTAACAAATACTCAATTGGTAACCTGTAATTTTGTAAAAGAGGTATAGCAATTAGCTTAATCCTATTAATCAATGATTATGCTAGCCCATTTTGCGTATGGACATATGCTGCAGAATGCTCTACATTTATACCCAAAGCCATATAATAATCATTAAATGCTTTTGAGGAAAACTCAGCAGCATTGTCCAAACGAATGGACTTTATCCAATCATTAGGATGATTGGCTTTTCATTTGATTATGTGGGCAATCAATTTTGCAAAAGCATGGTTCCGTGTAGATAATAAGCTCACATCGGACCATCTTGTAGATGCATCACATAATACTATAAAATACATAAACGGCCCTGACGAGGGCTAAATAGGGCCACATATAGCACCTTCAATTCTTTCCAAAAAATTCAGTGATTCATCTCTAACTTTGAGATATGAAGGCCGTATTATCAATTTCCCTTTAGCACAAGCTGTGCATATGAAATCTCCAGGTTTATGGAAATTTGAACTTTTGATATTATGGACAGCAGAATGATTTACAATTTTCTGCATCATACCCATACCAGGGTGACCTAGGCGATCATGCCAGATCTTAAAACAATCTAAGTCTTTGAAAATTGTTTTCGTCGCAACATGGTTCATGTCTTATATATGTGTAGTACAATACAGAAGAGAATGAAGAAAGTTTCTCCACTATTTGTTTCATATCCGTTATATTTAGTTAAGAGAAAAAAACTCTTCACCATGCTCATTATGAGTTTTCACAAGGAAACCATTCAGACAGATATCTTTAAAACTTAATAAAGTACGTTTTGAATCAGGATACAATAGAGCATTCTGAATTTCAAACATAGTACCCATAGAGAGAATTATTGTTGCTTTCCCAGAACCAACAATTAAAGCATCGCTTCATGCGATAGTCATTATATTTCCTTTTCTTTTAATAAGATTTTGAAAATATTTTTTCTCCTTAAGGATAGTGTTTGTAGCACAGCTATCGACTAGACAAATTTCTTTCTCCATGGATTGTTTCACAAATTCTATGAAATCTCATAAAGTAAAATTCAGCCAATGAATTGAACTTTTATATATAATAGAGACCTTTCATGCATATAAAACATATATACATTCACATATATATGTTTGGAAATTATAATACCACATGCTCATATTGAGTAGTACATATAGACCTATTTTAGAACACTATCTACTGATTACAAATATACATGTACGATAACACATGTAGCACAATATGGTCTGATTACATAGCATAGGGATTATGTGGGAGACTACTTGGTATCTCCAAACATGACTTAATCAACATACTCAATAAGAATGTTATCCATGTTGTCCTCGTTCACTTACATATTAAATGTATTTTTTCATTAATTTACTTTCCCAAAGTATATTTGACATGTGCATAATCAGCAAATAAAGGTCTACGTAATTTCCAAAAATTTATAGCATATTTCCATATTTCTACATTATATTTGAATTTGAATAACATATATATAAGCAAATAAATAATGCAGAGAATTGTGGAATTTAAATGGTAAATAAGCAATTGCAATAACCACAATATATTACAAAGACATAACTATATGTATTATTACATCACACAATATATATTGCGATTAATCATATAAACAGGGGTAAAATCACAATATATGGCACAATAACATGAAATAAATTGCACTCCTATACAATATAAAATTCTGGAATGCACATAGTTGCAAATAAAAGAATCCCAAGGTCTCCTATGCAAATAATCATTTAAAATCGAACCCTGTTTTGCTATCAGCTGGGCATATTCACAATTTTTCTTGGACCCAAGGACCAAATTGCAAAATATCCAAAGATTTTTTTCTCCCAGCCGATCGGGCCTTAAGGCCCATTTAATAGTTGGTGCCATGGGCAACTAGGGTTTCCACCCGCAGCCCCCATGGCTGCCTCCTCCTTGGTGCGGCGCCGTCGCCCCCACCGGCTGGAGCGCCGCTCCAGATCCGGCCTGTGCCCGAGATAGCCGCCACCATGTCGAGGCCCGCTACGCCAGCCGTCGCCGATTGGGGGCTGGCCGCTCCGGGTGCCGCCGTCGCCGATCGGAGGTCGGTCGTGCAGGCGTCGCTTCCGCCGACCCCAGGCCGGCTGCGCTTAGCGGGGCTGTTGCCGATCTGGGGCCGGCCGCGCCAAGCGAGGCCGTTGTCGACTCGAGGCCGGCCGCGCCAGGCACCACCGTCGCCGTGGCTGCCGCCACAAACCCCTGGCTGTTGGTGTAGAAGGGGGTGGCCCATCGGCGGTCGGCCATTGTGTAGGTGCTTGCAGAGGGGCTTGCTTCACGCCCAAAGGGAGTCGGTAAGTCTTGCGAGACCGCCGGGACTTCGACGCCGAAGGACATCCTCCTCCTTGGTGCTTCTGTGGCAAGAGTAATCTCACCTCCAAGAGCAATGGCGACGAAGCCTGGAGGTCCTCTTGGTTTTGGAGAAGATGGTTAAGGAGGAGTCCTGCCCTCCCCCAAAGGCATGAAGCCTCTCCTGCCAGCGGCGTCGACGACTAGCCTATAGGGCAGCCACCACCGCATCGAAGGTACTTTCCCTGTGTACTTCAGATGTGAAGTAGCCCGAGCCATCCGGTGACAAGGGAGTGCACACTCGTGAAGATGCCGCCGACCCAGTCGGCGACAAGGTAGTAGCGGGGATTGGCACAGCAACCGAAGTCTCCGGTGATTGGGGCATCACAACCCCTCTCCTTGCAAGTACAGTGCGTCTCCCCCTACGACCACCCCTTCTCCTTCTGGTTCTGCGGCAGCGACGGCGAGGGGCCCTATTCCTCCATCATCGTTGTCGCCTTACCCTCTAGATTAACTGCACTTGTGCCATGTGATGTATTGCCATGGCGTTGTGATTTGCAACCATGACTAACAGTGATGATTATGGAATCCTCCACCAGGGGATGTTTGCAGGTACTGTATTAGGAAAAGGTGCCCTAGGAACTCCTTCCCATGGGCGAAGAAGACCAATCCTAGCCCTCATCATCTTCCTAATCACAATTACTGTGTACTTAGAACTGTAATGCTATCTGTTAAATGTATTAGTAGAACTCACCATAGAAACAAGGTGCTGATAACGTGTTTGACTGTACTATCTATATTACTCAGTGGTGGTGAGAAAATGAGAGAACGAGAGAGATAATTGTAAAGTGGAACCGCTTTATTGCCTTTTAGAAGTACAAATGAACAGTGTATCAGAAAGTTACATAGGGCACCGCCCTTTATATAGAAGTACAATGTATATGGCAGTTGCTGCCTTGGGGAGCAGCACAGAGACAATTGCAACATTTGATGTTGATCAACCGTTAATCCTGTGATTAACGGTCAAGTCAATTATAAATTAACTGCCAATAAGTATTTGTCCATTATTTCTTTAACACTCTCCCTTGGACAAATAATTTGTACAAAGATATCTTTAAAAACTCCTTCTGAAAACTCCATGGAAAAAACAGACGAAGAAAATTATATTATATGATCTTGTAATTATATCCCCCAAGTATATCATATGCTTCATTAAAAACTCCTCCCAAAAACCCAATGGGGTAAAATGGATGGAGAAAAGTGTGCATTATATTTTAAGTTGTATTTATATTGCCTTATTAAAAACCTTTATATGAGAAGCCTCTTAGGAAAACTCATACAGGCCTCACTCGGGCCCAGCCGTCCGCAGCATGTGGCACAAGCCAGGCGACTGGGTTTAAGAAAAAAGGTTAATCTAAACAATAATATTTTGAATACGACCTGTAGTGACATGTTGAATATAAACTCTTTGTTTTTTTAATCCACACTGTTATAAGTTGAGATCCACACAGATGTATGTATGACTGCATCCTTATCCCTTTTAGCCCCTCCCACGAAAGCGTGAAGTTCTAGTATGATAGCTCAAATCGGAATTGAATAATTGTCAAATGGATCGTGCTACTTTTCTCAACAAAGACATGTGCAATATCATTTATACATATACAACGCGCTTGCGTTGCCGTCCTCTGCGTGACACATGTCTGCTCTGTACAGTACCGAGCGTCACGGACATCAGATCGCGCACGATGGCGCCCGCCGGCTCAATCTGACCGTCCATTTAAAGATTATATATAAAACAATTTTTTCGGTGGAAGTCTCAACAATGTGGGCTGGTTGGCCTGCTGGTTTATAGCGCTAGAACTCAGTTGTTGGTCTTGAGTTCGAATCCCACCGCCCCTATTTTCCAGCCATTTTCCACGCACACATTCACACTTTTCCTCTTTTATTTATCTACCTTTCCTCCCACCAAACACAAAGCGCGCATAGCTCAATTGGCATGTTGCCTGTGCGCAAAGATGGAGGTCGCGGGTTCGATTCCTCACCCATCCAAATCAAAGATGGACGTCGTGGGTTCGATTCCTCGCCCATCCAAATTTTTTCCCCGGTTATAGCGGCTACCACGTGGCACCGGCCTCAGCTCCGACATCCAGGCGTGCCAGTCGCAGGGCGTCGAGGTTCCTCTCCCTCGGCGGCTACGGCGCCGGCAGCTACGGCCTCTCCTCCGCCGACGACGCCCAAAGCGTCGCCGCCTTAGCGCCTACCTGTGGGAGAGCTTCCTCGGAGGCGGCGGGGGCTCGTTGTCGCCGTCGCGGCCGCTCGGCGCCGCTGTGCTGGACGGCATGTCGGCATCGACTTTGACATCGCTCGGCGCCGGGAGCTTCTTAATTCCTCGGCGTGCCAGCGTCGCCCGGCGCGGCGGCGGGTACGTGCCCCCGCCGTGAAGGGCGTCGGCAGCTACGGCGGGATCATGGTGTGGAGCCGCTGTTACGACGTGCTGATCAACAGCTACATCAGCCAGATCGATCCAGCCCCGGTCACCTCCGCTTCGAGTTGAATGAACCCACACACAACCACGTACTTCACCTAGCTACTACTATAGCGCATTGAACGATGGTGCATGCAGATGCATGTATATATACCGCCTTGAACGATGGTGCATGCAGATGCATGTGCCACGTACGATACTTAGTTATGGAATAATATTGATGTGAGGCCGCGGGATTCGAACCCGGGCCTCCCAGGCAACAAACCAGCCGCGCTAACCAACCGCGTGCTTGATATGTGGACGGAAAAAATTGTTTTATACGTTAAAACAAAACAGACGGTCGGATCTGGCTGGCTCGTGCGATCGGACGACCGTGGCGGCGCCGGGCGGGGAGGCCAGCCACGTGGCGAGCGGCCGACGCGCATGTTCACGCTTGTATCTATTATATTGATTATTGATTCTGAATGGGATTCAACACTCTAGGCTAAAGCCTACAACGCTCTTCGTGATCCAATACAATTTTTTTGAACGCACAGGCATGAGCGTTGCAATTTCATTAAAAATAAGGGCAGAGCGGAGTATACACTATACAAAGGGAACAGAGCAGAGGAGGAGATTTACATAGAGACTATTTGTTAGAGGCTAAAGAAGCAGCACGCCTCCAAATGGCAATGTCATAAGCAATCTTCTCTACCTCCTGCGAAACCGAGAGGGTCTGCTGTTGGAAGAGATGACAGTTCTGTTCCTTCCAAATATTCCAGATCATATAGATTATAAAACCTACCCCAGTACTAGTATCTCCAAATTGAACATAAACCAAGACATTTAATCTTATGAAATCTAAGAGCATGTCCAATGTTATACCTAGAATATCCCATCACTATTCATCCATTATTTAATTGTTACTCTATTTTCTTTTGGGAAAATTAGTCTCATGACACGAATTCGTATACCAATTTTCATGTGAGTATGACACATGGGACCATCGGAGCCATTGAAAGTGGACCGAGTCATAGAAGTAAATGCGAATTTTAAAGTGTGTCATGAGGGTCAATGAGGGTCAATGCACTTGTACTAACAAGTCAAGTGATTTTGGGCCTACGAACATAGCATATTTCACTTCAAATCATGTGATAACATTATTACTGTTCATGCGGTCATGCCAGTCCTTGGGGAGGTAACTGACGAACTGTATTACAAATTAAAGAATCCTACAAGATAATCCATGCTATAGCTAATTAAACCGGATGGAGAACGATTGGCCACACCATTTTACACGGGGAAAATCAACAGCAAGAGAATAGAATCACGACACTCCTTTATACCGTATCTAGCACAGTTACCAACTTCATGCCTAATGGAAACTAGTATTGCTGGCGTGGTAATTATAGTCAATCCTTTGAATTTGTGACAAGGCCAGCAATTCCTTGGTTGATGTCCGTGACAAACTGTAAATCACAATACTGCAGCTCACTCCACATCAAACCTTCCTAACCTGGATGTTGTGGGTCGATTGCGACCTCCAGATGGGTTGCCTGCCACTCTGAACGAGTGCAACCTCCTCACCTTCCTTCACCATACCTTGTTTCTGTGAAAATGTAGCATGTCAGGCGGCCATATCCTGGCATAATAAGTTGCAAAAATGTATGGTGCACATATAATATGTTTTGGGTCACGTTGCAGCTAGTATCTAGTGTGCAGACTGCAGGCCAAGCTATGTGAAACAATGTGTTTGTGCAATTCCTGACAAGCGCAATTTTTATGGACTGCTGCTGCATTGGACAAAGATGTGATACAAATTCGCATCTGTAGCCCCTAATAATACTTCTCCAGTTCTCCCATTCATAGGTCAGGCCAAGATTGAGTAAAATAACTTGTCATTTTTAGAGATCATCTGTGTTCGCAACGAAGAAAATATATTTTATACTCACTCGCCAGTGTTTTGGATGTTTCCATGATTATAGCTCCATACCTATTTTGTCAGAAGAGTCAATTGTCGGCCACCAGTGTTTTGGATGTTTCCAAAAGAGGGCTGCTAGCGGACGGTACATGATTGCAACATTATACATGTTTTACGTGAATTACCATGAGAAACACCGTGTGAAACACATAAAACGCTAATAAAACACCGTGTAAAATACTCATGAAACGCAATACACATAAAATACTAATGAAACATGGCATGATACACCATGTGAAATAGCTATACCGTTGTAATCATGTACCATCCATTAGTATTCCTATTTTCATAATTCTAGCTCCATACCATACCTATTTTTGTCAGAAGAGTCGACTGTTGAGTGTTAGCTCATATATTTAACCTCTCCCTGTTTTAGTGTAAAGATTTGGTAGGCCTTCGATGGATCATGCCACAGACATGATCATGTATTCATGAAAGGGCTAGGCACTATGAGAATGGCGGGTTAGCACCTAGAGCCTAGTCATCAACTAGTCAGGTTAGATGGCCCAGAGGCATGAGGCAGGAGGTTGGCATCAAGTGCCTAGGTGCAGACTAGGTGGGATAGGTGATCGTTCTCCAAAAGCGTGGCCAAGGGTCAGACTATTCTGCAAATCACTGGACTTTAGTCCACCATGCTTTGTCGCACACAAACTAAAATGGCGAGACACTCTAGCTAAGTTCAGCTGTGACTTCTGAAAGTAGACTAGACTAGGATATTACTTCCAAAAATAGTTGTAAGGTCAACTGTTAGTATTTCAGCGATTTTTTTCAAGGAAAAGACTGCAGGTGTTACCCACAGACATATATTACTCAAAAGGTTATGTACAATCTGGCAAGAGCTAGATCAAATGAAATGAAAAGAAAAGAAAAAAACAAGCAACAACAAATTAATCAGGCTCCAATGTACAAAGCCATTGAGTGATGGCACCCCCAAAGGAGTCAATGATTTGATAATGAAGTGGGACCACAGGGGTGGCATATGAAGCTGGTGCTAGGAAAACTAGGAAGGGACAGGATATATTAGTGATTACCAGCAAGTAAGACAATGCGTCACCAAATGTCCTCTCAGCATCATCAGAAAATTCCATCAGAACTGGACATACACCTTGGTACAAAGCCAATCGTTGTCTAACTCTCTCCCTACAAATACACGGGTGCTCAGAAATACCATATTAAAAATAAAAATATGCAACTATATCATACATTTAGAAAATTAACGATAGGCTATAATCTGTATCACACTAATTGGGTGTTCTAGAAAGTGGTCTAGTAGGCCTGAAATTAGGCCAAATAACTGGAATAGGTCCCCTTCTTTAGTTGAAAATTGCAGAACAAGTTCATAGGTTTATAAAGTTAAGCAAACCTGCAGAAAAGTGGGCCAGTTACCATATATTAGGCAGATTGGGGAACTAAGTCTTACATATTACAAAACACTAAAAAAAGGCTTTGCTTCTTGAAAACGGGTTTACTTTTCTTCTGGATTCTGGTGACAAGACATACCTATGCATGACATAATTGGAACTTGTAACGGTATATAATATATGAACGGTGAAATATTTCTTTGCTGCAAATATTTGAACCATTACTGTATTATATTGCTGATTTGCATGATTACAATGGCAATTGCTTTGATTTAAAGCCTATATCATAAATATAAAGGTGCGTTAGATGTATTTTTGCAGCTGTATGATTATACACATAATGATATAACATATTTTAAATCTAAGGCATAAAAAAAAAGGTAACCTAAAAACTGATTATAAAGCTGATTGCTGTATAATCGCTACAAGATGATACCAGTTACTATTTTTTAGGAGAATGGATCTATCGTCCTTGATCAGTATAACACCAGTGTTATAGTATCTAAATTCAGTTTATTCATAGATAACCACTTCCCCTAGGAAATACTACTAGATATTTCACTAGCTAAACATGTATTTGGTGAACGTTTCATTTTTTGCAAAGAGAGATAGGTAAAGACTTCATTCAAAGACATAAGTTCAGCAAACATCCAAAAAGTCTGGAGGCACTCAGCCATGAAGGCTGACCAATCTGAAGATTACAAGCAATACTTCTTGATGGAGGGTTTTGGAACTACGCTTTTCATGCACATGATTCATTGGTACTAAAGAAACTTAGTACAGCTGGTTTCAGCCCACTCGCTGGTGAACGAAGGCCCACATCTAGAGTTTAAATTTTTCCTAGACTAAGAAAACCTATGTAGTGGCTGTATGAACCACAAAATCATTATATATGATTCAAAACAGATAGATAAACAGTTTCATCGTTAAAACCAGAGTTAGACATGCATCAAGAGTAAGGGGCAGGGGTGCAATCCTCTGGACTTCTGGAGGCCAAGGAGATCCTCCATTTTTATAATTTCTTTTGGTCATAAATTATATATCTTTCATATGATATTGGTATTATTTCTTATACAATTGATGGAAACTTATATCTGTACATTAAATTTTATGGTTTGATAATATATATCACAAAAGGTATAACTAAATGCTTATAAAAGCTATGGTCTGGTTGAATGTAATATACTGTGTAGAAATTATATTTTCAATTCCCAAGAGGCCAAGCACGGTTGCCCTAGGCAGCCGCTTAGTCCGCCCAAGGATTTTTCCCACCTTGGCAGGATTAGGCGTCTAGGGGAAAACAGGAGCCTTGGTCCCCTTGGGGTAGGGATTTTAGCCTGCATAGCTCAACAGTAACAATTTTCTCTTGGTTAATCGGAAGGTATCAATAAAGGTGCTGGGTTGGCAACACATCCCACAACCACTAATGGCATAGTACTGCAAATAGATTGGTTATTTGGGATTGCTAAGTACTAAATTGAAATACCTACAGCATCAATTTTTTCTTCAATATGTTCTCTTCAATTTAGTCGCATAAAGATGTTCTCAGAATTTACATTTTTTTGTTGACTCGTGATTTCTGCAATATAGAAAATATAGGTGTTTCTTCTTCTCGGTGACATGCATTAGAACAAAAGAACAAGAAACTTACTGATCTGTGAAGGCAAAAATGGTGCCAGACGGGCGGTAATGACTAAGCAGAATAGCCATAAATCCTGTCCTGGTGAAAACAACAATTGAAGTTCCTAGAGTATTGGACATCATTGTTGAATGGTAGGCGAACATTTCACTCATGTGGTTCTACAGAAAAAAAATGCTATCAGAAAAATAAACAGCAATATCTAAGTGAAACTAGACATAACTGTGTCAATTTGTATATTGCAGCTCAGACCTTGAACGCCTGGCCAAGGTTGGTGGGTGTTTCCCCGCCAGAAATAGTTGCTTCAGTTCTCAGGGAAACGGTATGCATGACCTTGACAGCTTTCAAAGGAAATCTGCAAGAAATGATGTTATAACTTATAAGCTTCACTGCTTAATTACAACAAAAAAAATACCATATCCATGTGTTACAGAAAAATTGATCAATTCGTGTGATGGTTAATAATGAAAAAACCTCCCGTCTTTTCATGTAAATAATCAAGATGACATCAAACCAGGCAGTTTGACTGTTAAATCTAACACCATGAAATTGCCCCAAAGAGAACTTGGACAGAAACTAAAACAAGATGACACCAAGATTTAAGTTGAAACGTCAGAAACAAAGTTAAACAGCATATTTTATTATGGGGAAATAGAAAACAAATGACATTAGCAATTCAATGTGTACCAGTATATCGCTACTGGACAAGTTATAGCAGTATGGCGCTGTAAAGAAATGACTATAAAAACTTCAGCCAGCTTTTGTTAAAATCATTAAAATTCAGCTGTGTCTGGTCATAAGATTTTGGTAAAAGAACAATAAAAATCTAATCTTGTGCATAAGAAACAATAACACATACTTCCCGTGAGCAGTTTCCCCAGAAAGCATAACAGCATCAGCACCTTCTCGAACAGCTATAGCAATGTCCGAAACTTCTGCTCGAGTTGGAGTTGGATGAACAATCATGCTTTCCAGCATATTAGTAGCGACAATAACAGCTTTTCCCATGCTCCTGCACGCTCTAATAATCTCTTCCTGCATAAAGACACGGAATTCTAAGAATGCTGTGTATGGCATATATAATCAACTAATGGAAGCACAGAAATGCAGCAAGAAGTTCCAAATTTGGCAGCTAGTAGCCACCTAGGGTCCTATAGATGCCATGTATAAACAAGAAAAAAATGCAAAGAAACACCCAGCTAATGTCTTTTCAAGCAATCTGTAGAACATAAAGAATTGGCTAGTGGTTGGTGGCTATTATACAGGGCACGCACGATTCACAGTTCAACAAGTAAACAAAACGATAATCAGAGAAGTTAACATTTAGTGCAATGGACTATATCTAATATGATCAACTACATGATACCTGCAGCAATGGTACTTCCTCAATAGGAAGTTCAGCTCCCAAGTCACCCCTGGCAACCATAGCCTATGGCATTTAATATAATATAGGTCAGACCTTGAAATGTTGAATTAAAAGGCACATTGAAATCAGAGTGAAGAAGGGAAAAAAAAAGGAGGAAGTAAAATTAATGATTTCCCATGAAGCTCAAAACTGTTCATTGTTAAGATGAACCTTTTGAAGACATCTTGCAAACTAAAGCATAATAAAAAACAGGCTATTACCCCATCTGATGCTGTGATGATTGAATGTAGGTTAGGAATGGAATCTGCACTTTCGATTTTCACAATTACGTGTATATCAGCATTGGAGCCTGAGAATCCAAATCAATACACGATCAAGTCATAACCAAAACAGTGCTACAAATATTTGTGTATAACGTAGGGAATAATTATTACTTCTGAGATAATCCTTCAGTTCATGCACAACTTGAGCATCTTTGACAAAAGAAACAGCATAGTAGTCAACCTGATTTTCCACGCCAAACTTGATGTCATCCCAGTCCTTATCTGCAAGTTGGAAATAGTAAATGAAATAAGAACATATATATTATCCAATGGAAAAATGTTGACTATTACCAGTGATTGATGGCAAGGTTGCACTCTTGCCACGAACATTCAGGTGTCGCCTTGATTTCAGTTCACCTCCATCAATAACTTCGCATTTCACAGAATCTGTGGTTTTTGACTTGACTGACAATGACATCATTCCTCCTAAATAATAGCAACATATTGGTCAGTAAAAGCAGTGTTAAATCATACATTATTGATTACAGCAGCAAAAATATAACCAACACCATAGGAAGAGAAATACTGGGAAGGAAGGCAGAAGGTTATCATGGTATTATACAGATATTTCATGAGTGCTAATCAGTTGTGCACAATGACTAAGCAAGCCAAGAACACCTTCAAATAAATGTTGACTAACTCCATCAAAATTTAGGAAGTAGAGAAAATAATATAAGGTAACAATGTTCTTATAATATATCAGCTGCAGTGAAATAGTGTGGGGAACACTGTGTCTGCACATAAAACACAATTCCTATATAGTTCATCCTAGTAAGCAGTGGCCCACAAAAATGTGCACTAGGGAACCAATGCAAAATTAGTGAGAAAATCTAGAATATCATTACACTGGTCAAAACAAAGAATCACCACAATAATTAGAGATCTTAGCCATGTTAACCAAGATTGCTCATGTATGAACATAAACATAAACATATACAGTTTTCTATATATAAGCATGTGCATCCCCTAATAAAACAAGCATGTGCAACAATAAAATTTACTCAAAGCGTCACTAACTAACATTCGGTGCTATATTATGCCAAGCAAAGTGATTTTCTATTTTTTCATATGATGCATGCAATCATGTGTCTCCCAACACAAATGGCAATTAATCGAATGTTAGAAAGGGAAGACAAAAATCCACGCATACCATCTACAAGGAGCATGTCACCCACTTCTACATCGTTAACAAAGTCATCATAGTTTACACTGACACATGTCCCGGATCCTACTCCTCTCTTGATTGTGAATGTGAATTCCTGGCCAGTTTCCAACATTATTGGCTGAGGTAAATCTCCACTTCTTACTTCTGGTCCCTGATACGTAAAATATGCCTTTGATCAGAGAAATAAAGGTATGGTATAATGAATTGAGGGCGGCATCAAATGGATTATTTCATTTCTTATTAATTGAGCAAATCATGTGGTAGCATGGGGCCATGGACTTGATAGACTTTTAATAAGACTAACAAAAATAGAACTGCTTCTGAGATGAGTAGTCTCCATCCATCAGAGCATAAAAACTCTGAAAGTAGTAACACTAACCTTTGTGTCAAGCATAATCGCAATCACGTTGTCCTTCGTTTGAGCATTATATTCCTTTACTAGATCAATAACTTTCTGATGTGATGCATGGTCTCCATGTGACATATTAAGCCGAGCCACGTTCATTCCAGTCTCAGCAAGTTTCCATATCATCTCCCTTGTATTAGTTGAGGGACCAATGGTGCACACGATCTTTGTCTTACGCCTCACATTTGGTTTAGACCATACACCATTAGTTGCTGTTGCAAGTTGCTGAATAGCCTTTAGATGCTGGAAGTTTTCTTCTTCCTGACAAAGAACAAATATTATTGACAATTAATTTTCACCAAACAAGGTTTCATTCCAGCACTTCCCTCTCTAATCTGTATGTTACAAGTAACTGCGACAATTAGCAGTTCAGTGCACAAAACAAAATGACCCGCCATTCATAACAAACTGTACATTGTGTTTAAAGCAAACTAGAAAACAAGAATGGAAGCTTAGTGATGTAAAATTTCATAGCTTGCGATGGCTTTACAAGACGCGGACAATTGAATCTCAGCAAATTGATCACAAAGCACCACATGCTTGTTCCAAATAGATCATCCATTTTGAGATATCTCATTAAGCCCAAGGGGTTTAATATTTCTTAGTGGCAGGAAAGATAAGACAAACAGTACAGAATCTGCTGGGAAGGATTTGAGCATGTGTTTTTTTTAAAGGTAACTGGAGTGAAAGTTATGGTGCTACAAGTTTTTGTGGTGCCAATGTCATTTTCACAAACAGTAAATAACCCAGATGCACACCACCAGAAACTAAAAAGTCAGATGGGTCAGGACTCAAGAAGCTCAAAGAGAGGGGAAGCGACGGCACTTTTACACTGAAATTTACATTTGACAATGCTTTTTTTTAACAAAACAGACGAACCAACAGATTCGGCGAAGGCCACCAGCATGCATGAATCAAACAAAAAGCAAAAATTAGAAGCCGAAACTCAAGCGAACTATACGCAGGACGAAATTAAGAAAATGACAACTCCAGCAATTGCGTCCTCTAAATTTCACCGTCACATACACGAAAACGATACCCCAAAAGTGACAAATCCAATTTCACCGTCACGGGCAGCAAATCCTACGCCCTTTCGACCCTTAAGTAACCGGACACCTCGAAAACCGCATCCACATCCCAAATCCACCACGAATTCCGCGGAGAGCACCGGCGAGCGTTGGTGCCACTGTGCCAGTCAAGTACGAGGAGGCAGGCGCTACCTTGACGGCCGCGTCATCGTCGGGCGACACAGGCAGCACCTCGGCGTCGGCGCGCGGGGAGCGGCTGACCACGGACACGACCGGCGACTCGCGGCGCCCTCTGGCAGCCACGGCCCCGCACCACCTCTCCCTCGCCTGGCACACCCCGAACGGCAGCCTCGCCGCCGGCCGGAGTGCGTCGGCCACAGATCCGCCGCCGACCGTCCTGGCCGCCGCCGCGCCCCCCGCCGCCGCCGCCAACACCTGCGCCATTTCGATTCGGTCGAGGCAGGCCGCAGGTTTGGAGTTCGGAGAGGAAGAGGTGCGTGTGCCGTGCGTCGGGGCGTGTGCAATGGAGGGGAGCAGCGGTCGGACGGGTTTGGATTGGAGCCTTGGGTTTAAGGATGCGGCGGCTTCGTTTGTATCGAACGGGGGACGAGGTGGGCCCATGGTGCGGCGCGGCTGAGCTGGCTCTGCTGCCACTGGCCGACTGCATTGGCAGCTCGCCTCGCGGTCTCGCGGGCTCGCGCTCGCGCCTTTGGAGTCTCCCGTCTCATGGGCTTCGCTCGGAATATGCGGCTCCGCTTTTGTTGGGATCCAATCACGAGGGCGCGACTTGGGAAGCTTTTACGGCCGACGGCTGGAGCGACTGGGGAATGACTGCCTCGTTCTTTTCTGCGTATCATTGCGTTGACATATTATATTACTATAGTAAATTTGAGAACCTCCCCCAGCATCGCTTTAAGCTCGGGAGCACGGGGACCTCCTGATCCGAACACGAACCCCAAACCTAACTAGAACCCCAATGACGGCGGAAGGCAGGACCAATGTGGACGAAGAAGGTGACGGCCGGAGATCCAAGGTAAGTTAAAATCAAGAGTGAGTTGGAAAATTTCTAAGTAAATGATACTTAGCAAAGTCGTTATCCAACACCAATGTCCTATCTTTACATCCTCCTAACTTTATAGAGTAAAATACACAGAAGATCCCTAAACTATTAGTCGATTCTCATCCAGGTCCCCAATCTATGAAACTATAGTTTTGAGTCCCTAATCTTCTTTAAGTGGGTTCATCCCGGTCCAAAACTACCATGTGACAGCCCTACAGCTTACGTGGCGTTGACATGGCCATCCATGTCACATAAATTACTCAAAAAACTAGAAAAAAAATCCTAAAAAATTTCAAAAAACATAAAAAAAAAAATACGGGAAATAGTAAAACAATTAGCAAAATTCATAAAAAGAAAAAGAAAAAGTAGCACTTGAGGGCTTCCATGCGCCACGATGCTAGAGGTCTTGCGCTTACAACTATAAAGGGATTAAAGGCGGCCACATTGTCTTTATGTTTCTTTTTAATATGTTTATGATTTTTTCATATGCTTATGTTTTTCATGATTTTCCTCGATTTCTCTTTTTAATGATTTTCCCGTATTTTTATGATTCTTTTGATATTTTCTATATGTTTAAATGATTTTCCTTTTTATGATTTTAAAAATAATTTCTCAACATTTTAATGATTTTTTAAATGATTTTCACGTATTTTTATGTTTTTAAATGATTTTTCACTTTTTAAAACTATTTTACGTGACATTTTAGCACCACGTCAGCTATAGGGTTGTCACGTGGCAAGTTTGGACCGGTGCGGAGCCAGTTAAAAAGATTAGGGACCCAAAACTGCGGTTTCATAGATTGGGGATTCTAGATGAGAATCGACTAATAGTTTAGTGACCGCCCGTGTATTTTACTCTTTATTCTTTGTTGGTGAAATTTTTGCTACAGTAAAGGCATGTCAAATGTCAGCTCCAAAAACCTAGAACCAACCCTAAATTTTAGGGCTGGACCAGCTTTTAGGGCATTGTACATGCTCTAAGAGTTCGATTTCTCCCTATATAAGGAGATTCAATTTCAATACGAAACTAAGGACGTGTTTGGTTTGTAGCAATGGACTGTCTTGCCAAACAAAGGTCGTCCTCAGATTTGGTCACCATTTGGTTCGTGGTCAGTGGATGTCGTGCGGTCAAAAAAAATTTGGCTCACCGTGAATTTTATATTGAACCGAGGGCAAATGCGAGGGCGTAGAAATTGGGCGACCTCACCTTCTTGCCTTCGCACGGATGTAGCCGGGCCCAGCCACAATGTTACACGCGCTTATGTGCTACTAGTTAGAGCATCCTCAATAGCCGCTCTATACTCCCTCTAAAACACTATTTATGGAGGGTATAGAAGGGTTGTTAGGATACTCTTAGTCTGTTAATTTCATTTGTTTTTTCCAAATTTTTGTTTCTATTTAATACGATGACTAAATCCCATGAAACAAATTTTATAATTAATGTAAAATTTAGACCAAACCATTTTTATATTATTTGAATATGTTTTTTATTTATAATTAGAAAAAGTCTACTTACCCCCTTGAAATATTAAGTCGGACGCACATAACTACTGACTTCAAAAACCAGGTATTTTGTCCCCTAAAAGATTTAAACCGGTGCAAATAACCCCCGTGAGTGGTTTTACATGTGGTTTTGCCACTTCAACGTTCCATGTGGGTGATCTTGCCACCTAAGAAGTCAAAGCGGCCTCCACATGGGCCCAGGAAAAATAGAGTAAAGAAAAAAATAAATATCACATGGACTTATTAGGTGGCAAAACCATCCATATGAAGCGTTGAAGTGACAAAACCACCTATAAAAGCACTCAAGGGGTTATTTGCACCGGTTTGAATCTTTCGCGAGACAAAATACCTGGTTTTCGGAGTCAGGGGTTATGTGCGCCCGACTCAATGCTTCAGAGGGGTAAGCAGACTTTTTCCTTTATAATTATGTTTTGGTTTTAATGTTTTAAAATATTTAAATTCTGAAAACTATTTGTATTTTTTAAATTTTTTATATTTTTATTTAAGCTTTATGATTTTTTATTCAGCTATGAAAACATTTGGCACATTCGGTTGCCAATAAAGCAAACTATGTCACCTATCTAATAAAAAATTAGCAACCTTCTATTGGCATTGATTCAAACAACACAAAAATTGTCAATGAATGGTCATGTCTTTGATTGGTTACGATCATTCATCTGCATGACCATTGATGGTCATAAACGAAACATGTTCTAATTAGCTTCCTCCATGTTTGGAATGACTTATTTCAACCGTTCCTAGCTTTTGTAGAGTAAGAATTTTTCTTTAAACGATGCTATGCCTCGAAGTCTTTCGTAATAAATTCATTGGCTTCTCGAGACGGCTACCCTCCGTTCCAATTTCCAAATAGGTTATAATCTAAAGAAAAAAAGGAGCAGTGTCACGGACAATGATAGCTCTAGTGGTATGTTGGCATGCCGTCAGAAGTCAAACGTAACCACGTACTTAAACATGTGGCCGGCGTGCTTGTTTGGTTTTTTCTCGCTGAAACATGCGGCCGAAGGTAAAACATGTGAAACGGCCCTTCTTGGTGTGTCTAACATGTGTCTTGAACGTAAGGGAATGGGAGCAAAGTAAACCAACGTTTCCTCTTATTAGAATATTGACGGATTTTGTGGAATTGGGAAAGTCACTCTCATGTGGGTTGTTAGATGGATATCTGAATTATTTAAATTTTTCTTTAATTATCTAACGAAAACATTTGCTATGGGATGTCTGATCTCGTGGACGCTCCGCAAGCATTTTATGTCAAGCACGCGACAAACAATTTTGACTAGGTCCCCCTAGTGCCACCAAGTCATCTGTCCAATTAACCTCCTGGCCACATCCACGACCTATTCTCTTTTTCCTCTCGCACCAAAAGCTCTATTCAAATTACTGGACCAATGGATTTACAACGACACCATGCCGACAGCACGACGCAGCAGGTCATCGGCGATGCCATTGAAGTCCTACCCTTTTCCTTGCATTCTTTTCCCCATCCCTCTTCCTCTCTCTCTCTCTCTCTACCTGTCTCCCTGCGAGTGTGGTCGGGTAACTAGTCTTGCTGCCTTAGCCACCACCCCTGTGAGTGTGGTAGGGTAACTAGTCCTGCTGCCTTAGCCACCACTGGACAGGCCACATGCCCCACAAGGCCTAAGCCATGGGCAAAAGCCCAACATTCCTCGGAGCTTGCCGGAGGCCAAGATGACGCGGATTGCACCTACTTCATAGACGATCTTCTAGAGGAGGAACGACAGCAACTACGGCTCCTGCTTCTCAAACAACGGTGGATCGAGCAAAGATTGCTAGTAGCCATGTTGTGATATTGGGAGGTATTGCATGAGGGATGGGTTGGTATCCTTCCTCAAGGAGCTCCCCTCCAACGAGTGTCGCTCACCGCCAACATGGTTTTACCTCTCCAATAACAAGAGTCGTTAGTGCAGTACTGCAATGGAAAGGCTGAAGGATCGAGATGTAGCCTAGAGGGGGGGTGAATAGGCTTTAAAAAAATTACAGCTTAAAAAAAAACAATGCAGCGGAACAGACAACATGTTGTGATATTGGGAGGTACTGCATGAGGGATGGGTTGGTATCTTTCCTCAAGGAGCTCCCCTCCAACGAGTGTCGCTCACCGCCAACATGGTTTTACCTCTCCAATAACAAGAGGCGTTAGTGCAGTACTGCAATGGAAAGGCTCCTGCAAGTTGGTGTTGTTGCCACCATTGAGAGAAGTTTGCCTGCCAAAACCGTTGATACATTGAGATCATTAGAGAGGGGGAGTACACGGGGTTGGGTTGTGTCGTTGTGGGAGGTAGTAGGGTTGTGACAGGTCACGGGCAACCACTAGGAAGCGTAGCTACGCTAGGGTTTCATTTGGCGAGTAGTTTGGGTGGAGTGGGCATTAATCCAAGGGAGAAAATTGAAATCCCACGATGGGGTCAGTCGGTTTGGGATAGGGGCTAGTCCCAATCACACCCCACCCCACTGAAACTGGGGACTTACAAGTAGACCTGGGTATCTCGTAGGATCATGAGCGGTGGTTATTTTTCTATTTTGTATTGTAACAATTGCCACATTTTAATTGGTTGCAAACCAAACATAACACATACCTTATCAAAATTTGACACCTCGGTAGATTCAATCAAAAACAAAATCACTTAAATTTACTTTGTGATTTCGATATTTTATACGTTGGCATGAACTATTTCTATTGGCTGCATGTGTCACGGACGCAGAGGTTGGAGCTTTTCCTTTATTGAAAAATATTTTTGTTAGCAACAAATATGTGATACACGTGCTCAAAATCAAATGTGTGAAGCAATCTATCTATCTACTTAGTTATATATAAAGCAGAGTTAAACGGAGCCATTACATTAATCTTAAAAATCCTATAAATTCTCACATTAATAAAAAATACTAAAGTTTTCACGCTAATCAGAGAAAAAGAAAAGATCAACATCGTTGAATGTAGATAGTATCATGTAAATCTAGCGGTCAATATTAATCTCTAAAAAAACTATTAAAACCGATCTAATATAATAGAGATAAACCCTAAATATGATAAGATATACTCCCTCCGTTCTTGTGAGCATCGTTGAGCCCTAATTCGTTTAGTGGCATTGATGACGTATACTTTTGCGCTAGGAAGTTCTTGGACGTTTCATGGAACCCTAGCGAGGCTTCGACGAACTTTTGAACTGCTTCGAGATGATCTAAACATGACTGGACGAGTGAAGAGGTCATGTGTAGGTTTAGGAGTAGCTAGGTCTTAATTTTATCGCCCATGCTTCAAGGGGGTCTAATCATTTCGATCGTGCCAAGTCTCTTCTTGTCCTAGCCCTCAAGCCATCCATAAACAGTTAGAGATCCAAACCCGTTAAAAATATCTTGAACCGTGCCTTTTCTGTGCTCATCGGACCGGGCCCGGTCGCCATCGGACCGGGTCTGGCGAGCCAAACCCTAGTATCAGTTTTCTGTTGCTGGTCGGACTAAGTCCGGCGCCGTCAGACCGGGTCCGACCCCTCCGGACCGAGTCTGACAATGCCTGTGTTCCAGAGCCTAAAGCTCCGTCGGACCGGGTCCGACGGCATGTGTATCAGCCGTTCTAAGGCATGGTTGCATCCATCGGACCGGGTCCGACGGTACTGTAACAGCTAATTTTTGGAGTCTTCCCGAGCTCCAACGACTAGTTCCTCTCCGGGGGTATTTATTAACCTGGGTAGGCAGCCATTACTGAGGTTTGCTACTCCACTTCACCTATAGCCCTATAGCCAACATCTACACATCTTAGAAGTGTTTTAGAGCCATTCCTCCACCAATTCATCAGCCACCTACCTTTCTTCAAACCGAGCTTCATGAAAGTCCTTCGATTTGGCATGATCTAGGCGATTCGGACTTATTACTCTTGAAGACGGTGTTCTTCTTGAAGGAGTGGGCTTGAGAGTAGGCTTTGGCGTGTGGCTACTCTCGAGTAGGTGTGAAGGTGACGGAGTCCACCTCGCCGGAGTGGCGGAACGACTACCGGAGAGTAAGCGAGGCGTGTGGCTCAAGAGGAAGCCAGTCCTTGTGCGCAAGGGCTAGCTTCAACGGAGAGTAGAAGTGGTGATTCCGAACTTTGGTGAAACAAATACCGTGTCTCCTCTCTTGCCTCATTTACTTCCACATTTACTTCTCGCATTAATTGTTTCAAGTTGCTTGATTGTTTTGGTGAAATTGAATTAGATTGCTAGTGCGTGCCGTTTAATTTACTTCCGCTTAATAGGGCACTAGAATTTAGAACTGGGTCACTCTTAATCTTGTTGCTTAATCAAGTATAACCCAAATAAATTAAAAATTACCTATTCACCCCCCTTTAGGTCTTAGAGTTCCTTTCGGTTCTGAAATGTAAGGCATATATTTTTTTGATAAAATCAACAAACATAAACTTTGACCATTAATTTATTTCATATTATATCATCAATAACTATAAAATTAACATCATATCAAAGTACTTTCAAATACGAATCTAAATATACCACATACATAACATTGAACATATATGTTCCTATCATAATTATTAGTCAAACGTTGTAAACATTGACTTTTTAAAATACATGCACGTCTTACATTTTAGAACGGAGGGAGTATTAGAGATGGATTATGAGTTCGAGATTACCCTAAAAAAATTTATGAGTTAGAGATAAACTATATATGCTGATGGTAATAAATAATATAATCTTTTCATAAAAAAATATATATCTTTTTTGCGCCCCTCCGTCCGAATTAATATAAACAGCTCAAAATCATCGGCAGCTAGCTCAGCTTATCTCAATTCCACGGTTGAGCGAAGTGAAATCAGAGTTATTTGCTGGGAATTCCTCCGTCCGAATATAAACAGCTCAAAATCATCGGGAGCTAGCTCAGCTTATCTCAATTCCACGATTGAGCAAAGCGAAATCAGTGCTAATTTGCTGGGAATTTCGGAAAGTGTCAAAATTTGGCGATGTATACAAACATATAAAACAGAATTAAACAGAGCCATCACATTAATCCTAAAAATCTTAAAATTCTCACATTAATAAAAAATAATAAAAATTTTCACATTAATCAAAAAAAGAAAAGATCAACAACGAATGTGATAATTTATGTAAATCTAGCGGTCAATATTAATCTTTACTAGCAAAAATACCCGTGCGTTGCAACGGGAGAAATAAAAATCTTCGCAGACCAGTTCATTAAAAAATTGTTCGCTAACAAAAGTCATTCAAAAAAGAATCCATTTGTATGTGCCTCTGTCTAGACCAAATGCAAAAATAAAAATCATGACACCTACTTATTCAAAAGGCATGTCATAATTTGAAAATGTTATGTAGCGAAGCATATAAAAGTAGTAAGCAAATGCCAAGGCTAAAGCATATAAAAATGTTAGTTTATTCATTCTTCTTTGTTGTTAACAAAATTAAAACTTTCAACGATTAGGGCTACTATGTAAAGATTGCCATCTCCGATAGCAAGAGCAAGAAAATTATGAACAGCAGAAATCGTACACTTTACTAATATAAGTATCCTACATACAAAAGTCATGTCACAGTTTTTCCTTCTAAAAGGACATCAGACAATTACAATAACTAACACAGGAGGAGACAATGAAACTTGGAAGTGAATCAAAAATGTAGAATGAATCGAAATAATTAAGCTTATTCTTTTCATATCATGTCAAATTAGTTTTGCAAAGTTACAGGCCACGTATATGCTCCTTGGAAATATTTTGCAATTTTCAGAATGCCTAAACAATCCTAGAAACAACACAGCTTTCTTATTTTATGAAAACAGTTATGAAGATTCCCAATCACTGATTCAAAGAGAATGTAGTCATGCTCCTCCAGCTCTTTTTCATCATCAGAATAACTATTCTGAAGCACCTCTGTTAAAATATGGATCGCCTTGAAAATTCCTAATATATTCTTTCCTTTTGAAGAACAGAGGCCTACAATATGCCAAATAGTTATAGTTATGCACATAGGAAGTAACTGCTAAATACCAAGCAACAGGTGCAATTGTGTTGAATATTTTAATGGAGCTAGACATACGTGTTTCAACTTTTGATCTCCCAATTGATGAAGGAAAAAAATCTGGAGCAGATGAATTTAGGCCAGATTGCTTCATGCAATTACCTTTCATTCACAAACATTGTTTCTGCTCTGAGGTGCAATTTGCAGTAAATTGATTTATACCTTCAAGCTTCTTCTCATGGGAATCTTTTGCCTGGTTTGTACCTATATCTCCAGATTTCTTTGACATACCCAATTCAACATGGCCTTGGGATTGATCGTGCTTATTCTTGCAGTTTCTAGTGACCAAACTTTGAAGCTCAGCAGGAGCTTCATAATGTCGAACAATGTTAATGGAAACAGTAAATAAGATAAATGAAAGTGGCACATGATCCCTTATCCAGTTATTCACCACAGACCATCAAATACCTATGATAGACACCTTTGTTATGGCAGTAATCAATGGCATCAATAAGTTGCCGGAAGTACTTCCTAGCTTCATTTTCACGAAGCTTCCCTTGGCGAGCCTGCAGATATTTAATGTTATCGATAGTTAACAAATAAAGAAAATATGCAATGATCAACCAAGCAAATGCTTCCAATTTTAAAACATTTGTGGTTACTAATGAATTGCTCACACTTTTCAATTCTTTAGAATTTAGATCCTATGGAATTTTGTTTTCTACACAATCCCATAAAAAAAGTGTAGGTAGGAAAGGTTCTTTCCAACGGTTATTGAAAACGGCACAATAATTCCACTGTAATCTTGACCAGGCATTCCATCCTTTGGTCTCCTTCTGGAAGATTAGAGGAAACAAGAAATTTCATTCTCACCTGTACATACTCATAGAGTGATAGAGGATAGTGCTAAGACAACTACGGAAGTAGGACAGTTCTCTTACCCATTGACCATCTCAGGAATTAAATCCCTTCCAGCACACATGCTACAATCTTGCATCACATTCACAGGAGATATTTTGTTTTATCTTTCAACATTGCAGGCAAGTATCCCGCAGCTAATGCTAGGCGGTCAAGCTATTTGAGGCAGTTACTGGACTACAGAAGCAAATGCTCTTCTATCCATCAATATCTCAAAAGACCATCTTTCCTGTCGAACAATACTTGAATACTTGTGTTTAGCTGGGTGTGAAGAAAAATCTTGAAATTTCGGAGAATCTGCACGCATTCCTCTATATCAAGCTCAAAGCTACAATCTTGTACGTGGTGCATTGAGTTTGACCATCCACAAATCCAACCCTTTGCTGTTCTTGCTTCTAATCTTTCGCGCACTAATCTATCGATACATTTGCTCGTAGCATCTACCTAAAATTATGAACAACTACTCAACAGCCACAAAATCGAACCAAGATGAACCAGTAAGATGAAGGCGTGAAATTAGTAGAGGCGTACCACGGCGAGGACGAAGAGGAGGAAAGCGAGACCCGTCTCGGCGTCTCTCTAGACGACGCCGGCGGCAAGCGGAGGCGGCGCCTGCGCCGCCACGAGGCAATCTGAGGCGCTGGATGAGGGAGTGGGTGGCGACGGCGGCAGGGGAGAGGGCGGGGATGGGTCCTCCAAGACGCCGTCGGGCGGGGCGGGGTCGGGGAGCAGGGTCGAGAAGAGTAGGCGGCGTGGGGGAGAAGGAGCAGGGCGCGGGGCATGGGGAGGGAGGGGCGCGTGGTGAGGGCGGAGAAAGAGAGGGAGAGAGGGACGGGGGCGGGGTAGGCTAGGGTTTTGGGGAATAGGAGGTGTCGGAGCCGATGGCTACGATTTTGGCGGAGGGAGAGCAGGAGATCGAACGGCTAAGAAGCCCTGACGGACGGAAGAAGATGGAAACGCTATTCTCTTTATTATTAGGTAGAGATAGCAAACTACTAAAACCGATCTAATATATTAGAGATAAACCCTAAATATGATCTGATATACTAGAGATAGATTATGAGTTCGAGATTACCTAAAAAAGTTTATGAGTTAGAGATAAACTCTATACGCTGATGGTAATAAATAATCTAATCTTTTTTATAGAATATATACACACACTCTTTTTTTGTGCCCCTCCTTCCGATCGAATATAAACAGCTCAAAATCATCGGCAGCTAGCTACCTCAGCTTATCTCAATTCCACGATTGTGCGAAGCGAAATCAGAATTATTTGCTGGGAATTCCTCCGTCCGAATATAAACCGCTCAAAATCATCGGCAGCTACCTCAGCTTATCTCAATTCCACGATCGAGCGAAGCGAAATCAGTGCTAATTTGCTGGGAATCTCGGAAGGTACTACCTCCGGTCATAAAAAGAAGTCGTCGTTGACTTTTGGATACGACTTTGACCATTCGTTTTATTCAAAAAATTATATAAATTTTCATTTATTTTACTGTGATATGTTTTATCATTGAAGGTAATTTGAGCATGAATTATACTTATGCATTTTTGCACTAAATTTTGAATAAGACGAAAGGTCAAAGTTGTGTCCAAAAGTCAACGACGACTTCTTTTTATGACCGGAGGTAGTATCAAGATTTGGCGATGTACAGACGCAGCGTACGTGAATCTGGCCAGTTTCATTTCTTCGGCTAACCGCGCCACCAGCATTGCGCTCTAGCAGGAAATAATAGATCAAGGTGGTCTTATTATCGAACGTGAAAGTGTGATTATAGAAGCAAAGTTATTATTGATTATAGTATCGCAAAGATGTCGTCCAAAAATTATTCACCATCCGATCAATCTCCATCATACCAAATAACCGTTCAATTGTCGTTCACCAAAAAAAAAAAAATCTCTATAACAAACTAATAATACCAATCTAATATATTAGAGATCAGTGGCGGAGCTTGAGCAACATATGAGAGGGGGCCAAAATCTGATTAATAAAGATTAGAGGGGCCATTAAGCATATATAATCAATTTTTAGCCTATGTAACAGTACTTTCTCGAAGGATTTTACAATTGTCTCCACCATTGTTAGAGATAGACTCTAAATCTGATATAATATATTAGAGGTAGATTATGTGTTACCCTAAAAAAGATTATAAGTCAGAGATTCACACAAACACGCAAACCACCTTCTCGTTTCAGTAATCCTAATCAAGAGAAACACGAGGTGAAACAGACTAGGGTTCGCTCCCGATCCCGAGTCCCGACATCTGGGAAGACCAGAGAGTCTTTATTCTTCAACATCCCAGCCTGTGGGAGGTAGTGACCATCTGCATTTCTCCGTGATCAGGCGCCTACCGGTTTCGAATGAAACAAAGGCGTCGATGCAGGCGTACGCGACCTGCTGCGGCGTCAGGGGCTGCGCGGCCCAGTTGCTCATCGTCACGTGCTTCGGCTTGTCGATGCGCACGCCCATGACCTCAAGCGTGAGAGTCTTCAGCCCAGCCCGGAAGAGGTTCGGTTGGGAGAGCGCAAGCGCCGCGACTTCCCTCAGGTCCACCGCGTTGGCGACCACCAGGTTGCAGTCGTCGAGCAGCCGCTTCACGTCGCCGTCGACCCCCACGCCGACGAAGCTGATGCCCGGGTCGGCGAGGAAGCACGCGAGCTCGGCGGGGATCTCGTCGGCGTGGAAGAGCTGGAAAACGAGGCAGCGGTGGCCGACGCATAGCTGCAGGACGGCGACCTGGTACCCGCGCCGGCGGCCATCGGGCTCGGTGATTTGGCGCCACTCGGTGTCCAGGCCGACGATGAGGTCCCGGCGGTCTGGGAACTCCTGGAGGAATAGCGTGACGGCGCGGGCCTCGGAAGTGACGGTGGTGCGGATCACGGTGCCGTCCACCATGCCGACGTCAGTGTGGTACGTGAACAGCGCTGGTGGTAGACGTCGTCGGCGCACGGAACGACAAGGCGCTGGAGTGCTGCTGATCGTGGCTTTATCCATGGGGAGAACTGTATCCATGGGAAGAGCTAGGACGTACGGGCGTGTGTCCGTACTGCGAGCGTGGCTTGTGCCGATCTCCCTCGATCGCGCTTCTGTTGATTTGCCTCGCCGGCGCCGTGCTTTATATGAAGCTGGAGACACCGAGCCCGAACAGGAACAGGTACTACCGTATCCGACCCGTGTACGTATACGATATGTATACAATGTTAGATAAACTGCTTGTTAAGAGTTCCACTTTTGACCTAGCCGCTGCCGCGCGCCCTGCTCCACCGCGGCTCAAGCTCAATGCGCAAACGTTCTTTTCGCTGAAAGAATAGACAATGGCTTGGAGTTCTTCTTCTTCTTTTGTTCCATGCGAATTTTGAACGGTTTCGACTCCGTTTCGTTTCGTTTTTAATTTGTTTTCCAGCAGCTTCAACGCGACGATGATGCTGGAGATGCTGCGCGGGAAGCGGATGCTGTTCGTGGGCGACTCGCTGAACCGCGGGCAGTACATGTCCCTGCTGTGCCGCCTCCACCGCGCCATCCCGGACGGCGCCAGGTCCTTCGAGACCACCGACTCCCTCTCCGTCTTCAGGGCCAAGGACTACGACGCGACGATCGAGTTCTACTGGGCTCCCCTCCTCGCCGACTCCAACTCCGACGACGCCGTCGTGCACCGCGTCGCCGACCGCATCATCCGGGGCGCGCCCATGGGCCGGCACTCGCGCTTTTGGAAGGGCGCCGACGTCCTCGTCTTCAACTCCTACCTCTGGTGGATGACCGCCGACAAGATCAACGCCCTAGTAAGCAATTCCAGATCCGAGCCTGCATGATCAAAAAAAAATTCTTTACCAATCGATCGCCTTCGGGATGATATAGCGATGATCGAACTGTGTGTGGATTCAGGAGAGGCGCCGACGAGGACATGAGCAAGGACGTGGTGGAGTGGAGATGCAGGCGGTGGGGGTATGATCTGCTGTGCTGCCGATGGGAGTTCGCACTCGAGGTTTCGATCTTTACCGTTTAAATTAAAACTAAAAGATAAGGTTATAATTTTTTTTTATGAAAACAAACGATTTGGTATTTTATATTTATTTTTGTAGGATCTTAAGTTTATGAAAAAATAATTTTATACTATTTAAAACCTCTTTTGAAGAGTCAAAAACTTTTCAATTTTGAGCTGATTTAAGCTAAAAAAGGAAAAGAAAAAAAGAGTAATTGTTGTACTAGTTGCGATGTAACGGTAGGGTTTGGACCCACGGCGTCCCCATCCGCAGCCATGGGAGCTCAGCAAAGCGTCAATGCGGGAAAAGGTCG
>SPJY01000102.1:1606611-1643842 GCA_005191435.1 Raddia distichophylla
AAATGCCGCAGCCAAGGTTGATGTGCACTAGGGCATGTTGACCTCACCATGTTGTGCGAGGAGTTCTTGGTGCCGCCCCTATAGTGCTCGATCTTTTGCCTCTAGGGAGCTGGGATGCGTAGTGCGCCATGGTTCTCACTTCTCAAGCCTTGGACGTAACAGTTGTTTTTTCTTGGGTTGTTTCAGAAAATCCGGCATCACCTTCTCGCAAATCGTCGAAATGTAGGCGTTTTCGTTTGTGTTTAGTTTGTAAAAATTCATTTCATATGATTTTCAGGCTTCGCTCATGTATGCACGGTTCGTTCATGTGCGCTGATGTTTGTGTACTGCGCGTCTTGGTGTGTCACACACAGTTGCTCTTGCATTCATTTGTCTGTGGCTGATCAAAGCACAAACATGCCTAGATTTCTTGCGCAACCATTGCGCTAAGTGTGGTCACACGTGTGCCATGATTGTGCATCTGTGTGTTATTTTTGATTCATGATCGTTTGAAGCTTGAATGTTGTACCATGCCGTTGTGAATTTCGAAATATGTCCTGTAGGATCTCTCTCAAGCATCCAAGCCTCTTTGGGAGGAGCGAGAAATTAGACTTCATATTGGATAAGGGCATCAATGACTCCAACATTGTTGTTGCTTTTAGACGCCTGAGGCCCGAGTGGTTATCATGACAATCATTTGTCATTCAGGTTGGTATTCTGTTCAATGTATCTTTTTGTATGTATAAAGTTTCTTGTTGTAAATTGAACAGAAATGCTACAAAATATGATACAATATTTCATATTACTTTCACTACAAAAGGTAATATCTGTCGTTATGATTGGATCAATTAGTGAAATGTCTATATACTCGTACGAAACGCCCAGGCTTGATTTTTGTCACATTAGTCCTGTTGGAAAAGTTTAGCTTCGCCAAAGTTGATTGGCCCTTGAATCTTGAGTCAATTTATTTTAATTGCAAAATTGGGAAGAACCTAGCACAGGAGATAGAATGTTTTAGTTTCATCTTAATAAGGTTGTTTCACATTCTATGTCATTAATTTCCACTACTACGGAACGGGCCTTCCATCCCGGCACATCAGTCCAGGTTACCATCCAACCGGGACTGAGGTTAACTTCAGTCCCGGTTCAATGGTAACGAGGCAAAAGGCCAGTTTTCAGGCCCGGTTGGTTCCACCAACCGGGACCAATAGGTCGATTGGCGCGTGGGTTGGCAGGTGGGGAGTACTAGTCCCGGTTGGTTATACCAACCGGGACTTACACTGGGCTCCGATAATTGGCGCCATTTCTCCTGTCACAAAAGGCCCGGTTGGTGTTACAACCCGGGACTGATATTTGGCTATTAGTCCCGGTTGGTGTTACAAACCGGGACTAATACTGGGCTCCGATAATTGGAGCCATTTCTCCTCCGGTAACAAAAAGTCACTGCGTCGTCTTCTCATCGCCGCACTTGCTGAGGGAGCTCGCACGCGCTTGTGAGGAAGGAGCGGAGACCGGAGCTGAGGAGCAAGGAGCTGCTGAGGCGAGAGCAAGGAGGAGTGGGGGGAGCCTCTCTTCGCCGCGCTGGGGAAGCGGTGAAAGGGGATCGGATCATCATCGCCTCATCGGAGCAACGCTCGTGTCGCCGCGCCGGCCGCGTCGTCACCACGGCCCCGGCCTCGCCGCTCTCGTCGTCGCAGCGCGCCCGCCCATTCGTCAGCGCCTCTCCGGCCACGCCGCTGAGGTACATTTATCCACCGGCATCGCGTCCTCGTTTCTGATCCCACCGCCACCACCGCCGCCGCCGCCGCAGCCACCGCCGCCACTGCTACCGGCGCAACTACAAATGCCGACCTTTGTCGGTGTTTTTGCCATGAACCCCACCCTAACCCAAGGGGGTGAGGGGCGGTCCCCCCTCCACCGCCGGCCCAGCCGCCTTCGTCCCCTCCCCCGGCTCCGGCGGCGCCAGCGCCGCCTCCGCCGCCGCCCCCGACGAGCCCCACCCACCGCCGGTCCGCCGCCTCCCCGACCTCCCTCTAAACCCCAAGGAACCCAAACATTCCCTAACCCTAACTCGAAACGGCGGCGGCGAGCTCGACGGCGGCGACGGCGAGGTCAGCTCCTTCCTCCTCCCTCCTCCTTCCTCCTCCTCCTCCCTTATTCCTCGTCCTGATCAGCGCCCCCTCCCCCCCTGCGATCCGACGGCCAAGAGGTATCCCGTCGGCGCGAGCGCGCGACGGGATACCGTCCTGAAGAATTTCCGAAAAGAATACCTTCTTTACCAATCGATCGGCTTCGGGATGATATAGCCATGATCAAACTGTGTGTGGATTCAGGAGAGGCGCCGACGAGGACATGAGCAAGGACGAGGTGGAGATGCAGGCGGTGGACGTATGATCTGCTGTGCTGCCAATGGGAGTTCACACTCGAGGTTTCGATCTTTGCCGTTTAAATTAAAACTAAAAGATAAGGTTAGGAATTTATTTTTTTTAGAAACAAACGATTTGGTATTTTATATTTATATTTATTTTTTAGGATCTTAAGTTTATATAAAAATTATAATTTTTTAATTTTTATAGTATTTAAAACCACTTTTTTGAAGAGTCAAAAACTTTTTCAATTTTGAGCTGATTTAAGCTAAAAAGGAAAAGAAAAAAAAGAGTAATTGTTGTCCTGGTTGCGATGTAATGGTAGGTTTGAACCCGCGGTGTCCCCATCCGCAGCCATGGGAACTCAGCAGAGCGTCAATGCGGGCAAAGGTTGGGCGGTCGGTGCCCGCCCCCGCCCCTCTCTCTCTCCCTATTGGTTTGTTGTGGCTTACATGTTTTTGGAAATGCCGCAACCAAGGTTGATGTGCACTAGTGCACGTTGACCTCACCCACATGTTGTGCAAGGCATCCCTGCTGCCGCCCATGTAGTGCTCGATCTTTTGCCTCTAGGGAGCTGGGATGCGTAGTGCGCCATGGTTCTCACTTATCAAGCCTTGGACGTAACCGTTGCTTTTTCTTGTGTTGTTTCAGGAGCTCTGGCGTCACCTTCTCGCAAATCGTCGAAAGGTAGGCGTGTTCGTTTGTGTTTAGTTTGTAAAAATTCATTTCATATGCTTTTCATGCTTCGCGCGTGTATGCACGGTTCGTTCGTGTGCGCCTATGTTTGTGTATTGCGCGTCTTGGTGTGTCACACACAGTTGCTCTTGCATTCATTTGTCTGTGGCTGATCAGAGCACAAACATGCCTAGATTTCTTGTGCAACCATTGCGCTAGGTGTGGTCAAACGTGTGCCATGATTGTGCATCTGTGTGTTATTTCTTATTAGTGGTCGTTTGAAGCTTGAATGTTGTACCATGCCGTTGTGAATTTCGAAATATGTCCTGAGGCCCGAGTGGCTATCTCTCTCAAGCATCCAAGCCTCTTTGGGAGGAGCGAGAAATTGGACTTCATATTGGATAAGGGTATCAATGACTCCAACATTGCTGTTGCCTTTAGACGCCTGAGGCCCGAGTGGCTATCATAACAATCATTTGTCATTCAGGTTGGTATTCTGTTCGATGTATCTTTTCTGTATGTATAAAGTTTCTTGTTGGAAATTGAACAGAAATGCTGCAAAATATGCTACAATATTTCATATTACTTTCACTACAAAAGGTAATATATGTCGTAATGATTGGATCAATTAGTGAAATGTCTATATGCTCGTACTAAACGCCCAGGCTTGATTTTTGTCACATTAGTTCTGTTGCAAAAGTTTAGCTTCGCCAAAGTTGATTGGCCGAATCTTGATTCAATTTATTTTAATTGCAAAATTGGGAAGAACCTAGCACATGAGATAAAATGTTTTAGTTTCATCTTAATAAGGTTGTTTCACATTATATGTCATTTCTGTTCTCGGGAACCTATGAAAATACATGTTGCTCATGTATTTGTTAAATATGGATAAATTTGTAAGTTGACATTTTTGGTTCACATTTTTTCTCACTTGCCTGCCGTTTGAGCAATCAGTACTCAATGACACTAGAAATTACGGTTCATGGTTTTCCGGATGACAACTTCACACGGTTAGGGAGCAGAGGGATAAATATGAGCCGCTTTTCCCTAGGCGTTGAGCTTAAAGAACCAGCAACATCAATCAAACTGGACTTCTGGAACCAGTGTTAAGTTTGAGTTGGTAGGTAAAACCGGGACTTACAGCGCAACTGTCGCTCCAGGTGTCTTCGAGCCGGCCTATCGAGAAGAGATTTAGTCCCGGTTCCTGTAACCTGGACTGATGGCCAGCAGGCATCAGTCTCCAAGGGCTGTCCCGGTTCAGAAACCGGGACTGAAGGCTGTTGCGAACCGGGACTGAACGCCCGTTCCGTAGTAGTGTTCTGTACTCGGGAACCTATGAAAATACATGTTTCTCATGTATTTGTTGAATATGGATAAATTTGTAAGTTGACATTTTCGGTTCACATTTTTTCTCCCTTGCATGCCGTTTGAGCAATCAGTACTCAATGACACTAGAAATTACGGTTCATGGTTTTCCGGATGACAACTTCACACGGTTAGGGAGCAGAGGGATAAATATGAGCCGTTTTTCACTAGGCGTTGAGCTTAATGAAT
This sequence comes from Raddia distichophylla, assembly GCA_005191435.1. Taxonomy (NCBI): domain Eukaryota; kingdom Viridiplantae; phylum Streptophyta; class Magnoliopsida; order Poales; family Poaceae; genus Raddia; species Raddia distichophylla. The sequence continues at coordinate 1,611,186 of SPJY01000102.1, forward strand.
CAGCAACATCAATCAAACTGGACTTCTGGAACCAGTGTTAAGTTTGAGGTGGGCATCAAGTCAAAACCAGTTGTTTGCATCATTTCCGTTTTACATCTTTTGCCTATTGGTTGTCCATCCTCCCAGCATATCCGGCCTATCAACAATGAGGGACGCTCAATAGCCTGGGACCATGACGGCTTTCCCCTAACACGCAGGTGATAAATTGTTCTTTTATATGAGCACTTTAATATGGTAATAGGTGTTTGCATTCATGTAATGGAATTGTTTTGTCCTTTTTTTTTTCTAAATAATTGTGACAGTTGTTTATTGTTAACTAACATTCTCTCTCTTATTATGCAGTGGAAACCTCCATGACAACATGGTTAGGGCTTTCAAGAGACAACAGGTAATAAATTTAAGCCCTCCTAATACAATTTACTAACTTCTATATGTGTTGTCTCACAAATCCTCTCTCCAATTGATTAGGGCTTTGCGACACCACCTCCACCTGCTCAAAGTGGGCCTGGAGGCAACAGCGACGCTTCTTCTTCGGATACGTCTTCTGTCAATCGGTTCCTCAACTTGGGAGGCGGCGATGCGGCAGGTAGCGGCCATGGCTCCCACTCACCTGTGAGTTAGAAGCTCTCATTTGTGTAACTTGTTGGACGACTTAATGTTGCACTGTATGAACATGTAAAACTTGTGTTGGATGACTTAATGTTGAGCTTGTGCGTTATGGTCATGTGATGTTGGATGGACTTAATTATGTATTAATTCCATTTATGTGCTCTTATGCATCTAGTGTTGGATGGTCATGTGATGTTGGATACAAGTTTGTAATGATGTGAATATACGTGAATTTCTAAATTTTCTATAATTTTATATGAATTTTCAATGAATAATACAACACCCAGTAAAAATATTTAATTTCATCGTCCTAAGGCCGATGAAATTATTGTGGGGGATAATTTCGATGATTTTGGCGGATGAAATTAATTGCCACGGCAGCCCAACATGCCACCTCCCCGCTTTTCTTTCGACTGACGTGGCATGTAATTTCGACGGCGTAAACCGACGAAATTACGAGCCATGTCAACCCTCGGGTGGGGTCGCAAGCCATTGGGAAAATAAATTCGTCGGCCTATAAAACCGATAAAAATACAGTAATTTTGACAACCGTCGACGAAAAGGTGTTTATCTTCGTCGAGCACATTTTGTCTGGTTAATTTCGGTTTTACTCCTATTTTCATCGGTTTATGGCCGATAAAATTAAGCCGAATTTTTGTAGTGCGCAATTGGTTTGTGCGGCACCAAAATATTCCAGCATATGTTTTGTTCGTTTTCTAATTATCAGATGAACTACAGCATGCGATTAGATTCCACGTAAAAGCGTTGAGTTTATTTCAGGGCTTTTGATATCTGACATACAAGCAAAGATCGCCGGTGGCGGCAGAGACAGCCATGCCTCAACCATAGCATGTGATGTTGAATACAAGTTTGTAATGATATGAATATACGTGAATTTCTAAATTTTTATAATTTTATATGAATTTTCAATGAATAATACAACACCCAGTAAAAATATTTAATTTCATCGTCCTGAGGCCGATGAAATTATTGTGGGGGATAATTTCGATGATTTTGGCTGACGAAATTAATTACCACAGCAACCCAACATGCCACCTCCCTGCTTTTCTTTCGACTGACGTGGCAGGTAATTTCGACGACCCAAGCCACGTCAGCCCTCGGGTGGGGTCGCAAGCCATCGGGAAAATAAATTCATCGGCCTGTAAAACCAATGAAAATACAGTAATTTCGACAACCGCCGACGAAAAGGTGTTTATTTTTGTTGAGCACATTTTGTGTTAATTTCGTCGGTTTTACTCTTTTTTCCATTGGTTTATGGTCGATAAAATGAAGACTAATTTTTGTAGTGCGTGATTGGTTTGTGCGGCACCAAAATATTCCAGCATATGTTCTGTTCGTTTTCTAATTAGCAGATGAACTACAGCATGCGATTAGATTCCACGTGAAAGCGTTGAGTTTATTTCAGGGCTTTTGATATCTGACATACAAGCAAAGATCGCCGGCGGCGGCGGAGACAGCCATGCCTCAACCATAGCCGTCTCTGCTCGGCGGCGAGCCGGCGCGGCTGTGTCTCACGGCGATGACGATGGTCATGTCCTCGGCAGCTTAATTCGTTCTCCTCGTGAAGCAACCTCTGGTGAGGTGACGCTGCTTCAAGCGACCATGCACGACGCCTCAATCCTAGCCACCTCCGAGTCTCCGGGTGGTGGCGTGGCTGGGTGTCGCGTCGAAGGCAACGGGTGTCTCCTCCTTCATCAACTCGAAGCTTCTTGACGATGCCTCTTCCTCCTCCACCTTTGAGAAGCCCGTCACAGTAACCATCTTGTCCAGCATCTCCCCATTAGAGGTGACATTATTGTTCAGCCTCCATTAATCTAGTTTAATATATATTGATCTTGTGCAATTTTATCTAGCGCAATTGATAGAATGTTCAGTTCAGATCAGTAGAGCTGAACATTCAGGATTATTGGATACTAAACAAGGTGTTAAAGGAGATGCAGCAATGTTCAGTTCTACTGAATCAGTAGAATCTCAAACCATTTAGTAGAACTGATAGAATGTTTGGAGGTCAATTTGATCATATATTGATCTTGATTTATTTTACTGCCAACATGTGTTAAATTGACAGTGTTAAATTAATCAAACATTTGCCGTTTAAAACTATAGCTATGAACGTACAGCCCTGAATCATTTAGGTTTCCTATTTTCTTTTCGTAAAATTGAAATTATCATTCATCCAACCAGAAGTTTGTAATCTGGCCTACCTATGTATTGTGCAGGTTCATAAACACTGAACTAGGAAAGTCCCATAGTGTTCTTTGTTCTTTTTTGGGGGGGAAAGATGGCGTCCCTTGCTTATTGGTGGAGTTCACTGCAGATGGTGTGTTCTTCTCCGGGTAGCATTGGTATCACATAAATATGTTCCTGAATGCTTTGTGCAAATGGCCGGTTACAGGCTTCTTTTTAAAAAAGAAGTTCATTTGGATTGTATTCTGTGCCAACTAATTATCTGGATGCTACACTTGGCCGTTGTTCTTAAGATAATTTGTGCATAGCAATTATAGATTTTGATCAAATTGAAGGCTGAACATTGTCAGTTTACAGATTATAGCACATAATCTCTTGCTGTCCTTTTTATGTTGAGCTTGAAAGGTGTATGTATAGAAAATTGTATATCTGCATTTTCAACCATGTGCATTATTGTTTTCATATCAGGAAAACTTCTTTCAGAGATGTCTCTGAGTGAGTGACAGCCGTTAAATATGTGTGGACATTATATGGCGCGCAGTCCTGTCTAGTACAGATTAATATTTGGTTCATGATAATCAAAATTTGACACTTATTTTGTAGCCTATCTTATTGCCTGTGAATGCGACTAATGAAATCTGCTAATGAAAATGGTGAATGTAATGTCCCGGTTTTGTTATTGTTATTGCCGGCTATCGGGTATGGACCCTTAGCCAAGCTTATTTAGCTGGTGTAAAATCCAACTAGAACCCTTTTCTACAGCAGGTAATGGCATTCAGGAGATGGTCACAGAGATGAGCGGCGTGAGAATTTTACCCAAAAGGTTCGGGACTACGCTAAGAATAAGAGCCCTGCGTCCAGCTTCTTACTTTATGAAAGGAAGGTGAGCACAAGGTTGAGTACAAGAGTGGAGAATAAATGATCTGAGGGCCATCAGAGAGTCCAAAAATAGCAAAGTGGGAGGCCCTACTGCTAGAAGCGATGCTACGGGGAAATGTTTTCCTTACGTGGTTCTCTGCCCCCATCCTCTCGACAAGCCTTAGGACCCTATTTATAGAGCACTAGCCTCCAACTAGTGCGAACACATACTTCGGATGGATGGTTCTTACCCTACACGTGCGAGTTGGTGGGATGGACCGGTGTTGGAGCTTGTGTGGCCTGCGTCAGCCCATTTAATGCTCGTCGGGCATGGTATGTCATCAGTATGTCGTCGCTACGTGGGAAGCATTTTGTGTTGTGAATCCATTTGACTTTTGGTGCCTATCGGTCTGGCCCACCAGACAGCGGCCGCCTTCTCTACTGAGCTAATATGAGCAACCGGAGTCGGGAGCAGCCCGTATAAGTTGGAGGGAGGGGGGGCTTCGAGAGTATTGGACCAAGGAGACCTCATGTTCAAGCTGTGAGTAGTTCAAGGTGACGGGTTCTTGGGTAGGGGCAGCTCGGGACCTTTTTGGCCAAGGTCTGAATCTGTTTTCTTAGGAGGGAAGCCCTTTTTACTGAGGTTAAGTTTTGATCTCCGATAGTAGTTACAAGGGCCTGCCCCTGCAACCCACACCAATTCGATGATGAGATTTTCACATGTGGTCGGCAAAGAAAAGTATGAATGTCTCTAATAAATGACATGGTGTTGAAATTGCATACCTATCATTCTTTTGTTGAGTAAGGTCTAGTGACGTAACCAGTGAGCTCCCTCGAAGATGATCTACATGAAAAAACAATAACTTTGCATTTGTTAAAATAAATTACAGTTTTTGCTAGGCAAAATGCAGAAATGCTCTCGTAGTCTCATGTGCTACATAAAATGTCCTCAATGGACAGAAGCGAGCCGAGCGAGCCACAAATATGACCACGTGTGAGGCCTTGAGCACTTTACGAAACAGGAATACACAAAACTATGAAGGTACCTGAGCAGTAGCAACAAGCAGGTCTAGGAATGGCACAGCATGGATTGGTAAACTAGCTGCTCCCTCCGATTTTTTTTTAACGCCTTTAACTTTTGGACACGTCTTTGACCATTCATTTTATTCAAAAAATTAATACAAACATGAAAAAATATAAGTCCTGTTTAAAGTATCTTTAATGATTAAACAAATCACATAAAAATATGATATTTTACATAGTTTTTTGAATAAAATAAATAGTTCAAGACATGTTCAAAAGTCAAAAGCAAAAAAAAACCCGGAGGGAGTATCATGTAGTCATGTACAGTTGAGTAGCTGCAGACGAAGCACTGTATGTCAGAACGTCTATTTTTGTAGCTATTAGCTAAGTAATGTAATCAACATTGCTAAGATGTTAGCCATTGATCGTGTAAAGTAAGCTATTCACTATGCGCATTGTTGCCCATCAGCAAATAGGTGATTAGATATATATGTGTATCATGTTTTTGCAAAAAAACTATGCAGACATATTATTACAGTCTTGAATCGTTGACCTCAAACATGTCATAACCCTTCACTGAATTTGCCCAAGTTGGAGAACTCTTGAGAATTGTACGCTGTAATCACTGAACTAACCTATCAGTAAGTACACTTGATTGACGGACATCCAAGCACCAAACGCTGACCAAATTTCCATGCATTGAGTTCCATCTTCATTCAGCACATAAATAATCCGATGCAAACTCATTAATCATATGTAAGCATGTTAAACAAGCGGTAAGTACTGAGATTTGACTGCTGAAGCTCAGTATAAGGTCTGGAATACCATCCAACCTTGCAAACATGAAGCAATTGATTACATGAGCAAGTATAATAGTAACTCTTTCCCAGCTCATACAGATTGAGCCTGTCCAACAGGACCAACTTTGATAAGGAAATATGGAACTGAATTCATCCTCAAAAGTAACAGTCAAGAAATTTTGGATCAATGACCAGGATGTAAAAGGTATGCAAAGCAAAAAACCTCCAAGGAAGCCTGGTGCCGTGGTGCTGCACCAAAGGATGAAAAGAGAAGCCAAACTGGAGTACTCATATCAGGGAGTGGTGACTGTTGACTAAAGCCACCAGACTAATCCTCAGAGCTGTTGCTACCATAGAATCCTCTGAACATGAAATTATATCTTTTACAAGTTTCCAATTGGTCCATTGCCTCCCGTTCCAGTTTGTAGGATAGCAAAATGTAAGCACTGAATCAAAATGTGAAGAATATAATCTATTGCCAAAGCTTCACAATTGATTCCTGTACCCATTGTAATCCTCAGTGCAAATTGTCTTTTATAAGCTATTCATGTTAAAGAACAGATCAACAGAAGTACCATATATCAATAGACAGAACCAAATCAAAATTGGAGCGGCATATATATTTAGGTGACACAAAGATATCCATTGATGTTTGCAACATGTCGTACATTGGTTCATACTAAAGATCAATCACCTTTCTTTTCTTTCTGAAAATATACTGCTCGGCATCTTTTTATCGTAACTGCATAAAGTGCAGTACTAGCCAGAGACTTGCTAAAAGATTAAAGTATATATCAAATCATGGGACAAACCAGATTGGAGGAGAGCACTCTGAAGTGAATTCACGCGGAAAGCGCCGATCGACATCCCTAATCTTGAGCGTTGTGTACTTGCCCAAGTCGGTGCTGGTGAACTTACTCCCATTGTTCAGCAGCAAGGACATGTCAAAACTAATATCATCCAAGTAATAGATGCTACCCTCCTTGATGTTGCTGAACTGAGACACCTCAAAGGCCCTAGAGCAGCCTCGGCCGAGGAAGAGCACCTGACCAGGCAGCTTGTGGAGCTCCACCCAGGAAAATTCAGACCCCCCATGGGGCGCAATCTCGCGCTTCATCTCAAAGATCCTGAACATACGCGTGCGCCGTCCCGTGGTGCGCCGGGCAGAGTAGTGCCGCAGCACCATCAGCAACTTCCCCCGGGACTCCACCAGGTAGCGGGTCACGGCGAACGTCGTGGGCAAGTGCAGATCAGGCATGTAACCGAGGCGCCTTTGGACCTGGTAGGAACTACAGGACATCTCCAGCGGGCCGTCCCAGGCGGCGCGGGGCTTGTACACCAGGACATCCTCTTTGTCGGTGAGGACGTGGAAGCCTTGCTTCATTTCGTTCCTGTGATAGATGATGTCCTGGAGCAGGTCCACATCACGCCGGCCGGCGAGCCAGTGCCCGTCCATCCCAGGGCGCCAGAAGGCGATGTTGGAGGCGCTGGAGACGTGCGCGGCGGCGAGGCAGCCCACCGACGTGGGGGCGGCCGAGAAGGTGACGGTGCGGATGACCATACTGTGCTCGCAGGTGGTGCTCTGGAGGTCGTGCCTGTCGGGGAGGTTGAGCCGGAGCCTGTCGGGGAGGGGAACCCTCGCGCCGGAGATGAGGTTTACGGCCGCGTACCCTCGAAACGGGTCGACGGCGACGGCGACCCAGCCGCCGTCGTGGGAGCCGCAGAAGCGCGCCCCTCGGACGCTGTCCGGGAGGCTGAGGCGGCGTCTGGCGCCGGAGTGGAGGCTGTAGAAGGAGGACCCGTCGAGGGACGGGAGGAGGAGCCACGGGAGCTGGCGCGGCGGGGAGTCGGCCGCGGCCTGCGCGGCGGAGCGCCACGCGCGGCAGACGGCGGCGAAGTACACGCGGTCGGCGACGCAGCTCAGGTGGAGGAGGACGATGCCTAGGAGCTCCTGCGGGAGGCCGTCCGACCATGGGCGACGGGCTCTTTGGCTCCGAGCCATGGAGAGGAGGATTTGGGCGAAGCCGTGAGGAATCACTTCGATTTCTGGCCCTTTGGGCCGGGCGCTCCGTCCTTCCTTGTAGGAAGCTTCGCAGTCGCGATGTTTTTGTTGTCAACACAATGTGATTTGGAACCCAACACAAGTGATCGGCTTTAACGCTGCGCTCCATGCATTCCACGTAACAGAGAGAACTACCGTGGTGACACATAAGCTACACGCCAATGCAGCACAACTGCACAAGTCACATGAAAACGCATAACGCCGAATTGTATCATCGTCACAGCGAACTTTACACGTAAAAGGAAAAATACAGAAAATCCATAGGATATGCAATATACTATCCAGATAGAAGCTATAAAGTGCCGCATAAACACATAAATGCTAGGACGTCTCCTCGTATTTTGAGAGCCGAACGGGGGTTATTTAAAACTTCGAAATATATAGCCTTTTGCTCTGTCGACGTCATTATCATCGCACGAACAAAACAATTGGATTTGCAAGGCACCTCTAAAATTGCAGGGTAATATAAGAGTGAATTAAGAGAAATGGAGAAAGACATATAGTCACCCATATGGTATTGAACGAATCCTCTCTCCTCCCTCTGGGTGTTAGCCATGTATTTATAGTGAAAAGAGTGTGGTCATTTACAATCGTACCCTCATGGTTATGTGCTCCATGAAGGTTATTTTGATACATTTTCATTGAAATTACAGTTTCGCCTTAGACAAGCCTAAGAGATGGGGCATCCCTACTCAATACTACGACATTGACCACCTAATTCCGCAACGCCAATTGTCAAAGTTGGCCATCTCTCGACACCATCATACTTGCCTTCTCTTTTAGGTTGATGATTATTGACACAGATCTGGGTGATGACTACAAGGGAGGATCTTGACGAGGTCTTGTAAAGGGTGGTGCGGCTATGTTGAAGACAGTGTTGTTGTGATGGGTTAGGGGACCTTTAGCCTTCTCTCCTCTCCCTCACTGACAGTGCGAAGCCTTGCCGTGGGATTTCAACCAAGTCTTGCAGTGAAAAGCTGCTCCATTTCGATTGTCGTTCGCCAACAAATTTGCATCATCAACCCAGGGGTCCATTAAAATCCTCATCCATCTAGGGGTGGCAAAAAATTGTGCATCCGAGTATCCATGGGTACCCAGCTAGACAAGTCCAAGTCCAAGTATCATCTTAGACTCGTGTGAAAGGATGGAGTAGGTCTAGAGGGGGTGAATAGACAATTTTAAAACTTAAATTTTGTTGATGTTTTTGATTAGTCAAAATAACCCAAGTTACTATAGCAAAGGGCTACGCCACGCAAGGCAAAGATCAACAACTTGAATGTAAAGAACGGAAGCAAAAATGCAAGGGCAATAAGTAAAGGGGTCAACACGATTTTTTTCTAAGGCTCATAGTCAAACTCCTGCTCCCTGTTAAGGCTATCCCTTGCGCATAAGGACCAGCTCTCTCTCTCTTTCTCTAGCCACATGCCTCATCTTCACTCATGATCGCAAGATGGACTCCAACATCTTGTACGTTGGCTTAAAGGCTCCTACAAACACCAAAGATGAGTTCCTCAAGCCCACCAACCGTCTTAAAGGCAAGGTCTTCAAGAGTAAGAAGCTCTAAATGATCTTAATCACGAGGAATCAAGCACCTCGCATGATGCACATGGTCGAAGAGGAGAGAAATATCTATATGGATCGAACCTAAAGCTCTAGTGCTCTCATTTGCTATACGGTAGATGATCTAGCAAGGGAGCCCAAAACCTCACCTAGCCAACCATAAGACCTCTATTTATAACTTCACTGAGCAAAACTAGTTGTTGGAGTCCGAGCAAAACTAATCGTTGCAGAAAACAATCCTTCAAAGCCAGGCCATTACGTAATCCTTCAGGAATTGTTACAAAAGAGTCCGGTGGAGTAACATCACACAAGTCCGAAGCCATCGGACTAAGCCCGGTAGACACCACCGGCCACCCCTAAAACAACAAGGGAGGGACTACCTCGCAGGCGTCTGCGCCCGAGCATTTGGCGCAGGCGCCGTTTGCATGCTGCCGCTGCTAGCTACATAAGAGCGCTTTGCTTACTAGTTAGTTAAACTGCTGCTATGTATCATAAACCCTGTACACCCACTGTTACGTAATATAAAAAACAAAATAAATAAATCTATAATAAACAAAATGAATAAATCTATAATAAACAGAAAAACAGAATAAATCTATAATAAACAGAAAACAAAATAAATCTATAATAAATCTGATCTCCCTCAAAAACTCCGTTATCGTGAAACATTTTTTCCAATAAAATGGAAATATGGAAAAACAATAGAAATTTAGTGGAATTTTTTGCGTCTGCACAATTTCGTAAATTACAAGCGCCTGCGAAATAGCGAACCCGAAAAAACAAACCTTCATCGAACACAATCCGGCCAACAAGACAGTTCGGAGAGAATCAAACCCTCACCGAATTCCTTCCCATCACCGGAAACAGTGAAACCCTACCGAAAAGAACATTTTAAGTCCTTACCTGACGGTGCGAGAGGAAGAACAACGAAATACAGCAAGAAGTAAATCTAAGCGCGCTAGCGAGTAGCGAAGGGATATTAGTTAATTTGGGAGCGTGCAGATTCCCAAATCCCAAGCCACCACGGCATCGCCTTGATCGGCGATTATCAGAAGTTGCCGGAGCCGGTGAGCAGCCTCCGGCCGACCTCGAAGGAGACGAAGGCGTCGATGCAGGCGTACTTGATCTGCTCGTGGGAAAGGCAGTAGGCGTCCCAACGGCTCATCGTCACCCTCTGCGGCTTGACGAGGGTGGCGCCCATGACGGCGCGCACCACGGCCTGCAGCCCGGCCTGGCGGAGATCCGGCCTACCCATCCCCTCCGCCGCGAGGCTGCGCAGGTCCACCGTGCTGGCCACCTCGAGGCCGTGGTCGTCGCTCAGGCGCTCGGCGTCCGCCTCCACGCCGATGCCGACGAAGCGGGAGCCGGGGTCGGCGAGAAAGGCTGCCAGGGCCGCCGGGACGTAGTCGGCGTGGAGGAGCTGGAAGATGAGGCAACGGTGGCCGACGCAGAGCTGCAGGAGCGCCACGGGGTTCTGCGCGCCGCCGAAATTGGGGCGCCACTCGACGTCGAGCCCGACGACGAGGCCGCCGCGGCTGTACAGGGAACGGACATCCCCAAGCCACCCCTCCACGGCGGCGCCGGAGGACGTCACGGTGGCGGTGATCACGTCCTGCCCGAAGGCCACGTCGGTGACGTACGTCTCCGCGGCCATCGGATCGATCCCGCCGGCTGCTGCTTGAACACAGGGGTCAAAGAAGATGTTGGCCTTTGGGGAGGGCGTCGAAGAACCAGGCAAAGATGGCCTTCATTAATATGGATATCGAAGAGGAGACGAGAGATAGAAAATCACAAATCACGTATTCTCTTCAGATATAGTATCTAATAAAAATTTCTTGAAATTTCAAAACCAAGGACGCTTCCCTGAGTCAATTTGCTGTGGCGTTTTTGAAATTCAAAACAAAAGAGAACCTTATAGAAATTGTTTTGGGTAGTGCCGTTTGAATTCGAATTTCCAAACGGAAGGGCTTTGGAATCTGTACTTGCTTTTTTTGGTTGGAGCTGTAGCTGCGCTGGACTGGCAGGAGATCCGAACGAATCAAACTGGCAGAGGACAAGATGTTTGACTCATCGGTGGTAGCGTGACTCGCGTCTTCAACACACAAGTTTCAGCCGAACGGCGTCTTTAAAAAGACAAGTTCCAGTAGGAATTTAAAAAGATAATGACATTTGCCAGAATTGCGTATTCGTAGAATTTAAATGAATTATTCAAATTGGATAAACAGGAAATATATTATGGTCAAAGTACAGTTCGACTTGGGTATTTCCATGCGAAATTCATTTTTCTCTCTTAAAAAAACTTAATATCTCACAGTTAAAAAGAAGTTCATGGCGACCCTTCTTAGGGTAGGGCTAGCCTTTTGTCCTCACCTTATATGTAAGGGAGCAACTCCTCGGCAGTCACCTAGTCGTTACTGTGCGTCGACCCAGGAGATTTCCCCGTGCGGCTCATCATCCTCCCTATCTTCGTTCTGCGTGCTTCCACTGTCGTCGTCGCCGTCGACCATTGCCCTCACTGCTCCACCCACTTCCACCGCTGCCATGTTGCCCCGCCCACCCTAACCGGCCACCGGTGTCGATCCGTCTACCGCCGCCGCTGACGCATAGTCACCTCCACCACAAACCCCTCCGACTGCAGGGCGCCACCTCCATGGCTTCCCTCTACACTCTAGGACATCGATGAACCCCCACCACAATCCAACCCTAACCCGAATTGACCAGCAGCAGAGCTTTGGCGAAGAACGACTGTGCGCAACAACCAGTAAGAAGAAGGGAAAGGAGTGTAGTGACGGAGGCACGCAGGAGAAAGAGAAGGAGACGGGACGACAACGCCGAAGGTCACTGGGCAGGTGAACTGCCGCCCAAGCGATTGCCAACTAGAAAATTCATATATGTAATACCTTTACCCATTAAGATATGAGACTTGTGTGACCCGTTGTCATTGGTTGTTCTGGGCAGACTGTGATGGATGACATACTATAACATCTTAGCCACCTACAGGGGTAGCCCATGCATGCATATGACCACTCTTAGGTTTTCGACCTCGCTTCGCCCAAAATGGTTAATTGATTAGAGGTATATATGGGTCAGATCGAGTATCAGCTCGACCCCGCTTGATCGGGGATGCTAAATGTTGACCTCGACTTAATTTGTCTGGACCCAATTTGCCCCAAACCCAAAAGAGCAGGAGGGGGACTGGAGGAGGATATCCGATCCGAGCTGCTGATCACTGAGGAAGCGTGTCATTATTGTCGAGAGGTCTGTTGTGATTTGAGGGCCTAGATCTGGTCGTCGCCAAAGCACTACCACCAGCTCAGAGTTTGGTCACTGTCGTCGAGGTTGGCAGCTCACGGCCCTCGCCGAGTCGTCGTTGCCCTCGGTGTTTGTCATCGCGCTAGGAGTGGAGTGGCGTGGACCTTGTTGAAGCCGAAGAGGAATGTGCCGGATTCGTCGTTTGCTCGTTGCTCAGAGGGAGAGGGAGAGAGATGGGGAGGGAGGGAGATTGGGAGAGCCGGGAGAGTAAGAGAGGAAATGGGGAGTAGGGAGGTTGTGGCGGTTGTGTTGTGAGTGAGAGGTGGAGGGTGAGTCGTGAGGGTTAGGATTAGGTAGCACGGCACAGTTGAGGGCATGAGTAACCTGGTAACCATTTGATTTAGATCTAGCGATTGGGATGGGTCAAGTGGGGTCGAGGGAAAAAAAAACTAGTCCCGAACTGGGTGGAATTGAGGACCCGATCTTACCTTGACTTGACTGTTTGGTCAGGTCCATATCTAGACCTATATAATGGGTGTTATTTTTTGAATCCATTAGACATTATATGTCACTAGCCTACTATAGCTCTCTATTTACATTAGACAAATGGTATTATTCCACCGTAACCATTTATATGGGCTATCTATTGGGCAGAAAGTAATACGGAGTATACGAAAAAAGGTAGTTACCCGCTCCCAACCCAGACATCACTCCTTATACAAACAGTTCATGTATCATTTGTTCCCTTTTTCTTTTCAACATCATTTGGATCTAGTGTTCTACATGGTTCAAACAACGAAGGTAGTCCCTACACCAAAGAACATTGCGTTATCAACATGAAGAACATTGCGTTATCAATATGTTTCCTCTAGTTTACCTTCGATGAACAGCACTACTACCTATGCATAGGTCCTACACGTCATCGAAGATCTTTGGCAATCAAGACGCCGGTGCAAACCTTTAAAGCCACCATCAACGACATGGAAACAAACAAGTATAGGGCGTTAATTGTCCATGGATCTACCGTTCCAAAATTTCATTACAACAGTCGTGCTGCCATGTCCATTCTAAAATATATATGTTTTTATCACTTTATTATAATAATAGTTGAATACTCTCGTTTTTTCTAAAATATATATGTAAATCAGGAATTTAAAATTAATCGTCAATTTTCTCAAAAAAAATGAAGAACTAAGCATTTCTATATGGGCTTCCGCTTGAGGTCCATTAACAGCTGCTGGTTTGGGCCCATCACCCATGCAGCTAGTAGATATTTTTCTCGTGTGACCTCTGCGTCGTCGCTTCGTCCCAAGTCCCAATGCCGGCCGTGCTCGTCTCGCTCGCTCGGAATCTCGGATACGTGTCTGGATTTCGGAACACGAGAGCCAATGCAAACGAGCGCTCCCTCCCCCGCACCATCCTCTCCGCTCCCGTCCTCCTCCGCGCCATCGCCGCGGCGCCCCGTGTTCCCCTCCTTCCGCCGCCGCGATCTCCTCCTGCTCTCCGCGTCGCCGCTTCCGCTCTCGCTCGCGCTCGCCCCCGCCCCCGCCTCGGCGCGCGGGCTCTTCCGCATGCCGCCGCCCCGGCTGGCCAACCGCTACTTCCTGGTGCGCGCGGGGGAGTCGGTGTACGAGGGGCAGGGCCTCCTCCGCACCAACCCCGTCGCCAAGACCTCCGTCGACAGCGGCCTCTCCCCCGAGGGCCTGCGCCAGGCCGCTCGCGCCGCGCGCGAGCTCCGCCACCTCGGCGCCTGCGAGGACGACTGCTGGATATGGCCCTCCATCACCCAGCGCGCCTACCAGGCCGCCGAGATCATCGCCGCCGCGAACGGTGTCAACCGCAGGTGCCTGCCTAATTACCTCGCCTTGCCTCCTCTTTAATTTTCACATGGGTAAGTGGTAACTGGTGAGTATAGCTGATGAATCAGTTATACTGTTACTAACTTGTTGCTTTGTTGGTTGCTTAATTTTGTAGCCACATTGTGCCGGAGTACAGCTTTTTGGATGCACGTGGATTAGGTGCATTCGAGTGGAAGAGCTTGGAAACATTGCCTGAGGTAGTCTTACTCATCTAATCCATCCATGTTTGCCCCCTTCCTTGGTGGATGCTAAATTGTTTTTGCTTACAAGTAGGAGTAAATAACAACTTAGGTGGTCGCAGGAATACAAGATTATCTTGTGCATATGTTGGTATAAGGCAACCTTAGTCCTTAGTTTCTGTTGAAGCTTTAGAAATTTAGTGCACTGGCCCTGCAGACATCGAACAGCTGCCTGTACAGTGCAAACTAGTAGTATATCTTAATTAGATCAATGTTTTAACAGACAGTAACTAAGAAGTTATCTTTTGAGCTCTGCGAATTCTGAAAAGTAATTTGTAGAAATCGAACATCCTGACATCCTTATCATGAATCAAGTATGCATTTCTACTCAGTTTGTTTTGTTGCTGGTAACTAAACAGTGAAATTATTATTTTTACTAAATAAACTGCTTGGCTATAAAACAGGTTGGCGAACGAGTATCCTTGGTAAGGATTAGTGAAACTCGCAACTTTGAACTATATTGACAGAGTTATTCTGTCTTGGCTGTTGGCTCAGATTAAGATGTTTTTATTAGATAATTTTATTCATGTTTAATTTTCTTCTCATTTCTTCTTATGGATTTAGGTATATGCATCAGATAATATTTCTCCAGACATCAAGCCACCTCCAATTAGTGATGGTACCCCTAATGAGAGCGTAACAGATGTTTTTGTTCGGGTAACACAGCTGATGTCAATACTTGAGACCCAGTATTCCGGGGATACAGTTGTAATAGTTTCTCCAGACTCTGACAACTTGTCTATTCTTCAAGCTGGGTTGATAGGGCTAGATCTCCGGAGGTAAAGAACCTGTAATTTTTATGCATTGCACTCAATTTTGCAAGTTTTTTTTGTTCACAGTTCTTATGGTATACAAGATGTTTCTCATTGACTTATTGGGGGAACTTTTCTTTACTCAGGCTACACATTCGTCAGATCATTTGGGTTTTCATTTCTTTGCATCTCTAGTTGCTGCCCACATATGTGTTCACTCCACAAATTTTTGCTGATTGAAGGGAAGCGTATCTAAAATATCTGATGTCATTTCTGCAGGCATAGTAGCCTGTTCTTTCAGCCCGGTGAGGTCCGACCTGTTGATCCCGCCAGCATACCTGAATACAAGCAACCTGCTTCGACTGTTTTTAAGTGTGCAAATCCACCAAGCTGCAAATAGTTTACTTGTCGCTACAGGTTTCTTACTTTGTTACAGGAATGGATATTCCACGACAATGTATAGCTGAAGATATATTTGCGTGCAACACGTTTCACAACCAGACTCTCAGCTGGTATCTGCCATGACACTTTATATGATGAATCCAATCTTATTTTTACAGGCTAAAAGATATATAGAAAAATAGCAAGCGTGTATGCATGGGATACACATTTTTTGAAGTGCTTATATTATCACATTTAGAAATACAAGTTATATCTGCTATAAGGAATTAGTTTTTTTTTCTCGGGGGATATTTTCACGCCAAATGAATTGCAAACTGAAATGATAGTCTAATTTGCGCACGTCACCGATACATATAGAAACAATCTAATTGCGAATTTAGTTTAAGAAGTATTTAACAGGAATAGTTTAACATAGATATAATCTTGGTATGTAAAGTATATACAGAGCTTCACGCTTGCGATGTCAAATGAAGCCTTCAGTTTTCGTCGGGCTTCTGCTCAGCTTTTTTGTGATTGCTTCGACGTATTATCTTCTGCAATACCTAGGTTCTATAGTTCACCAATCGAGTCGTCTCCACCATGGCATGTCTCGTTCACGTGCCTAACAGCCTCCCCAGCGTCATCTCCTATGTCTACAGGGTCCTTTGTGTTTGCCTTTCCTTTGGCTCTGTCTCTGTCTTTGTCTTTTGTCTTTGTGCTACAGTCGTCCTTGTCCTTATAGAAGATTTTGCACAAAACCCACTCTTCCAGCTGTATCCAGAGAGCACAATTTTTAGACCAGAGCAAGCCACTAAGAGCAAAGCTAGCAGAAGCTCTAAAACTTGCTGCAAAAAGCTGTGCTGCAAATTTAGAGCTTTACTATAAATTTTCTTCACACTTTACACTGTACTCTAAAAGATTCCTTCGTCCTAACAGACACTCTATTCAATGCAGCAACTTTTACAACTCCTAGCTTTGCTCTAAAAAGGGTGTCTATGACAAGAATGGTTATGTATGTATGTATGTATGTAGGCAAGGAATGAAATTAAAAGGAACGTTGAACCAAATCAATGGTATCGAAAAAAATGTTTGGCATGGTTTGACAAAGTTTTGGAGGTTCGGTTACTCTAATGACAACATTATTTTCACAACAGACCAATTAAACACCTTATCAGCTAGGCAAGACACCTAAAGATCGCCTAAAGTCAGACCAAAGTTTAATTTTATTTTTCTTGGCTAGACAATATGGAGTGAAGATTAAAAAAAAAAGCGAGAAATGGAGTAGCTTGGTTACCACTTACCAGCATGCATTTATCATTTATCACTAGACCTGTCTTTCTTGCTTTTGCATCCAGGCTTGCAGTTGCCACCAGGTGGTAGCTGCTTCTCCGGGATGTGGTACTCCCTCATCTTCCAAGGGGTGGGCACTCCCTTGGGTTGGTGGCCCAGCGCGAAGGTGTGGTTGTTCGCCATCCCAATCACCACGCCCTTGCTGTTGGTGATCTATACGTTGGTCTCGTCGTTGCCACCGTCAACCTGTACGTTGGTCCTGTTTGTGTTGGACTTCCAGTATCCCACCTTACCAATGGATCGGCTTGGCCAACTACCGTTCTTGTACTTTCGGCTCAGCGGCGAGAACACATGAGAACACGTACCATGTGTTCTCTGTCTTTGTCCCTAGCTTATCTGCAGTTTAGATCATGCCATTGACAATTTGACATACAACAACGTAGATCAAGTAGTAGTTTAGGAACATATTAGATTAGCAGATGCATGAAAGGGTAAATTAAGGTGGGCTTCAATTTATAGAGGGGATTAGTACTGTGATGCCAAGTAAATTGAAGTAATATTAGTCTCACTTATAATGGTGTCAGGGTGTGCTTCATAGACGTCGAATTCCTTGATGTTGTCGATCGGCAGCTTGTCCCCCACAATACTTTGTTTTGAGGAAATTCATGACCTCCTTAGGCTTCGGGTTGAACCGCTCCCCCGAGGCATTCGTGTCAGCGTACTTAACTACCTCCTCTGTCTTTGCTCCACCGCCGATGTTCACCATCGCCATGTCTTCTAGCTTGTTGTTGGTGGTGTCAATAGCACGCGTGGTAGTTAGGTGCTGTAGCGATAGTTCTTGGTTGGACATCGTCATCGATTGACCATTCCATATTGTGGCTGCCTTGTAAGTGCTGGGCTTGCTGGCGCGGGCACCCTTGGAAGTGCTGCCACGGGACCGGCCACGGAGGTGGTGAGAAGGCTTTGCGATTTCTCCAAGCGTCGCGTCTAGAGCAACGAAGTGCAACGGTGTAACGTTCCCTTGTGCCCACATGTGGTCGAAGGACCATCCTTGCGTCTCCATGATAGTCGGCTAGTGACTGTATTTTTTCATTGGCATGGAGGTAGGCCACATCTGCGACTGAAGTGGGACGATAGGTTGTGCAGAGTGTGACAACACGGTACCCTCTTGCATCCACTCGTACTGTATCATGTCGTCGTTCATGTAGTAATTATTACCGACATTGCTCATAAATGGTGGCGAAGCTGACGAGGAAGCACCCCGCGATGATGGGAAGTTGTTGACTATGTCGTCATAAACATCTCAGTTGAGGCTGTTGCTCTGGAAATCGAGGTTGCCTACGACATGTTGCGGCTGAGATGCAGTTGTGAGCAGCAGCGGAAACCACTGGCTTCTGAGATTAGGGCTGGCTTGGAGCAAGTTGTCGTCCCTCTAGAGCTCGGGATTGGTGTAGAGTGTCGGGTAGAACGAGGAGGAGGACGGTGAGAAGGATAGGAGCAAAGAGAATATTGGGGAGGAGTTCGTCGACGTGAAGGAAGGGAGCGGAGAGTCCAATGAGGACGCCGCCGGAAAGGACGAGAGCGAGCTCGAGGCCATGTTTGCAACATAGGAGGCCACCTCGGTGAGGAAGGATGCGGTGGCTGGGTGGTGATACTCTGCTGTCGGTAGTACATCCGGGTTGGACCGATCGACCACGTTGTTATTGACGTCATTATCCATTGGGACACTGCTGATCTTTTTCATGGCGTGTCTACTATAATCCTTCGATTCTTTGCAACTATTAGTTTGCTTTAAAATTTTTTACACGGCAACGAATCAATTTTGAAGGCATTTATAGAGAGAACAGCTAGGTGCAGAGCCAACGTGCGTTGTTGCCTTGTTGAATCCATCATCCAGTCGGCCACAAACTCCCCCACGGAACGGACTCGACTTGTCTTGGGGCTTGGGCTCGCTACTCTCTCGGTTTCCCAAGCTCCCACGACCTCAGGGGAGAATTGGTTGTATGATACTCGGTTGGTGTGCCTCACAGAAACTAATACCTAGTTGATGTGCCTTTTGATAAATGACACCGGGCACACCTATTCCTTTTATATATGACATTTTGAGCATTTTGTTGGTTTTTCCCTTCCTTTTCCTTTTTTTCCCACCAATTTGCTTCATGGAAAGACCGAAATGCCCCTGCCTGTTCGCATTGGACCACACCGATTTTGAGTAAGACCGATTGCATTTCAAAGACTTCCATATGTACTGTGAGTAAGAATATGCAATTTCGTTGATAACCAGTTCTTTTGAACTAAGAGATAGAATCCTGGGATTATTTTTAGAATACCCATAGTCTAGTCTTCATAAAGTTTTTTACCTTTTTATCAAAAAAATTTTTTTTTACCTTTCGTCTAGTTTCTACACTATATTTCTTTAAATTTTAGATCTGATCTGATAATGTCATGGTCTGTATTGATCATTTTCTAACCGAATAATGTAGCATTCTACTATTGCCCTTGATAGAAGTAATGGTTTTGGGTCGGTCTGGCTCAAAACCGGTGCGAGCAGGCAGGGGCATTTTGGTCTTTCCATGAAGCAAATTGGTGGAAAAGAAAATAAAAGGAAGAGAAAAGCCAGTAAAATGCTCAAAATGTCATATATAAAAGAAATAGGTATGTCTGGTGTCATTTATTAAAAGGCACATCAACTAAGTGTTAGTTGAGAACGGATCTGGTGCAACCACCATTGCCCGTGCAACCGTGCAATCCTTCCATCTCAGCCACACGATTCAAATCCGGCGGATGGGTTACTTCCCGTGTGTTTTTTGCAGAAAAGCGCCCGCCTCCTCTAGGTTTCCTTGCATCCATGCCCTGCCCCTGCCCGCCTGTCTCCTCCCCAAATTCCCGATCAATGCGATGGAATGGAGGTTCCTGCCCTTCGTGGCCGACGCCGTCGCCAGGAGCCCCTCGTCGCCATCGGAAGCACCTCATTGGGAGCCCCTCGTCGCCGACTCCGTCGCCGGCAGGCCCTCGCCGCCGCCCCATGGGGGACCCTCGACGCCGCCCCCCACGATCGATGCCCTCGACGCGAGGCCATCGTCTGGAGCCCCTCATGGCTATCGGGAGGACCTCGTCGGGAGACCGTCGTGGCCGACGCCGTCGCCGAGAGCCCCTCGTCGCCGTCGCCAGGACCTCGTCGCCACCCCACAATCGATGCGATGGGCAACGAGGCGTCGTCGGGACGGCCGCCGTCGAGCTCAGTGCCTCCGACATGTCTAGCGCCGCTGTGCCCGTCGCGTCTAGTGCCGCTGTGCCCGCCGTGCCCAGTGCCGCGGTGCCCAGTTCCGCGATGCCCACCTCTGTGCCTACTACCGTCGCCGCCGTGCCCAGTGCCTCCGACGCCACCGCTGATCCCTGCAATTGGCCCCAAGGATTCCATTTCACCCACCGTTCTCCCAGGTAGCATCTCTTGATCTGCATCTCTCTCAAACCTGCAATGACTAACTAAAAATATTATGTAATAGCTATAGAATCACCCCATAATTCAACTATGGATCAGCCAGGACAAATTATTCCACAGTCCATGACCACAAGCCAGATGCAACCTATACTGAACACGCCTAAACGGAAATCTACTTTGCCTCTAAATGTGAGTATAAGTTAAGGCGTTGATTGATTGATAAGCAACATGTGAATTTATTAATTTTTTAATCAGTGGTGCTGTTATGTAATATTGCAGTGTTCCTCATTTATTCCTGAGTGTGAAGAAGAATTGAAGCCTGTTGTGGGTATGTCATTTGATAATATTGAGGCTGTGGAGGAATTCTACAAGTTCTATGCACACGAAGTCGGATTTTCAGTCCGTATTGGACAGCAAAAGAAGGAGAATGATATTATTCTAACCAAGAGATATTATTGTTCAAGGGAAGGATATCGGTCAAAGAAAGTTAAAGAAAATATGATAGAATCTAGTAAAAAGAAAAAGACACATAAGGTAGCGGAAAGTCGATGTGGATGTGATGCACACATTTTTGTGAAGGTTGGTAGTGATACCAAATATATGATAGCTTCGATGGTTGAGCATCATAACCATGGTCTTGTATCGCCAGATAAGCGTCACTTGATTAGATCCAACCGTGAAGTCAGTGAGAGGGTAAAGAATACATTGTTTACATGTCACAAAGCTAGCATCGGCACATCACAGGCATATAGGCTTCTTCATGTCAGTGAGGGGGGCTTCGAGAATGTTGGATGCACGTTAAGGGACAACCCTAAGTTTGCACACAACAATACTTCGGATCGAGCCGAGGGCGGGCCAGAAAGCGGCGGGGGCGCAACATCTATGGGGTCTATGTGGTCGGCCAAGCTAATGCCGCCGACATAGGATGTCTATGTCGGCGGCGAAAAAATACCCGCCCACAAAACTTTGTGCCACTGTCTTGTGGGCCGCCGACACAGATGGCGGCAAGGCAAACTAGCGAGGCCACCTTGATGGTCCTGTGTTTGCGGCCTTAGTAGCAACCGACCATATTGATATGCCACATGCCAGGCCATCGTTCGCATGTGGGGTCCACTAGCCAGAGCGCAGTCACCCGGCGCGTTCCGTCAGGGGGATCTTGTGTGGTCGGCTCGTTGGGCCGCCAACACAGCATTAATCCAGGTGGCAAGCCTTGTATGCGTCTTTGTCGGCGGAGCCGCCGACAAATTTAGCCTATGTCAAAGACGCTACGTCGGCGGAGCAGTGTCGTCGGCCAGCCGCCGACAAATACCTATGTCGACGACGGTATTGATATCGGTGCATCTGTCGTAATAACTTCGTATAGCATACATTATACGAAGTTATACGAGTAATCTTTACATCATTCAAACTGATTGAAAAATAAAATTATAGCCTGAACATGTGATCGGCTCCTCCATGAGTTCATCCTACTTTATTTACAACAGAAAAATAAAATTACAATCTGAACACAAACACATTCACACATTGCAATAGGTGCACCTCTCTATTCTTGTACCAAAAACTACTCTTATTTGTTCTCTGCACAATCTGCAAGCATTACATTTCTTTAGAAATCAGGAGCAATTTCTCCGAACAATTTGCCAAACACACAGCTTCCAACATTCAATCTGTACAAAAACAGCAGCAATTTCTCCGAACACACTGACATACACACAGCTTCCAACAGCAGCAATTTCTCCAAACAATCTGTAAAAATTCTAAAGAAATCCAATACCAAACATTCAATCTGTACAAAAACTCCAATGCCAAACATTCAAACTGTACAAAATGCAGCGACGAGTGGTTATGCAGGCGGCGGCAAGGGGCTCCCGATGGGGCGGCGACAAGGGGCTCCCGTGGGGACCGGCGTCGAAGGGCCCCCCGTGGGGCGGCGGCGAGAGCCCCGAGATGGGTTTCCCGACGGCGACTAGGGCCTCCCGTGGGGCGGCGACAAGGGCATCGATCGTGGGGGGTGGCGTCGAGGGTCCCTCGTGGGGCGGCGGCGAGGGCCTACCAGCGACGGAGTTGGCGACGAGGGGCTCCCAACGAGGTGCTCCCGACGACGACGAGGGGCTCCCGGCGACGGCGTCGACCACGAGGGGCGGGAACCTCCATTCCATCGCATCGATCGGGAATTTGGGGAGGAGACAGGCGGGCAGGGCAGGGGCATGGATGCAAGGAAACCTAGAGGAGGCGGTCACTTTTCTGCAAAAAACACACAGAAAGTAACCCATCCGTCGGATTTGAATCGTGTGGCTGAGATGGAAGGATTGCACGGTTGCACGGGCAATGGTGGTTGCACCAGATCCGTTGCCGTGTTAGTTTCTACAGAGCGCACCAACCGAATGTCATGCAACCAATTCTCCCCGGCCTGGGAGTCCCAGGGCACAGCCAGCCAGAAGCAGCCCGCGAGCTCGCTGCCGCCGCAACAACCGAGAGCCTCGTCGAGCCTCCCCCCTCCATGGTCTCCCCAATCCGATCACCTCCGCCGGAGCCGGCGGGCGAGGGCCAGTCGTCTCCTCCCCCTCCGCCTCAGCATCCGGCAGTCGATCCCTCTCCCCGCTCTCCCGAGAATCTAGCCCCCATTCCTCCAACCCCTGCTCCTGCTCCTACTCAGCCGCCGCCGCCGCAAAATCGTTCCTTTGATTCCTCAAACCCCTTGCCCTCGCAGACTGCGATTCCAGAACCATCTCCGCCCGGCACCGACCCATCTCCTCCCCTCCCTTGTGAGAA
Source organism: Raddia distichophylla (assembly GCA_005191435.1). Classification (NCBI taxonomy): domain Eukaryota; kingdom Viridiplantae; phylum Streptophyta; class Magnoliopsida; order Poales; family Poaceae; genus Raddia; species Raddia distichophylla. Next base: position 1,634,293 of record SPJY01000102.1, read on the forward strand.
CCAATCACCAGCGCAGCGACCGCCAAGCCCTTCTGCTCCCACCCCCGCTCCATCACGACCATCTCCGTCAGCAGCAGCGTCCTCGGTGGCCAATTCGCCGGCCGAGGCGGACGAAGGAGCTGTTGAATCAGGGAATACGACGCTAGCTCATGCGCTAACCCAAGCCGAAGAGGCGATGCCGCCGAAGGCGGCGGCGGCCATGGCGGAGTCCCCGGTCGGATCTCCACATAAGGAGTCGGCCTTGACCATCGCGAAGCTCCTCTCGGGCGAGGACCCCGCAGCGACGGAGGCGAAGCCGGCAGCCGACAAGGTAGCTCCTGTGGTGGTCACGGAGTCGGTCGCCACCGCGGCCGCGGCCGCGGCCGGCGGCGGAGGCGGCGTGGTGTCCAAGAGATGGCTCATCGGCGCCGTTCCAGAGAAGGTGCGTCGCGCGGAGCTGAGGAGGGCTGAGCTAGGGTTTAGGGTTTCAGCCGCCGTGTTCTGCTTGGTCTCGCTCTCCGTCATGGCCGCTGATACCACGCCGGGCTGGTCCGGTGACTCCTTCCGCCGCTACAACGAGTACAGGTGGCGTACTGATTCTACTGAACTTTGGAGAACAGATTTCAAATCCCCACATATTAGGCACAACTCTGTTCCTTTTGATGTGGTGGTGTAAATTGATGGGCTTCGCAATGCAGGTACACGCTTGCTACGAGCGTGATGGCTTTTACTTACTCGGGGTTTCAGCTGGTTGCTGAGGTACACCACCTTGTCACAAGGAGGGGCATAATTAGAGACCCCTGGGGCAAGTACTTCAATCTTGCCATGGATCAGGCAAGGATAAATAAACTCCATTTCTGAATATATTTGCGGTTCCGTCAATCTAGTATTCATGAAGTATGTTTTCTGGCTGGTTTGGGATTATGGTAGGATGATATTGCAAGTATGGAATCCTTGGAATTTAAAATTTTGGTGAACTAAGGAGTAAACCTTACCGAATATGGAGGATGCATCATTGCACCACCCTCCTTCCCTGGCAGATATTAAAGATGTCTGGAAAATTTCAGACACTGATACTCTCTAAAATTTAATTTTTGGATAATGACACAATGAAAGACTGCCCATTGTCATTGACTCAAATGGTCCCACATGTCATAGACATGCTGTGAGGCATGCAAATTGAGTCATGTTCTGAATTTTCTCAAAGAAATCCTATGTTGTGCCCTCGTGCATGAGCTTCAGGTTGTAGTGGATCAGTCTCTATACATTCGTTTTTGCTGGATCTAAAAGTATTTATGTTAATTGGTCCATTTTTATGTGACAAAAGATATCCTAACTCACCAATTTCAAAAGCTTTTATCCTAAGGGAGCCTTTGAGAAATTGCTGAAAAAGGATGGTGTTGTGATTGTCGCACGCATATGGATAATTTATGTAATTTGCCTAGTTGAAGTTTTTTGTTTGGGTTGCCTCCAAAAAAATGGAGTATGCTCCTTGTTTGCCATGTAGATCAGTTGTTCATCTTGTATTTGTCATTTCTTCATTTGGCATAACTTTATAAGCTTGTGTTGCAGTTGTTATTAAATCCCTGTGTAACATTTCTAAAATTCAGCACAAATTTGAATTGGATTAGCAACTGTGTGCAATTTAGAATGTGGCTGAATGACTTTAGATGTTAATCACAGGTGTTGGCTTATCTTCTGTTATCATCATCTTCAGCAGCACTTTCACGTAATGATGTTTGGGTGTCTCGATTTGGAGTGGATCAATTTGCCATACTGATCAATGCTTCAGCTTCAATGGCGTTCCTGGCTTTCATTGCTCTTGGTCTTAGCTCCATCATCTCGGCTTACTATGTCTTCAGCTCAGTTTCTTGAACCAATTGATGTGCATTACTTGATGTAAATACTATGTATTGGTGTATCCTTCCAACCTTGACTATTCTTTGTTTGTGGTTTGTGCAACGTTGCCTCCCTTCTGGTTTCTGGTTTTGTCGCCGCAATAGATTGAACTTAAGATTGCCTTAATAACAAAGTAGATGTACCCTACCGTGTGCACAAGTTTAGTTTGAGAGTACATGGAGATCTTATTCTGTAATAAAAACACTATAGGGCAAATCACTCGAGAGATTGTATATTTGGCGACAATTAATGAATTCGATGTGCTCCCGTCGCCCATCGCGGTGAATTTCTTCGTGTGAATTTTGTGTGTTTTGTAGCACTCTGCAGAGTGATGGGCTCAGGCCAGGGTTCACGTTACGGTTACAGCTAAGCTGCCAAGGTTGTCAAGCCGGGTCAGTAATGTAGCCCACCGGCCACCAATAATCGATGTTAATAAGGTCAAATAATTTTTTAAAAAAGAAAAATTCTTTCTCTCTCTTTTTTTTTCCTCGTGCGGACCGCTTACCGCTGGGCACCGGTAACGAGTAACTCGGCCTCTCAGCCTCCTTTTTGGGTTTTGGAATGTGCGGTTCTTTTTATTCACAGAAAGGAAAGCGTGAGTTATTGGAAGATAGCAAAAGCAAACCGTAGTTTGGTCATGTTCCGACTCCTCTTCTTTTTCCTAATCATCGACCTTGCAGGGTTATGATAATCATGGTATGGAATGTAGAAATTCACGCAAACATTTCATTATCTTCCCTGAATTTGGAGACTCTAGAACTCCTAGCCATTTTTTGGGAAAATCTTCATATGACATTGAACATCTTTGCTAATCCCATCTACGCCATGACCTTGTCACTCAAGTCTCTAACTCCGGAGTTGTAAAAAACGATTATGCCCTTGCCTTCTTAATATGTAAGAATCTTTTTAAAACTGTAGAAAATTCATAAAATCATGAAAGAAAATTCTATAGAAAATGGAATATAAATAATTTTAATATATAAACTTTATTTTAAAATTAATGGTACCATGTATAATGTGAAAAAATAACAAGTAAACCATGATTTTACATAAATATAGAAATTAAAATAATAAAAATACAATATTTAAAAGTTTTAGATATAGAAATTGTAAAGAGATATTTTGGTCATTTAAGGGCTGTTTCTGAAACTAACAAATGGGAAAAGGCTGAAAATAAAATACTCCCTCCGTTCTAAATTGTAGTTCACTATTGACTTTTGAACACACCTTTTGACCATTCGTCTTATTCAAAAAATTATTGCAAACATGATAAAATATAAATCATGCTTAAAGTATGTTTAATGATAAAACAAATAATAACAAAATAAATAATATTTACATATATTTTTTAAATAAGACGAATTTGACAATCAAGTAGAATATCCAAAAGTCAACGGTGTACTATAATTTGGAACGGAGGAAGTAAAATGAAAGATACAGAGATACTTGTGCCATACGCCATGCTGTCAGAGAACTGTTCATGTGCCATACGCCCATACGGCCATACCCGACCCGGCACGGAGGGCCCCGGACGGCCGGCCCGACCCATCCATGCCTACGAGCCAACCCCGTCCTCGTCCGGTCCCGACCCCCTCCACTAGCGCTGCCCTCCGCTCCCGACTCCCCCACCGGCGCCGCCAGCCTCCCCCTCGCCCGCGGCGCCATCCGCCAACCACAGGGTGCAAAATCCCGTCGCGCCACCCGCAAGCCCGAGGTCACCGGTCAGTCGCGCCACCACGCCGGTCGCTAGCTGTTGCCACCGCCCCGCAGTCTCCCCTGAAACAATGGAGTCGAGGAGGCCGCCGCCCTCCGCTCTCATCGACAACCACGTGGTAAGCATCCAGCCCTCTTCCTCTTGTCGTAACTCCTCGCTCGTTGCCTCCGCGGGTTTCGAATAGCCCCCTCGGGCCTCACCTCACCTCACCTCACCTCGCCGTCGGTGCCCAGGTCCCCGGCGATGTCGTCCTGGATCTCACCCAGATGACCAACCAGACCATCAAGCTCGGTGCCGGCCTGCGCCAGGTAAACCGTTTCGTGGTGTGGTTTGAAGTGGGAGCCGTCGCATTGTGAGAGAATTTTGGATTAGGGTTTAGTCGGGGTTTATTTGGATCATGATGCTTTTGAGTTATTCGTGGGGATTGCAGGATTGCGATACCATCCAGGCCACCAGTGCTGGGAGGCTTCGACTGTCCAAGCCGAACAAGTACTGGGTCGACAGCACTCAGAAGAGGGTGGGTCCTCTGGTTTGCAAATGCTGGGTGAACAGCTCCAATAACATGCTTACACTTTGGTTGTTGTCGTCTATTGGATGTTAGATGTGGTGCGAGTGTTATGACTGGAGAGATCTATAGATCATCACGATAATGAGAATGTGGAACTCTTGACGATGTAGCTACTGCATGCTATTTAATTACTAGTACTAAATTTCTTTTTGCAAAAGGTTTGTTGTTTTTACAGTGCATGGCTGAGCTGAAGGGTAGTTCTGTTGATATTTATATGTGATTACCTTGCGTGTAGTACACCAATTTTTTGGATGTACTGTATGTGGCCTTGCCTACATGAATTGCCAAACTAGCATGGCAGCTGCTCTTGTGGACTGGGTTCTGCTAATCCAATTCTATGAAAATTCCAATTCTGATGCATCATAAGTCCATAACACCATTTATACCTGCTGTAGCTATTACCTTATAACTATGTCATGTATGTAATCTGATTAAATTTCAAATTTACATTGTTTGAACACATATATGTCCTTTGTTCTATGCACAATTATTCAGTAGAACACATTGAACATAATGCTTTCCTCTCTCCTTGCTTTCTGTTTCATAATCTTCTTATTCATGTGACGTTTGTTGTTTTTGGCAGTATTTGCCTTCTGTAGAAGATACAGTTCTTGGTATTGTGGTTGACACCAAACCAGATGTAAGTACACATTTGCATTCATAAGTACTCATATTTTTAGTTCTACTTATATGATTGCATTTACAAGTAACTCCATATAATTTGATGATGTGCTAATTATGTTGGAAGTCTCAAATATATTATTTGAAATAAAAAAGTGAGCATTCACAAATCTGATCATAGAACACTGACTAAAGGCTTGTTTTTAGTATTTACTTGATAGATGTTTATATGATGATTTTATTTTTTTTGCTGATGTGGAGTTCATTATTCTAGAACTTTGTGGTGGACATAAAGGGGCCAAATCTGGCCTTTTTACCTGTGCTTGCATTTGAAGGAGGGACCAGGAGAAACATACCAAAGTTTGAGGTATGGTATTGGGTAAATGATTATTTTTTTATTTTTATGCAAAATGTTATTTCTAATATAGTTTTCTTCTATAAAGCACATCTGCGCATGATGATATCCTGCTTTTGTTGTCTATCAAAGATAGAAACGTATCTTGGCTATATACAGTGTGCTTATTCACCATGTTGTTGGAACTTATAGTTATCTTGTCAGCATATCATTTATCTTTCCACAAAATAATATTAAAGTTCATAGTAAGTTCATAAAACTTATTTGGATCAACTTTTTTTGTAATTTAGCAGATAAATGACTTGTTGCACTGTGCAGTCTTTTTCATCTATTTTATAAACTGCATACAATATATTGACAGTTTCTAGAGAATATAGGTGTTAAATTTATGTACAGTGTTGAATTTTATTTCGAAACATTTTTTCCTGTTTGATCAGTTAACTCACTATCCACTCAATAAAACATGGAGGAAAGTAGGGGAATTTGCCAGAATGGGCCTCAGTTTAGTGATTTTAAGTTTAATAAACTTCATTTCCATGACCACAATTTTGATTTGTGTGGCAAAAGGCCAAAAATGATGATACTAGCAAATCAGATTTCTTGATTTTCATCCATTTGCCAGTAGGCCTTCATATGTACTTTCGTTGATTGTACATGTATTCAGTACTATATGTGTTGCTGTAATTTTGTGAAATTTCTGACCTGGATGTTAGTCAGATAGGGAGTATGTGTCAATCTATATAATGTGATATCAGTTACTAATGGTTCCAAAAAGTGGCACCTCAGTTTCAAGGATTTCAGATCAGCTCTTGAGTCTGATCCATTGCAATTATGTATGCAACTTACCACGGGTTTCTACTGCAGATTGGTACGTTAATATATGCCCGAGTGGTGAAAGCAAATAGCATTATGAATCCAGAACTTTCATGCATGGATGGTAATTTTTTTGTGTATAATTCCGTCTTTCTATTGTTGCTTGTCCGTTAGAATTTAGGGTACTCCCAGCACAATGATGTCAGTCGTTTCTGTAGCTGCCATGTGGGAATATGGGATGGATTTCTGAGGTGGAGGGTAATTAATGAGGAGAGAGCATGGTCGTCTCTTATATAAGAGACGGTTTCTATCCTAGAAGCAAGGGAAAGAAATGAGGGAATTTTTACTGGGATCATTTCATTGTTTCTACAGGGCTCATAAATAGAAAGAGAATGCAAAGAATAAAGTAATTACTAGATATGGTGCATTCGGATGGTTGTATGTATAGCTGTCTCTATATGATGTGACATATTAAGATAACTTCAGAAACGAAGCACTGGGAGTGCCCTGATAAGTAACATTGTGTATTATATGCCTAAGCACCCAAATCAATAATTATTGATGTGCTTTGAGACACATGACATTATCATGGGTTTCTTTACGTATTGTAAGAATACTTATTTGAAATAACAATCTTAGAATAAAATTAATTTATCTTCAGTTTACTAGTTTGAGCTAGTTTTACCATATATAATCACTATAATCACATACTTGATATATCAAAGAATAAAATTAATTCATCTTCGATTTAACTAGTTTGAGCTAGTTTCATCATATATAATCACTATAGTGAATTATTCAAAAGCAGTTCAAGTTAGGTTAATGGAGTTCAGAAATCACTTACTAGATATGTATCAAGGTTATAGAACATCGCATACCCGAACTTCCGATTCTTATCATTCGTGTTCATGCTAGCATGTCTGATGGTTGTTGTATGGTTATTTCCTCCAGTCAAAAATAGTGTCATCTTGGGATACCTGTAATCAAACTTTTGAAATTTTGGCTATCTATATACTTTTAGATATTTGTATTTGATACATGGAAATCATATGTGTACTTCCATAATATTATAATTTTATCGGGTTTAGAAATACATTGAGATAATAATGAGTGATTTAGTTGCACTTTGGGCACCATGTCAATGTGCAAAATGGCATCTGTTTTTGACTTGAGGGAGTAATTGCGTATCTTGACTGGAGGGAGTAATTGCTTAGGAACCTAAGTTGCCTTATGTAATTTCTGTGCAATGCTCTTTGTGAATCTTCACTCCTTGGATTCAAGAACTCACCTTCTGGAATGATGCATGATCTGGCTAGACTGTTGTAGTATACTCATTCCATTTGTTTCTGATACCTCTGTCCAAATGTAATGCTAGGCTCCTCTATTTTGCAGCTACAGGAAAAGCAGTAGAATTTGGTCAATTGAAAAACGGTTATATGTTCGAAACATCTACTGGCCTATCAAGAATGTGATGTCAATACATATCATAATCCTTTAATAATGCAGTAGCAATGTAGCATTTGTTTTATACCTCATATTTTGCCGTTTACTACTTGTAGGCTCTTAAGTTCTCCAACATGTCCGATTCTAGAAGCACTTGGGAAAAAGTTATCATTTGAGATAGCTGTTGGATTGAATGGTCGAGTTTGGGTACACTTCCGGCCTTCTAGGATTCATTTATGAAGTTTTTTTTCAGTAAAAGAAAACATAAATTGGTGATATGTGTTGTGCTTGTTATTGGTTTATCTCATGTAGGTAAATGCTCCTTCACCAAGTAATGTCATTATTGTATCGACTGCAATTATGAAATCAGAATTTATGAGGGCCATAGAACAAAAAAGTATGGTGGAAAATCTCTTCAACAAACTGTCTTGATGGTAAGCCATGAAATGCCTTTTTAAGTATATGAAAAAGAAGAGGGAGGGGGCTACTTATATTGTGGGATTTATACCCTCTTATTTTATGATAATATACCTGTTATTTTCACTATGGAAAGTATATTGCACTATGCTACATGTTTGGCTGCTGTCAGTTTTCGCCTTGACCTCTCTCATTTTCTATCTCCCACTAGGTGAAATAATACTTGTTCCTGTTGTTTGATGTCCCATTTAGATGGAGAATAGGACAGTATGATTTTACATGCGCAAATCATGTGCGGTAATATGTCTTCTTCTGAGTGACGATTGAGTATGTCCCTATGTTTTTATTCACTGCATTAATGGAGACAATTACACTTTTCTGGCCTTATCATTGAGCGATATCATAATTTATTCTCCTTGTTGAAGGCGATAATTAAAGTTGCTGATCATTTTTGTAAGTATGTTATTGTCAGGTCAGAACTATGTGAAAAATGATTGCCTTTCTCTGTGCAGGGAATAGGTTATATTATTAACAGATTATGAAGCCTGTTAAACGCCATAGATGGTTCACAAACAGAGAAATATGGGCAATGATTATCGAATCATCTCAATAGGGAGCAGTATATGGACGGTATTCATGAAATAGATACATGAAAGGGGCCGATGCATTTTGTATTTTAGGGCACAACTGGTAGGTTGGCGATCTTTTTAGACTAGAGGACCAAATTTGTACTTACAAAACTAAGAAGATGCTGTAGGTTGGACATATGCACAAGGTTACTTGGATGTGCGGAAAGTTGATTGATAGATAATTGAATTATATTTCACATTCATAGCGTATGAAGTTTCAAATTTTTAGAACTAATATCAGCTGAACTCCTGTGCAATGAAGTGACGCAGAGAATTCACTCAGGGCATATTTTTTGTCGCTATGACACGCAAGCTGTCACTTTTCTGCATCTTCCATCCTGATGACAACTTCAAAAGGTGTAGAACAGGTTCGAGCTTATATATCACCGTCTCCTGTGAAAGAGAAAAATTCTTTATGCGCCTTTTATAGCCTAGCTTGTCTAGAAGCGACATCACTTTCTTTCTTGCAAGTTAGGACATGATAATCTTTCACTTGTTTCCGTGTTATCATCACCTGCGTATTGTGGAATCATCATAATCGCTGCAAGTATTTGTTTAATTGCTTCCATTTGTGCGCCACATTCACACCATCCGGGCGTCGTGGAAATGACTCTGCCTGAACTTATTTACTGTGTTGACTGAAAGCGTTAAAACGTGTGTGTTGAAGCTGGCTCGCTACCTCAACCTGCTTTTTGAGAGCTTTCTGATCTCTCTGGTCTACGGTTGGGTTTGATTTTATTTCGGAAACCAAAATTTGTTATTTTTATACAAACCACTGATTATAATATTTTCTAATATTTTTTTGGGTTCCGTAGAATTTTCCTCGAAGTTCTTAAAAATGTTTTTTAAAACGGATCTGCTCACTGGCAGTCGCCTGGGCGGCAGTTCACTCGCCCAGGCGACTGGGGCACCGAGAGGGGGGAGAACACCTGCGACTGTCACATCTTCCTCCTCGTCGGCGACCGTCGCCGTCGTAGCCACCATGGGTTTTGGATTAGGGTTCGGGGTTGGGGATGGAGATCTTCGTGCCGCTGGGCTTAGAGGGATGGCCGGGGGAGGCGGTGGCCGGGCGGTTGGTTGGGGATGGAGTGAGGGTGGCGGCGGCGCCACCG
>SPJY01000102.1:1644006-1754006 GCA_005191435.1 Raddia distichophylla
GGGGGGTGAAGGCGCCGGTCGGGTTAGGGTGGGTGGGTGGCACTGCAGCGGGAGGTGAGGGCGTTGCGGCCGGTGGCAAGGGCGGCGTCAGCCGGGGCGGTGGCGGCGACGACGGGGGTGGAGGAGGAGGGGCACGGGCGAGACTGAGAGAGAGAGAGAGAGAGACGCGGGGAGGGAGGAGGATAAAAGAGAGTGAGGGGAGATTTGGACCGTTGGATCTCAATACAACGGCACATAAAATTTTCTGGGCACCCCTATAGGGACTCAAACGACTATGATGGAGTCAATCTCTTTTAAAAATAACTTTTAGCTCTTTTTATTATTTTTTCAAGATCCTTGTGTTTTAGCTTAACCGAACCGAACCGAACCGAAATCGCCTTGGCGGTGGCTACGAGATTTTCGATTAGCCATTGAGGTTGAAATTACAAAGAAACGGCCTGGTTAAAGTCAAATCTTTGAAAATGGAAAGTGTGAAGAAAAAGTGAAGCGTAAATGGCGTGGGGATGGGCGCGCGCAAACGTGCCTCGTCCCGGGTACCCAACTCCCGATTCCCCAACGCTATCCCACGCCGCCCTCCGTGCCCGCGCACCCGTCGCCGTCGCCGTCGCCGTCGCGGCGTCACTCCCGGCCGCGCCGAAAGCCCGGCCGACACCGCATCCCACACCGCATCGCACCCCACGGGGCACGGTCCAGCTCTCTCCGTCGTCCCTATCCTAAACTCCTCTCTCTCTCCCTCTCTCCCTCTCCCTCTCTCTCTCTCGCCTGTATGGCATGCACACGACACTGACGTGGTCTGATCCGTGTGCGGCGCCCATCTCCGATTCTCCATTGGCTTTCGCCGTTTGATTCACCACTCGCAAGAAGAAGAAAAACGAAGGTCTCGTACTTATCGCTCGCCTTTCCCCTCCATCCTATCCTGCGGCCAATTCCCTCCGATAGCCCGATCCTTCCGCAAGATCGCTCCAGATCTCACGACGTAAGCTCTCTCTCTTCTCTCTCTCTAGTATAGGAGTTCCTGCGGAGATAAGGATTGGCAGGTCGAGCCTTGGTGTGGTAGTTGGTACTTGGTAGAGCCTCACAGTGAGCCGGTCCTTCTTAATTCCTGTTACTTCTATTGTATACAAGCGTTTTTATTTAATCCGTAGCAGTTGGGTGTCTCCTGATTGATCTGCCGATTTGCTTGTTGTGGATGCGCCGTCTCCGATTGCTCATGCGATTCGCAGGTTCCAGGCTCTGAGCAGTGGAGTGGAGATAGCGGGTTGTGGCCATGAGCTTATGGCACTACTGCATCGGCAGGAAGTTGTTTATGTCTATGTAGGGTTTGAAAAACAAGCTCTTTTAGTTCGCCTAATTGATGCTTAAACTCTGCGTGTTGCTGAGCAGCTCATGAATCCTTACGTGTTTGTGGTTGTTAAACGTTTTGTTATTTTTTTTCAACAAAGACGTGTGATTTTTTGATTTGCAGACTGGGATTTGGTGTCCTGACCTGCCCCGGACATGAGTGGCAGGAGGTATGCCATACTTGTCTCTTCTGGATATCTCGACTGTATTTCTGCTGCAGTGCTGCACGGCCACGAGTAACATGTCTGATGCTGAATGGCAGCTTGGAAGTCTGCGCGAGGAAATGTGGGGCGCGTTCCGCAGCCAGTAAATCCATGCATATAGATACTGCTGATGCTCAGAAAATCGTCCGCAGCCAAATTAATCTTCGAACAGCCGGAGATTATGGTGTTGGCTCCTACTCTGTGAAGCACCACTTTCCATCTCCTATTGTTTCTTGGATAGAGGACCTTTCGAGTTTTAGTGATGTTTCTTTTAGCCATGATCCTGAGTATGTGGGTGAGCAATCAAGACCTTCAGTGGGGCAGTCTTCGACATCTAGCAATTTGCATGACATGCAAATAGTACGTCTGTTTCATTTATCATCCCTCTGCCTCAGCATGTGCTGTTGTTAGGACTGAAGAAACTGTAAGTTTTAGTTGAAATAACTGCTCTATGCGTGCTCCAGTCAGTGAGATTGACGGATGAATTCATGGAGCTTGCAAAGGAGAATACCAGCAATAACCTGGAGACTTGTGGAATTCTCGGTGCTTCATTTGTAAGTTCAGTAGGAAGACTACTTTACCAATGTGACAACTGACGATCATGCTATCTTCAGATTTAGATCTTGACACTTTTTCTGCTCATTTGCAGAGAGATGGAACTTACTATGTAACAATGCTGATTATACCAAAACAAGAAACAACCGCTCATTCAGTATGTCAGTAATTGAATGGTTTGAAAATAATTGTATTTATTTAATTTATTATTTTTAATTTAATATAGTTTGTTCAAATTTGTCCTTCATTACATTCTGAAGTTGTGGTTTTTCCCAAATGCAGTGTCAAGCTTTTCATGAGGAGGAGATACATGCCATATTGTCAGAGCAGTCACTTTACCCTGCTGGGTGGATACATGTATATGATTTAACACTCCTGTACTTTATCGACTTCATTATTCTATTCGATCTTGAAAATGAAACAAAGTGCACCTGCCTCACCTAGTCTGGAAAGATAGGTATGCTTAGGCAAATCCTATGAGTATATTTTGTGGTTGGCTACTTGGCTGGTTGCTGCCAACTTAGGGTATGTAATTTCACTTGTTAGTTTATCTCCTGATCCAAAATTTGTATTGTTTTAAAAGAAAAAACTTCTAATGAAGTAGATTGTGCTATCGCAGGAGTTAATAGGATATTTTCACTAGAAAAATCTTCATACCATCACTCTTGGTTGCTATTGGCATTCCTCCATATCAATGAGTTCTTATGGTTGTGTTGTGATAATCATCGACATTAAACGTGATTACAACCTCTATGATGCTTTGTTGGTGGCTGTAGTTACTTTTGGATTATCCATAGAAAGGAGCAGTGGCGCATGCAGCATGTTATAGGAAAAATAAAATGAGAACCATGGCATCCTTCTTTTCAGTGGTTTATGCAGGCAGTATACACTACATTTTAATGCTGAATCAACAGAATAATTGTTTTCACTATTTCATGATATACTGCAAAAATGGCCTTCCTTCCATCAAATATTGAATCTGCTGTATTAGGTGATTTTATTCTTTGCCATAAGAAAGAAGGATGCATGTGGAAGAATTGATACTTTTAGATCTCATTACTTAGAAGGATAAATGTACTGAACCTAATTGCCCACAATCTATTTTTGACAAATAGCGATCCTTTGTTTGGTTACCAAGATTGGTCTTCTTCTGTGCGAAACTATTTTTTTTCTTTAGTTCAATACCCTGAGAATTTTCGGATCCAGTTTGACTTGCTTATCTATATGCATGATAGAATCCATCTTGCTACATGGAAGACTATCACATGTAGTTGCTTTCTTAGCAAGCTTAGGTGCAGAGATAACTTCAATTTAACAATTCCTGGTATTTTGACATTTTGTTTTTCTTTTCCAGACACATCCATCACAAACATGCTTCCTTTCATCGATCGATCTGCATACTCAATACTCTTACCAGGTAATTAAATGTGTGGTTTGAATGTCTTATGAATAAAGGAGCATAGACCTTTTAAATGTAGAAATTTCTGGTTTTATAATTGAAAATTAAAATCCCTATTTTTATTTAATGTTTTCCGCTTGGGTTTAAGCCCTTTTCCATTTTTTAATAAAATAATTATAATTGTTAATATACCACAAACGGAGGTCCTTTACTTTTTTGTCTAAAAAAATGAAAATTCCTCCTATATCTTATGCATATCCTCCATGAAAGAATCAGGGGTATACTTCTGCCTGAGAGAGAAAGCTACCTGCTGAAGTTCCCAATTATCCATTAGTTGCTACTGAGAGGATGCTAACTTGTATATAAGAGCACATAAATACAAATTTTGAATTAGGCATGAAACAATAAATATAAAATATAAGGCCAGAAAAGAAAAAGGCAAGAACGGTCAAATTTTGTATGCCTTTGCATAGTTGGATAGTCCTTTATGTGCCATCGCTTATTTGTAATCACAGGTGCTCTAATATTTTCTTGTATGCCATCGCTAAAAACCTATCCTTTTTAAGATACATAAACATACAAAAAAATTCATAAACTCACGGTGTTATTAGATATACAATATCCCTTCAATCTATTTTTTTTGGTATTTTTGCAAAGAATATGTTAAATTTATACCTGTTTTAAACATAAACGGTTTATCTTAAAAATACTAAAAAATTGTACTTTCAAATTGCTGCAACAATAACTCTTATGTTCTTTTTTGGGGAATTCTGAAATGTTTACACTGATTAAACCAAAAAAAGATAAGTTTTCGCTAATGACATGTAAGGTATTAGGTGACTTTGCAATGACATGCAAGGTACTATTTTCCCAAAAAAGAATTCCATCCTGTACTCTAAAACATATGGTTTTTCCTTTGTTGAGTAGTTGTTGACTTGTTGTTAGGTTTATAGAGCTGGTATTTATAAGATTACATGTCTTCTCATCTCTTCCCCTACCAAAAAAAGGTTAGGGGGCAGATATGAGGGCTTCGATTGCAATGATGATTAATATTTTGCTAGTCACCATAACATTGTAGCAGGACACCAGGACCTAATCGACCTTAGTGCCATTAATTTTCTTCCTGGCTGTACAAACAGAATAAAATCTATTGTAGCTCTGAATTGCTGCCTCTTCTGTAACAATCTGCGGTTAGCTCATGCATGCATGTTTTTACATGCTTTGTCATGCCTGTATTGTTGGTAGGTGAGAAATATCAACTTTATGCAGGTTATGCTGCCAGAAGCTGTTGCAATTGTGGTTGCTCCCACCGATCCAAATAGGCAGGTGTTCCTTGGTCCAAATTACAACAGTTAACATAAATTGGACAGCCATACATTTGTAATTCTATTATACCTAATTGCTTTCGGCTATACCACCTGGCTAACTATATCATAGAATGAACTCTGAAAGTACTGTGGCTGTTCTCAAATCCTCTAGGAGCTATGGAATATTCAGGTTGACAGACCCAGGAGGAATGGGTGTGCTCAGGGAGTGCAATGAAATTGGGTTCCACTCTCACAGGGAGACTACTGATGACAGTCCAATATATGAAACCTGCTCCAAGGTGCACTTCAAACCCAATTTGCGTTTTGAAATTGTCGATCTACGTTCTGTTACATGAACAATGTAATCAGATATAGCAGCTTGTGCCTCTCTATGCACTCCTGCTCTTTGCCGTAGTATGCAAGTATGACACAAACAACAGATAATGCCTTCTAGGTGGCTGTTCATCAGCTGGATGGGTGGGTATAAGAAATCGTGTTACTGATCTGTAATGTCAATCATCCTTTGAACCCTGTGTTGGTCACCTTGTATACTTGTGAGAATGAGGCATATCCTGGAAAAATAACAATGTTTGTAATTCTGGCCTTTATGCCGATACTATCTCATATGACTGAAATGCTAGCGGAGCGTCTCCAACAGTGGACCAACTGCTAGCTATAAGCTCCATATCATATATCGATAGCATATATCCAAGTTTTCAATGGACCGGTCATAACACTCTTAAAATTTAATATGGGACCACATGTAGTACACTTTATTTATCTTTTAAAAGCGTTATAGACTAACTTTTGCTTAAGGGCTAGCTCATGTCTCTTGTTTCCTTCTCTCTTCTGCATAAGCAAACTGATGAGTTGGAGGAGCTAACCGAAATTGTGACGTGGGAGGCTGCCTGCTTTCATTAGTCATTGTTTCCTTCTCTTCTGCATAAGCAAACTGATGAGTTGGAGGAGCTAACCGAAATTGTGACGTGGGAGGCTGCCTGCTTTCATTAGTCAGAAAGCATGAGAATCTGCACACCGTTTATAAGTTTGGGTTACTGGAATGAATGTTTCATTGTTTTGGAAACAAAGTCGAGTCACTGTCTGAGCAACGTCATGGGATATTCTTGATAGGTCATTTTCAGTCAGTGCGCTGAATCCGTGTCTTTCTCGCCTTCACCAGAGCCACGGTCACCTGATACTGACGGTGCTACCAAGCTTTCGTAACAGGAATTCGTGTAGTTATCAGTATACATAGACTTGTGGACAACCTGTCTACTATTTATTGGACAAAAAAATTGTCTACTATTTATCTACTACTACCCCCTGATTGTCAGGTGTAAGTCAGATCGTTATCAATCAATCTGCTGGAATTGGACCTGTCTAATTGCATATGAACTTGTTAAATGTAACAAGGTACTAAGGTAGTGATCAATTGTATCGGCTATTAGTTAATTGCACGGCAAAAAAACATGGACAAATTGTATAGGCTTTATCAGCGGGGTACGGTAAAAAACTGCCGATTGAATTTTTTTGTGTACAAATTTAGAAGATATTTGTCCAAGTTTACCATGAGGACGACATTTCTGATAACACCACGAATTTGTCGATTTTGGCTGGTACAAAATTTAAACTTCAAATTTTGTCTTAAGAAAACATTTTAGTTATCAGCTTATTCCAGTAGGTGCTGCCAAAATCCCGATACATGAATACTTTCAGCAAGAAATACATCGAAGAGTTAGCGATGGGTTAGCCGAAAATCTTAGTTTATCAGAAGCTTGGTCTAGAATTCTTGAAGAAGTAGCCTTTTATGATTATATTGGTAATAATCCAACAAGGGGGAAAAATTATCCTTTTATGATTATATTGGTAATAATCCAACGAAGGGAGGATCGTTCAGGGCGGGCTCAATGGACAATTGAGATGGGTTAACTGAGCCTAGTTGTAATTAAATATATAAGCAATGTTGCATTTCACTAAAATTATCTACGTACTATGGGTTCCAACGAACTCATCTTATCCTATTCGACTCCTCAAAAATCTTATGATGGGTACAACCATTGCCTTGCGCCGCATGTAGCATCAATGGCTCGAAGGTATGGCTGCTTGCCTAGGTAGCATAACTGTTATTGCAGACCACAAATTAGGGTTAACACACGGCAAAAAATTTGGTGCAAAAGTTTTCTAGATGCATAAGTGAATAAACTCACCATAATCCCTTAGACCCAACCTGTACAGTTTAGATGCATTGAGGTGAAACTTCCTTCTCTCAGTTATGCACTTGTGAGATTGTTTCTCATATTCCCATGTTTTACCTAGTCCACCGAGACGAGGTTTAAGGTTCAAGAACGGTTGTTTGTATTTGTGCACCTAGAAAACTTTTACATCAAATATTTTGCCGCTAGTGCATGATCCTCTTTATCTTATAAAATCCAGGACACGTTGCCGCAGAGGCGCCAGGTTCCCGGTAGGAACGAACTCTGGGTAAAACGATCGATGCGGTGGGTGGTATGATGATTACGCCCTGCAAATGTCACCGCAGCAAGCGTAGCAGCGCCAATTAGATCCCTTGATTCCTCTTCGCCGATAGATGAGAGTACCGGATACGGATCAATCCGAGCCATGCATGAGCCATCCAACCCCGGGCAAGTGGGCCATCATGATGGCCTCGGCGACGCACGCGCCGTGGGCGTCGTGGTCGCGCGGTGCGGGCAGGCAAGATCGCCCGCGCGCGCCCCCTGTCGCCACCGTGTTCCCCGCCCCGTGCCCCCATGCATCGACTGGCCGCGCGCGCGCGTGAGCCCACCGCACTAGGCGGACGGCGGGCGCGCGCCGGCTAGCTCGCCACTAGGGTTAGTGGCCTTCCCCTTCCCCTACCCCTTGTGCGCTCTAGCTGTAGCAGGATAGCTTCGCTATCTAACCTAGACCTTGTTTGTTTCAGATTAAAGTGGAGTTTTACTTCAACCCCGCCTACACTCTGGTGCGATAATATTGGAGCCACTTATCTTGCCGCCCATAAACGGAACTTCTGCACGAATTCCGAAACCAAGACCAAGTCTACCTTTCACGATAACAAATTTGTGACCCCTCAAAAAACGTTTTAAGGAGTTCAAAAATTATAAAAAATTATTTTACAAAATTTAAGAAGAACTACTTAAAACCTCACAAAAATGACTATAAAATATTACATCATTTGCCTTATACAAAAATAACAAAATTTTATTTAATTTAATTTAATCTAATGGCTCACTCGCTCGCCAGTCAGGCAGTCGATCACCAGCACAAGAAAATGACCAGACCTTGGCATGGTTGGGTCGTTTGGCAACATCATGCTTTTGAGACATAATCACGGTAACAACAACCAAAAAAAAAAAACCGCACAAATCCATTGATTCGTAGAAACCATGATAGTTTTGGGGCATTTAATTGCAAGTCCACACCTAACTAAAATCTCACCGTTTTAGCTAGTTAGTTTTTCTATTTTGATGCCAAAACCATGATAGTTTCAAGGCTATCACCAATGACATCCTAACTTAACACGACCCAGCCACCATTCATATATTCTTTTCACTATTCATCTTGTTTTCCCTTTTTACTATTTTATTTGCTATAATACTGGGACCGTGGTAGAGCCAGAAAATTTCAAAGAGGGGAGCTAGTTAAGGAACGTCCAATGCTCAAGCACTAGCAACATCAAAATTTTAAGTATTGTACTATAGTTATATGGTTATATCACATCATAGAGCATAATAATTAATATCAATATGTGTACAAATAATAATATATCTAATAGTTGCATTGATTTAAATAGAATACCAAAATGATACCAAAATATTTGATCTATTATTAAAATGTTTGTAATATAAGAATAAGAGAAAATTACATATTCCCACCCCGAAAGTTGCGATCGAATTTCACTTAACTTTCGGATGTTGAAAGTTACTTTTTCGACCCTTGAAGTTGTTGCCGTTTGCACCGTTGTCCCAAAACTATAGTACTATCGTTAAGTACTGATGTGGACGTCTAGGTGACCGTTAAATGCTATAGTACTGCCGTTAAGTACCGATGTGAACGTCTAGGTGACCGTTAAATGCATAGACATCCACATCACTACTTAACGACTGCACAAATGGTTTTACAGCAAAGGTGCAAACGGCAGCAACTTTCATGGGCCAATTATTTTTAATATCCGAGAGTCAAGTGAGATTTGGTCACAAGCGATATTTTCTCTATTTTTTTACTAGGGGAGTAAATAATGAAACAAAAATCGCTAAATTAATATGGACATCCACGGGAGGGCTTTAGTGCAAATCTTAACTAACTAATAATGGATACTGCTAGGTAATTAGTAGCTATATGAACCCAAGAACTGAAGCCCCGCTAGCTTATATATAGCCTCAATGTTGGCTCCCCCTCTCATTAAGATAGAACCCATTGGACATGATCTCAACCGTCTGATCAAGCGATGAAAAACTTATCTGGGGTATTACTGTGCAATCTAACTTTTTGAGCGCCTGACAGAGTAGCAGGCAGCAGTGTTATGTGCTGTGTGGTTGGGTTTGGTTAGCGCGGTAGCTGTCGCGCTCTGATGCTCGCGATTCGCCGTCGCCGTCGCATTCGTTCCCGATGGCCTACTCCATGGATGGATGGATGGATGGATGGGCGCCGGTTACAACGAAACGGCAATGGACGCCAACCAAAGCTAGCGCCTCCGTAGAGTAAAGCCTCGCACAGAAGAGGACGAGGACAGCGATCGACGATCCGGTAGTTGGCGAGGCGCTTAAGAATTATTGGTGGTGTCTAGCTACTACTTGCTTGCACTTCTGAGGCCCGGGCGTGCATAATTTTCTGTATCCCAATATTGATCCAAAAATGTACTCGTGATTAGACACTGTTAGTACAGCAAATTTAGAGCATAGTTTGAACAGGTTATGCTACAATGGGCGATGGTAAAGCACCCCACCAAAGAAGACGGGGAGGGGGAGAGATGAAAGTGGGAAGAAAAGAAACGGGTGATGATGCATCCGGATTCTTTCTTATCGATGCAGTAAAAGTAGTAATAGTGTAGTAGTATGAATGGTAATGTTAATGGAATATGCCGTTCATGGAATCGGTCTGACCCGCGTGTCAGGGAAATAAAAAGGCAAAGAGCAGTGCTGTGGAATTGAAGGTGTGCTTCAGTCATTTATACATTTATTCATATGTACAACTAGAGGTTTAAACGAGCATGCTGAGTTGAGAGCCCATATTTGGGCATTGGAAAGTAACGGTGCAATTAGCAGGCCAGCTACTTCGTTCTGTGTTGTACCATATGTAAGCGATTTGTTTGTGGGGTGGGTGGATGTGTGTGTGAGGAGGGGTGCCAAGGCGCCAAGCAAGTCTTGGAAGATGAACAGTTGATTTACGCTACTGGATAGGCTGATGGTGGTTTTCAGAGGTTTCGAATGGCGGGTTCGAGAATTCAATAATTCGAGTCTAAGGCATAACCATAAAACCGTTAGTGAGGCATGGAATTGTTTATACGTACGCGGATTGCACGATACATCGCAGGCAGGCGTTGAAACGAACAAGATCAACACCTTTCAGCTATGCTAATGCTATACACTGATCAACTGATAAAATACAATCTCTCACTGTATACAGGTATTAACAGGGACAGTTTCACTCTGTACAAGCAGAAACCTGCTCCTGGGGCCCAAAAAGGAAGAGCAAATTAAGCAACCGAAAGAAGATCAATTCTCAATGAAGCAGACGCAACAACTAAAGAACCTAAATACGTGTCTCCTCTGCGATTTCTCTTTCTTTTTGTGCGCATCTCCATTGTGAAGATGGCGCCATTCTTATATACCTGCTAGTTTGTCCAAGCCAATTACTGAGTATGATCTATAAACACACCGATTTTATTTCTAAGTTCTAACGCTAATGGAGATTATCCAGTACGCAAAATGCAAGCAGACAAGAGCGCACGGACAGAAAGAAAGAAAAGAACCGAGCTAGAACGGGTGATAGCTTCGCCGCAACCCACTGACGTTGGCAAACAAACCGACGAGCTCTTGCTTGTACGGGAGGTACGATCTCCTCCGGCCGGCGCCGCCGCCGCTGCGTCCTCCTTTGCCGTAATAAGTCCACCCACGGCCACCGACAGCGGAGCCGCCGTCGCCTTTGCGGCCGCCTTCGTCGTCGCCGTCGTCGTCGTCCTGCTGCTTGGTAGGCTCTGGGGCGGCGGCGCTCAAGAAGACGAACTTCTCCTTGCCGTCGCTGTGGCTCCGGCCGACGAGGCGGTCGCTGATGCGGCGCCACCGGAGGATGGACCCCGTGGAGCCGCTCTTCCGGCACCGCCGCGGCGACGCCGGCGCGGACAGCCCGGGCGCCCACAGGCAGTAGCTCTCCGGCGGCACCCCCTCCAGCTCGCCCTCGCCGCTGCCGCCTTCTCCGTCTCCCTCCGCCTTGCCGCCGCTCTGCCGCAGCCGGAACTCCCGCTCCTCCAGCAGAAGCCGCGCCAGCGGCACCCTCACGGTGGCCGTCTCCGGCTCCTCAGCCGGAGGCGGCGACGGCGGCCGGCCGAAGATGGGGTACACGGGCACGATGCACCCGCCGTCGGCGCCGAGCGGCGGGGCCGGGAAGGTGAACCCGCCGCCGTCGTCGCCCTCCTCGTCGGCAGGAGATTCCGGAGGGTCTCTGTCCTCCATGACACCCCCGCCCTCCCTCCCTCCCTCTCTCTCCCGCCCTTTTCGTGCAATAAAAACTCGCAATAGATATCTGCTAATTGCTGGGCTTTATTCTGTGGCTCGCAGGTCAGCTCGCTGGCGAGACGCTGGGTCCTTCCGGCGTGAGGCGGTGGCGGCGGGAAGCGGAGGGCGGCGTGTGGCGGATAAGGAGGACGGCCCCCGTGACACTGACCGCCGGGGGACCACCCCTCGGTGGGGGCGGCAGCTCAGGGCTCAGGCGTTCGGTGCGGCGAGGGGGTGGGGTCCCGGCACGGTGGCGCTTCTAGAAGCTGGGGATTGGGGTGGGACAAAGCACGCGAGCTTCATGCCGAACCCGAATCACCTATAGCCCCTGTGGCCCTGTGAGTGGCAGTGCTGTGTGTACCGTGTACTGCCTCCTCTGCCTCGTGGCACTGGCGCCTCGTCATCTTCTTCACGTAATTTTGGAAAGTTTGTCCACTGTCCAGGTGTTGTTGAACGAGGCTGCTGCCTACCGACCGAGATACTCCAACCATTTTGTCTTTATTTCAATTTTCCGATCTGTTTTTTTAGTATTTCTCTTTAATTTTCACCATTATGACAACATCAAATTCGTAAAGAGAACGGAGAAAAAAAATTCTTTTAAAGAGAATTCACAAAGAAATTTCTTTCAAAAAGAACCGCGAAGAAAATTTGTTAAAGCATCTCAAGGGACCATAATTTATTAATGAAGAAAAAATGACCTAAAAAAGACACCGATGAAGATGGTATGAGACAAATGAAACAGGGATGCTGGCCAAGCCAATGTGTATTTCGTAAAGCCTACTGGGTAAGAGCTCACATAATGGCTACCACACAAATTGGATAATTTGCGTCCCACTCTATGTACCTACTGGTAATTAACCTCGGTGTTCGTTTACCTGGCTAAACTTTTATGCAAAATTAAGATGATAGATTGAAGTTTTTTTTGCACTGCGAGTGATTTTCACCAAAAACATATAGCAAAATAAGATGAATGGTAGTTTGAAATCTGTTTTTTTGTTCATATTAATGAATCTATCATCCTTTAATATCTTTTCTTTGACTGCCCGTCCTCCGTATTAGTTTGATGCTCGATCCAAATTGCACTAGGATAAAGTACCACTAGGAGTCATGCTCACATTAGAGAAAATTGGATGGCAAAAAATAGGTGGCAAGAATCAGATCTAGCCGTCTAGACAACGTAAATTTATCTTAGTTGTCATAGTATTTGGGGTAATTTGGTTATATCAGAATGTTTTTTTACAACCAAAAAGAGTTATTTTTTTTTTATGGATTGTTTAGGGGAAATGAGTTGGTTGCGCCAAAAAGAAGACATATTTAAACTATGGCAAGTGTTGTAGTAAATCACCATGTACATGGAAATTTTACAATAGATTTTGTGCTAGTTAATGCTGGTTCCATCATTATTTTGGTTTGCATTTGATCTTAATATTTTGCTGAGTTGTGAACTCTGATTTATGCTCAATGGTATGATTGGTGCGACTGTACATTGATAGGCTATATAAAACCTCATTATTAAAAAACATTGGAGAAATATTAAGAAGAATGTCCTCGTAATGTTACTCCCTCTTGTCACATATATATGTTTTTACACTGGCACAATCTCCACGGTACAACCACATCCGTTGCAATTTATTTACAAATACACCAAAATTATACCATCGTGGAAGTATATTTGGAAACTAATAGATAAACATGATTTTTTGTGCTCAAATCCAAAATATTTTTAAAAATATTTCATAGCTACAACTTTGAAACTTGGACCTACATGTATCCCAAGACTTCAACGTCACATGGTTGTGATTTGTGAACAAAAAAAAGTAGAAAGAGGCCAGGCATGGCTGTTGTCCCGGCTGGACCTAGAAACAACGAGCATGGGCCATGGTTGCAATATTTTCTTCGTCCTCACTCCTCACTCTTCTTTGGTCCGGACCATCGTGATCACGGCTTCCTTTTCCTTGCAGAACAAACAAATTAATATCTATATCATTTTATCATCTCAGTATTCAAGCACGGGGTGAGGACGTAGGCTGACAACGAGAGCCAACACATGGCCACAAATGCACTATTTCAGTGTCGAGACATCCTGACCATGCTTCTTACCTTGTATGGGCCAGCCCATCACTGTTTGCAGTTTCGGTTTTTCTTTGCTCGAAAGAACCAAGCTTCCCTGGATGTGCGATGGGTTGTATGGGTTGTGGGCTATGGCCCATCGCTCGCTGGCTTCATAAGTGATGCACCACATGTATTTTACATTGGGCTAAATCTATATTGAAAAGTTAATATTTTTTCTTTGGCGCTCTATGCTACAATAATTAACATAATTTTGGAAAAAAGAAATCCATGACAAATACTCACTAAACTTGGAAATGCGCAAGATATCATGCTCGCCGAAAACTGAGAGAGAGAGAGAGAAACAAATCGTGCGGCGTACCATTCATCCGTGTGATCGTCCATCGAATTCGAATCCCTTCGGCGAATCCTGGTCTGGTCTATCTGTAAAACGAATATCCTTTCGAGGTAAACCGCGGCAAACACCAATCCATTTTAAAACCAACCGCTATAAATCCTTTTAGTAGACACGAAATATATGCCTCAAATCTGTACAATTTACACAGGTAGGCAAGACTGGAATCTGGGAGAACTCCAGAGCTCAAATTATGTACAGCTTAGCTTGTGATTCAAATCGAGTTCCCTGAATCAAACAAAAAAAAATAGAGAGGGGAAAATAAAGAAGAAATCCATCTGGGAGCCACAGGGCATATAATGCGGTGGCTGCTTGGATTTACACCTGGCGCATCGAGCTGTTCTTGTTCGCCTAACAGTCAAGACTCAAGACGACGGAACATCAACGTGACCAGCCGCCAGTTCCGCCATGCCGAGCATCCCCAACAAAGTTTCCACCTTGGACCATGGCGATGGCATTCATTACTCACTCATGGCGCAGAAGAATGGGGAAAAGGGGACGCGGTGGTGCGTTCCGGCAGTCACACGTCGCTTCCGCGGCTGGCGTCGTCGGCGCTGCCGCGGCCGGTGGGCACGTGGCCGGGCCGCGCGGGCGGGTTCACGGAGAAGGACAGGCGGCCGAACCCCCAGTGCCCCACCTGGTACATCTCCAACCACACCTTCTCCGCCGCGTCGGCCGCCGCCGCCGCGCCGTCGTCGTCGCCTTTCTCGGCGGCGGCGCCGGGCTGCTCCCCAGCCGAGCACTTGGCGGCGCCGGCGAGGTCGAGGTCGCGCACCCGCTTCTTGTGCCGCAGCCTGCCTTGCCGCCGGCGGAGGCGGCGCACGCAGCGGCGGCCGACGGCGAGCGGGGCCTTGACCAGCGCCAGGCCCAGCAGGCTCACCACCGCGCACGGGCAGCAGCCCAGGGCGATGCAGTCCGCAAGGGTCACCGCCACGCACGACCGGCACGACCGCCCCGTGCACTCCGCCTGGTCCACCACCGCCACCGCGCCGGCCGCTCCGCCGCCGCCGGCGTGCTGGAACCGGCCGTGCCGCCGCGACATCGAGCCACCACGGCGCCCCCCGCCGCGCCGGCCGGTCAGCGCCTCATGCCGCTGCGGCAGCCTGTCCATCGCGCGAGGGAGCGAGGTCACAAGAAAGTTGGCGATGAAATGTCCATTGGCGAGGCGTCACCACAAGCTTCTTGCTGGCGCAGGCAGAGGCCGCCACATGTTGTAAACATGTAATTCGGCGAGCTATGGGCACGGACACATGCCAGTAATAAGTGCAGTAACCAACGCTACTCCAATACAGAAGGTTTGGCCGATGGCAAGGCATCATCCCACGGCCTAAAACCCCAAAAATTGAAACTCCTCGACAGCTAAACTCCTCCAAAAACAAAAAGGACGTGACTACCGAACGGCACGTCGTTCGTTCGGATTGGAAACGGTCAACCCACGGCCGACCGAGCACGCCACCAGCACCAAACTGCTGCCACGTCACACCCCCATAGACCATGCATCCAAATCTCATCGCAAGAAGCTGCACGACAGAATGAAAGCACGTACAAATCCAACTCTATTTTTAAAATTTTTCGATTTCTAACACGATGTTGTAGGATAAATGTTATCACCAGGGTTTGGGGCAGGGGGGGGCAGGTACTTTGCGGCTGCGCAGCACGGCGGCCGGCGAGTGGCGTGGCCGGAGTGGGGCTTGTGGTTGTGGGGGTGCACGGCGGGGTCAGGGCACTGTTCCTACACGTCGGACGGGAACTGTAGCGGGCATCAGGGGCGGGCCCGGCCCATGGATCTCCCGCGCAGCCGATCGATCCCCCGCCCGCGGCACGGGCCCCGGCCTGCCGTAATTGCCGGGCTTAAAGGCTCGCCGCAGGCGTGGGCCCAGCCCACCCTTCCCCTTGCTGATGGAGTTGGATTGCTACTGTCAAGGACACCAGATGATGACAAGGACAGCTGCAAGTAAATGCCCTACGTTTCCATTGCATGTGGGTATGTGTTTCGTCTGCTCTATCTAGTATCTATCTATCTATCTCTCTCTCTCTGCTTTTTCGGCGTTGCTCGACCGGTTGCTTCATGCATTATTGGACGATATGGTGGCCGAGTTGGCCATGTCAGTGTGTAGGGGGGAGACGGCCCGAGGTGGAGGTGGAGGCGAGGCTAGGTAGGCGTCCGGGCGCCATGGATGGAACCTGTCGGGGTAGGAGGAATCTGAATATCTCATCTGCTGCGATTTGTCTGCACACTGTACGGTGCTGAATAACCTCGTTGAGCCAGAAGCAATTCAGGTGTCGTTGCCTGTCCAAAATCCAGACTGATTAACCTCGCTACAATCGCTTCGCCCTACGTTTCTCTGCTCGGCCTTTTTGTTAACCTCGCTACAATCGCTTCGCTGGATTTTTTAATCTTATTTTTCAACGATTGTGGCCGTGATTAATCATTTTCAAGACTTAAACCCAGTTCTCTATGATTTATCATATTTAAAATTTATTTACTTATCTGACCTATCATATAACTTTAAGAACTTTTTGAGATGTACTTCAGAGATGGCCGACATTGTTTGATATGTTTTTAGAGAGTTTTTAAACAAGCATTCAAGATAGTAAAAGACGGACTAAAAAAAATAAATTGTCTGTATAAGCTAAATAAGCTATAAAGAACTTGGTCATACCCGGTTTATCTCATCTTGAACTAGATTAAAATTTACTGTTTGAAAATTAATCTATAAATCATATGTCGTAGCATTTTGCAGCAGTTTGCGGGAGCTTTTCCGCTGGCCATGCATCGTCCTGGCTCCAGCCGCCCGATAGCTGCACAGGGCAGCGATGTTGCTAGAGATTGATGAATGAACCGAACTGGCTGGGTACGTCGCCATCAATCCCACCGTGCTGCAGATCAGACAACAATTAAATACGGAGAAGCGCAAATTCCTGCCGCGTCCTTGTCCCCAAATCATTGCAGGTAGTCAGGGTGGAGTATACGTAAGTACTCCCACAAGACTAGGCATACAAGACGTGGCAACGATGATTATTGCGGCGACCAACTTGCACGCTTCATTGATGTTCTTCGCGTACACACGCTCTGTGGTTAAGCAAAGCAAGCCAATTTTTAATCACACCTTGTTTAAGGATGACTAGCTAGTCGGTATACATGGCTCAGGTCCACACATATGTCTGGACTCTTAGTTTTTAGTGCGAAATCAGCAGCTTTCTACGTGGAAAGAAGCCATGCTCATCATCAAAAACGCCTCCAATTGTACCACTGGTACAATATGGATGATGGGGAAAAGGGACAGGTCTCCTATGGAGTAGCATTTAGGACATCATCTACCGAAAGATCACATAATCAGTAGGCGGCAAAGCCCTAAACCCCGGCTTCTTTTGGTCTCAGCAATGGCCCGTTAATTAATCGGGGTTTTTTGTCTGAAAGCAACGCATTTACATGTGGCAAAGTACGCTTCTAGGAGTCCAATGATTAATTAAACACCAGTTACATACTTTCTTAATGATGGTTCTTGGCCTACGTCGAATTGAAGGCATGGGGCGGCCGGTGCGTACTGCCTACAGCGTAGACGACGATGGCCTTCCGCTCCGACGAAAAGACGAGCTCGATCAGCAAGCAGCTCATTGTCAGCGCCATTAAACAAAAGGGAGAAGAAATTAGGAAGATTCCGTTGCGCGATGGAGGCAGGGGAAAACCCAGGAGAGAAGCCACACGCAAGCGTGACCGGTGGGGAAAGTCAAAACCCAAGGCTGCCCCGTCCGGCAGAGAGAGAGAGAGAGAGCACGGGAGGAATGGAGGCTTCATGCTCTGGGACTAATGGCAAGAAGACGACGCTGAGCTCGAATCGATGGCATGTGCTCCTCGGCGTGTCAGCGAGGAAGAAGCGGGCTCTCGCCTGGACGCTGAGACTGAGCCGTGGCTCAGTCCTCTGCCTCTGCATGCACGGCCTGTGCGCTGTGGCACTGGCATTAAGTGGCATGGCATGGCAGCTACTGTGGCTAGCTGGCGTCGCCCAGAGCAGCGGCTAGATCTCCTAGGACATCACGCTCGCCGAGGCACGCCGGCCATGCATGCATGACGGAGGCGGCTGGCTACTCCGATCCTCCTCCTTCCCAGAAGGCGAGGAGGGGGCCGTACAATAATGAAGAAGTAGAGCATATGCATGCCGCTGCCTCTCGATCTCTCGGTCCATCGGTACTGTGTAGTTAACGAGCGGCATGTGCCCTCCTCCTTCCTTTTGCTGTGAAACGGCAGAGCCGCATTGTCTTTTTGGTGCATGCAGCAGGTTTTTACCGCGGTAATTAGGTGCAGGATTATGTCCTCCTTTTTTTTTTACCACATGGCAACACGACTTCTCATTCCGTAGCCGTTTGGGAAGAGCCAAAACGTTGCGGCTTCTCTAGGCGCCTGGTTGCATCGTCGTCGCGGAATCAACAAGGACTAGCTACGAAGCTCTGCGCAGCGTTTGCCATGCAAACAAGCTGCAATGCGCTTGCCCGATCGATCGATCGACGCCCACGCGACAGCATGCATTGTAATAATCTACGTACGTTTCTATTTGGAGCTGAGCTTGGTAAAAACCAGAGCAGTGGCAGGAGGAAATAATTAACAGCTTACCGAACGTTGCGGTGAAGGGGATCGACGTCGTCGTCGGTCGGCCGCCGGCGCCTGAGCCGATCGAGCAGCAAGCGTCCACCGCCACGCGGCCGGCGCGCGCGTCAAAGGCCGGCGAACGCGGACGCGGAAGCCATGGATGCCACCACCGTGGGGAGCATGCTAGGCATGGATGGATCGACGGCGGCTGCAGCAACTGAGCGGCGACAAGAGTCACGAGAGGAACTTCTCCAGCTTGCCTCTCTCTCTCTCTCTCGGCTCTCTCGGGACTTTATCATGTAGGGAACGGCGACGGGTGTGCATCGGAAATGTCGAGGGGAAGAAGGCCAGAAGGGTGGGTGGGCTTTTTGCAGATAAGCCATGCAATTGCTCGGTGCGTGTGGGTCGGACCACGGATTCCGCTGACCTATATCTTCGTGTTTTTGTTCCCTAAAAATCGATATTGATATGTTGAGAATAAAAGATTTTATTTATCGTTCCGCTCTTTTTAATTTAACAGTTTAACAGCTTAATAACTTATCTACATTTTGAAAAGACATTTGTTTTGAATTTTGAAGTCTATTTTTTTGTTTGTTTTAGAGGTGCGTCCTAACGCTTTAAAAAACAAAGTCAAACGAAATGGATATGAATCTCGAGGCTATCAAAAAAAGTTCTTAAAATTCTGTCGTTTCAGTTGTTTAGCTGTTCAACTGTTTATATCAGCTCAGGGAGCCAAAACCTAAGACTAGGCTATGTTATCTTTATTCCTTTCGTTTTGCTAGCTTCATATAATGGTCCAACATTCTCTTAATTCTAGAGGGAAGATGGATAATTCACTACACACCATTTTGTATTCTTAAACCATTTAGAAAGTCAACTTAGCTCATTGAACTATAAAATAGTTTAATGAACACCTTTCCTATGAAAATGAAAACAAATAACCATGGACTAGTTTTGTCATTTCTAATTGGATCGATAAGTGCATTTTAAACCCTTAAATTATAAAAAAAATACAATAAACCCCCTAAACTATGTACAAATATTTAAAAACATTATCTTCCTTTAAAAAATTATATTATGAAAGTACAATCTCGCTTTAAATATACTAAAGGGGAAGACATCAAATATCATTTAAAAATTATTCAAAAATATAGTCGAAAACAACAATTTTTTTTGCCAATTCATAGATGCAAATGACGAAGGCAAAGCCGAAAAGAAAATCTGAGAAGCTTGATATGGTGTTCATGCATCATCTTTGATAAGGAAAAAGGTATGCTTTTTAAACATGTATAAAATCTCTAATATGACATTGCTACTACAAAACATTGAACCACACTTTCAAACTGGTTGAGAGAAATGCATGCTGATTTTAATGTTGTTTTTAGTAGGTGCTTGTTTATAGGTGGGGGTATAACATCCTCCCTCCATTCATAAATATAAATCATATTCTAGTTTGATATAAGGATTAAGGTGATGATGAACTTGAGAATTGTTTGAGAGAAATGGCTTATATATACCCTATATAATTGTCTTGAAAAGTTGAAAAATATTATGCTTAATGATTGAAAAAATAAATAAATGTAGATGTTGAAAAGAATAACATAGGTATATATGTGAAGAAGCATGCCTTATATTTATTTTATTTCTACCCAAGATAAATTAAACTATATTTTATTTTTCTGAAGGAGGGAGTAATAGTTTTTTTTATGGTTGTTACTCATCGGTCAATGATGTGGAGAAAATTATGTTACTCTCTCCGGTCCTAGAGAACATGGTGTTTACGATTTGTTTTTAGTCAAAGTTTTCAAACTTTGTTTATGATGATTTTTTTGAATTATTTAAATTGGCAACTTGAAATCATAATTCATATTTATCTAAAGAAACTTCTGCAAATTTGATAAATAGATTGAAGTGGTAATTAGTAGTCAAATATGTACTTGTGTTAGCGTTTAAAACATTATGGTTATTTTTTTTTTTTGTAAAAGTAACTGCTCGCGCTGTGAATCTGCCTGAGCTGGAGGGTGTCAATGCAGAATGATGTATATATTCATTGAGTAATCAGTACCGAGGGAGGGATTGCTGGAGTCGACAGGGAGAATCTTGTTTGACCGCACCCCCTTCGGCCCGGCAAGAAGGTTGGCCTTTTCTACTCCAGTAATACTAGGCGCCACATATCACCACATCTCTTGTGTGTCTTATTAATTTCTTTTTGTTTTTTGATCTAATTTCGTTTCGCTCTTTTCATCCTAAGACATATGCGCCACATATCACTCGATCCGACGCGGTTATTCAATGCGCAACAAGCCAATGCAGAAACGGTAGCTCAGCGAGTTCTTCATTTTTTAAAAACTTTTCTTGTGGTCAAACCATCAAATGGTTACAGGGAACAACCCCTATATATATTCACCATCTTGTTTGGTTATTTGTTAGAATCATCTCCCTACGTAGAGCAAAAGCGCATAGTCCAGCATTTCATCCATCATGCACGTATATTATTTATAATTTATATACCCATACCGTATTGTTTTCTCGACCACCACGTCTAGAGTTGTTTTGAAAATAATGGAATTTATTCGGGCCTCTTCACTTTAGAGATACACACACACGGCCAGGTTAAAAGTACATGCAGCCAAACTTTGTAACAGTAGCTAACTACTTTTTTTTTTATAATTAGAGCAGATGGATGTGAAAAGGTATCGTTGGCTACTGGAGTTGCCAAAAACTTTGTTCTTTTGTGCTTATCTGAATGGCTAAACAACTTATCTGGACGGCTGAACAGCTAAACGACTAAAATTACTGAATTTTAAGAGTTTCTCGAGGAAATCTCGAGATTCGGATCCATTTCGTTTGACTTGCTTTTTAAAGCATTAGGACCCACCTTCGAACTAGCAAAATAATATGCTCAAAAAACTCAAAACATATGTATTTTAAAAACATAAATAAGTCGTTAGGACGTTAATCTGTTAAGTTGAAAAGAGCGGAGCGAGGTGTCCCACACATTTACACGGCTAGGTCACATATTTGATATAAATTTTTTTAACGTTGAATTTGATATAAACTCTTTTTAAATCTATCATATAATTGAAACATGAGTCAACAAAGCCACTATGTTATCGAAGAAACTCTCGCATAAATCAAGAGAGAGAAAATGATGAGGATAGGATGACGTAGAAGACACCAGCAAGGGACAGGCTAGCAGGTAGGAAGGCAGCCCTAGGTGAGGTGTTGTTGTCCAAGTTGACCAAGTCGGAACACCTCGAGCAAGACCTATTGCTCGAGGTTGCTCAGAGGTGTTGCCTGACTAAGGGCTCTAGGAGAGCTATCCGAGCATAGGCTACTCAGATAATGTGCCCAAGCAAGGAGCAATCGAAGGGGTCCCGAGTACGGGGTACACATAATATCGCTCGACGAAAGCCTTGCTCGGCCTGTGCCATCAAGGCAAACATGTGTCAGGGCAGAGATTTCAGGGTTGGCTTCCACACGAAGCCAAGGACATCACAAGACCTCTTTTGACACATGAAATGACCCGCCATCATTCGGAGCCTGGAATGCGTGCGCAACATGACGGAGTTGTGATGAAGCAGTAGCCGATGTAGCGATGCAACAACAATGGTGGACCCAGGTTGACGGACGCGGCATATATCAACCCTTCACAGTGGTGTGTCTCGATCGAGACCCAGACAAAACACTGACTCATTAAATAAGCGGGGCATGGCGACATTAGCAACTCGGCGACCTCGGATGCATCCCCGAAAGACTATAAAAAGCCTCCCTCCAGGATCGAGAAGGGGGCTCCCGAAGAGGTTCACACAGGCATTTCAGAGAGGAACCAAGATCCATCAAGGAACACACCCAGTCACCCACTCATCTAGCAAGTAGCCACACACGTAGGTAGGTGCGAAGCACACCCATCTGAGCTCTCAACAGCACGTTCGCCGGAGCCTTGCCTGGCAAGCCTCCCTTGTACTGCATTCTTCCATATAGCGAGGAACCAATGGAGTAGGGTCGTTACCTCCCTTGAGGGGCCCGAACCAATCTAACTATTTGGTGTCCCCGGTCAGGTTTCCATCACGACCGTCTCACCATCCATCTCCTCCTCTCGTCGTCGCATAGGGACCCGAATCCGTAGGGTTCTTGCGGTTCGCTCACCCTCCTTTACAAATCTCCGCGGTCCAACCCTCGAGGCCTCTGGTCCCCAGGAGTCGATATAAAACATATACACCGTTGATTTCAATGGGCTAGATTATAACGGATAAGATTTAAAGAAAATATTATAAATTCATAATTAAAAATAGTAAAAGTAAGTGTTCATGTCAGATTAAAATAGGGCGTGTAGTCAATGCCTGTCGGTACAAACAAAATGATCAATCAGAGTGGACCTAGAAAGGAGGCTAGGAGCAGTGCAGTGTATATAATTTTTTTCTCTCCGCTCTCAGTACGTGGTTGTGCAGGGCACATCTTATCAGAGAGATCACATCACGATGATGGATGGCCATATGGCCCTCCGAGGCTTTAACACGCAGCAGGGTTTTGTTTATGCCAGCAGGCGCTTGTCGTATGCGCCCTCGCATGTGCGGGCGCCGGGCGAGGCGAGTCTACCTACGCCTAATGTGTGCGTGTGCGTGTGTGTCCGTGCGCGCGCGCGCGCTCTGTCCATCTCTTTCCGTGCGATGAGTCGATGACAAGTCACAATTAAGACACACGGGCCTCTTTTCCCTTTCATCCTCCCGCCCGACCCGACCAACCGATCCTCTAGCAGTTTAGCGTGAAACTATCAACGGTAAATTCATGGGCGCGTAAATTCACCTCCACGGCTCCGTTTCTTCACTTCCTTAGCTCCACTGTGTTATGCTGTTGACCACCTCATCAACTTTGTTTTGTTCCCTCCACGCTATGGCGACGTTTACCATTGACCGACAACACAAAGAAAGAGGAAGAAGCCGCTAATTTGAGGAGAAGTCCATCAGCCCGCCTCCATCCTACCGATTTGCCATCCAGGACTATGGTTACACGTACCACTGCCTCGATTGTTGCGGGATGAGTTGGAGAGACTAAAAGTGGGGGAGATAGGGTCATCGGGTTGAGACCTATGCATGACATGGGAGACGATTTAATTTGTTGGTTACTACTTACTAGTTTGCTATGGTGGGAGTGGATCAAGTTGGAGCAGGATATAATATAGTCTAGATATGTTCTATCATCTAGCATAGTTAATATTTTTTGAAATGGTGAGATGACACGTCACTCATTATGTGCCCAGTGCCGGAGACAGATTGCCATCAGTTTGTACTTATGTGCTAGAGATCCTTGCGTGATTAGCCGCCGACTGCTACATACGTGCTCTTTGTGTTCGGCTACACGCTGCTCAGCAGCTTCATCCTATCGATGTTGGGCCGCGTAGTGCTGGTGGCCAACACGGGTACATGGTCACCATAAACATTTTTCAAACACATCAAATTAATCCATTTTGTTAGGAGAAACATTGCGAAAAACACATAAAATAAACTGGAAAAGGTAATCAGCAAAATCGTCTGCACAGAACATCAATTGATAGGCATCGTCAGAATAGCAACAACGCATACCCTAACGGTCAAAGGAAATAAGTGTTTAGTTTTACGGTTAAACTAGAGTTTTAAGATCGTTTAAGTAAGGACTAAGTTTTTTGAGAAATAACTAAAAAATCATAGATGTTTTGTTCCACAAATAGCTATATATGCATTATAATGTTTGTGAACAATACGAGAACATTTAAGTGTACATCTGAATACTACAAAAAACGCACTCTTTGTCGGCGGCCAAAGCCATCGGCACAACCACAAAAACCGTCGACACAGAGCCATGTCGTCAGCCGGCTACCGACATAGGTCCGTCGACACAACATCAACGACACAGCTTGTCTCTATTGGCCCACAAGAAACTCGACGCCAACTCCGCATCCATGGACGGGCCACCTGTGGCAGGGCTATGTCGACGGCCCGTATAGCCGCCAACAGTAACACACCCTAACGGCACGGTTTCGGAGATGGCGCTCTGTTGTGTGGGTCCATAGTCCGATTGATGGGCACCACATGATATTTCTGTGTCGCCCAAGTCCCAACGGGTCGTGGGTTCGAGTCCCGTCTGCGCCCCTTGTTTTTTTTATCGACGTCTCTATCGTTGGTATTCACGTGCCTGCCGATATAAAGATATCTATGTCAACGACTCTATATAGGCTACCAACACAGTCTGCTAGTGGCCGTGTGGGAGCATCTAGTTGGTCCTACATGGCAGTTATGTCCTCTCTTCCATGAAGGACCGCCTTCAAGCCTTCCCGTCTGGGTCGTTAAGTTGCCGTGAGGCTAGAGGTCAGTGTCGTCGGCCTGTGTGAGCCCGCCGATACAACGCACTTTGGGGGTCACAAAATTCATTTTTTTCGTTCACGCCAAATGGTCAGCACGATTTATATCATCGGGTTTGGTTTGACCGCCGACACAGATCATGTGGCTCACCAAAATCGTGTCGGGGTATATGTTTGTCGTCGGTTTCTGTTGGAGCCGCCAACATAGCTACAATTTTGTCTTGGCTGGTCCTTGGCCGCGGACACAGATATTTTAGTCGATGGCCCTGATATCGTTTCCTATGGTGGAATAGATTAGATGCACAACGTTTGGATAGGTTACTTTCATGCTAAAATCTCAAATACTAAAATCTTCTATAATCTAAGAAGCTTCACTTTCATGCTTGCTCTCATCTTAAAAAGGTTCGTTCATCTACGAGAGGCTCTAAAATTCAAACCTCTGGATTATCTTAATTTGCCACTGTGTTTTAGAATCTGATGTGTCTAGCCGGAAGCTTAACAGCACGCGAGTGGATGTCTTCCCTTTTCTTTTGGCAGATCCTGATCGACATATCCAGGTGCGGCACAGGCGCACAGCCAGACGGGCGGAGCATCTGCAGGCTGCAGTTCATGCATGCAAGCATGTGCGTGGTCGCTGTTTTAATCTTGGTCAAATGGACGAGCCGGGCAGCTGGCCGCACTGTGGGCTACAGCGTGGGGGCCGTGAACCTTGTGCGATTCTGGATCAGCGACCGCATGCGTCATGCGTGGCTTGGGCTTTCCCGAATGCCGCGACATGGATCAAATGCGGCTACAGTGCGGCACCGCGCGCCATGTGGCTTTTGGCTAGGAGATGTCTGTGAATTGTGATGTTAAGACGTAAAGCTGAGCCGTGCTCAGTTCAGTGCTCACGCCCTTCTCGGCAGTTTTTCTTCCTTCTCAATTACTCCAATGTAAGAACGCGGTGTGATGTACTGATGTGATGTTAGCTCGAGTAGTCGAGTGTGTCGAGCTGACCATGCTTTTACCATTGCATGCAACTAGTTCTCTGGTCATACGTACTCCCTCCGTCCCTAATTATAGGTCGTTTGACTTTTTTGACACCAAGTTTGACCGGCTCGTCTTATTCAAAAAATTTCGGAATTATTATTTATTTTTACTATGATTTCGTTTAGCATATAATATACTTTAAGTATGAGTTGGAATTTTTTGAATTTTTGCAAATTTTTTGAATAAGACGAGCCGGTCAAACTTAGTGTTAAAAAAGTCAAACGGCCTATAATTAGGGACGGAGGGAGTACGTCGCTTTGAAAGCCATATCTAAAACTGTAGCTTTGTAACTACTCGATTGTTGTTGCAATTTTCTTATAAAAACTAAAAAAATTAATGTTTGAGTACATTTTGAAGCGGATATACATGTATTTTCATGCAACTCATATAAATATTTCATAAAAAAACCCCATTGTTTTAGATAATGAAAGCAAAAGTTCAGCCTCTGCTTGTGTATATATACGGCCACTTATAATCAGATATAACATAGCAATAGAAATAAGAACAAAAAAATAAACTACATTCAAGCATCAATAATTCTATTGTCAAATTTTCATCTATACCTCATGAATAAAGACATTGCCCAGTGCCCACCACCATCTCTATGAGATAGCACACTAAATTGCATATATAGACGGTGCATGACGATGAATTGTATCCTGTCAAAGAATCTGGAGGTCAACTTTGCTCTTTTATGACAACCGCTAATTTGTAATATTTTTTGACACAATTGTTTGGTCTCGTGTCACAATCGCATGGCCATGTACACGTACCAAAACGCCAGCAAAGCACCCATTTTTTCCTTTTCCGATGTACTCAGACGGCAAGCACCGACCCGGGTGATTGATCTCCATTAAAAACTGAAGAAAATAATTTCAAGAAACATAGAAAAAGGCCCCTTGTCGCTGTCACCAAGAAAACAAAAAAAAAAGAATTTATTAAAGTCAATCATTTCATATTTTTTAAACCACAACATATATCGTTTCAGAAAACGCTAGAGTACTCTCTCGGGGGGATCAGGTACGTGGGCAGTGCACAAGTTTATATTCCGCAAAATAGTTGCTCACGCATGTTTTTCAAAAATAGCATTTTAGACGTTGACACGATTTTTGACATATAATTTTGACTATTATTTACTTATACAATTTATTTATAAAAATATTGAAAATTATGATACTATAAGAATACTTCCGTTTATTTATACAATGAGTTGTGAAATCAAGAACAAGTCAAGAAAAAATGACTATATTATCCATGTCAAGAAAAAATGACTATATTATCCATGTTATAAATACCTTCAAAATGTGAGGAGGAACATCATGTCAGAGATGTTTATAAATATATGAGAAAAAATTGTGTAATAAATAAAGGTAGATAGAGAAATAATATATATAGATTTGTATCACTTCTTCTATTTAAAAGCAATCAATTTAAACTATACGCCCTATATTAAAAATGGAGTAATAGACAATGTTTCTATACATGGTACGGAGTTAATCATTAGTCGTAAGAAATGGACATGTTAATATGTTATCTATAGATAACGAATAAACAATATCTCTAATAGACTAATCATAGTATATCTTGTCTCTAAAAATAATAGGGCTCATATGTAATAGTATGCATACATCTTGTAATTCACGATAAACCAACTCTTACCTAAGAGCTAGTCTATACCTCTCCCATCGCTTTCTCTCCTCCATATAAGCAAAAAGTTGAGTCAAAGTCCTTATCAAAAACTGATTTGGTACCGTTGGAGATGCTTTTAGACTACAAGATGCATGTGAAGAAGAGGAGAGATATAAATACTACTTGCTCTATTTTATTATATAAGGCATATAATTTAAATGGTAGTGCTTTGAAATAAAAGACATGCATGCGAATTTATTGATGTTCTTCCTTGTGTACCCTTATTTATTGCAAAATCCTTTCTCGTGCGTTATAAACCACTTACTCACATGATGTTCTCTATAATATTTTCGTCATATCTATAAACATGGATAGCATGTTCATTTTCTTGATCTGTAACTTTTTTTATCTTACAACTCCATTAATGTATGTGTCAATTCAAACTATGCTTTATATAAAAGAACAGAAGGAATAGCTATTAATGAAGAGCTGCTGTATAACGGATTACCTAATGCATGGATACTACTACATATATATGGACCTATATTAATTTTATTTAGAGGTTATGCTACAGCTTGTTCACTGAAGATTGTCTATTTACTATGTGCAGGTGTGTGTGTGTGTGTGTGTGTCATTAAGCCATCTATAAATCTTGCCATATATTATGAATGATGATGGAGAAGAGAGCGTGAATAGAAATTTGGACCGTCTCCAAAGAAGAGTCGACCCTACACGAGAATTAGGAAATTTTGTGTGTGATCAAGCTGTCTTAAAAACGTTCAGACATCTCTAACACTATATGAGTTGTCTCTAATACAATCTATAAGTGACGTGACAATAGTTAGAGACAGTTGTTGTCTCAACCATTGTACATGCTAGTAATTAACTCTACTTTTGGAGATGCTCGAACCCATTCAAGATTGGAAAATTTAATACTCTGATATGAATAGAAGGAATTAATAATCCTCTCATTGCTGATTCTCAGAAGAAATATAGTCTGTTGTTATTACTTGTTAGATCAGCGGTCCGCATCAAATGATACTATAGGAGCTGGATAGGGCCAGAGAAAAAATTGATTAATCAACAAAAAAAATTCCACAAAAGACATACGTGTGTGACAGAAAATAAGGAAACCAAGACAGGGAGATAATCGAATATTCGAATGATTATTCAATGATAGTTACATACTCTCTCCAGATTTTTTTTATTTATCATCATTGATTTTTTTGGACATGTGTCCACCATTCATCTTATACAAAATTTAATTCAAATATAGAAAAATCGATAATGCTTGCGTTTGAACGTCCGTTGGGACGGACGCTGCGGCCCAGCCCATGACGTCCCACGTGCTCATTTGACTTCATGCGTGATTTCAACAGTGATACGGTAGCAATTCTAGTATTTCATAGAGACATTATAGATCAACATTAAAAAAAATCACAACAATATAGAATTAACAAAAGCAAGTAACACTATGCGACTATTACATGTTCATTCGTGATTTTACACGCAAAGATCAATCGTGATTTTACCCTGCTTGCGTCGCCGCGCCGTTGGCGAGACGGCCAGCTGCGTCACCCGCCTGCCTGTGTCGCCCGCCCGCCCATGCCGCGGCGTTTTGTTTCCCGCTGCGCCGCTTAGGTGGCCCTAGCTTAACGGAGTTAATTAGAATAAAGGTAAACGGGTGGTTCAATTATGAAAAACAGGGGCAAAATCACAATCCAGGAAAAATGAGGGTAAAATCACAATTAGCTTTGGAAAGAAGGGTAAAATCACAATTTTCCCTAATTTAAATGGTAGTGCTTTGAAATATAAGACATGCATGCGAATTTATTGATGTTCTTTCCTTGTGTATCCTTATTAATTGCAAAATCCTTTCTCGTGTTTATAAACCACTTACTCACATGATGTTTTCTATAATATTT
Organism: Raddia distichophylla; assembly: GCA_005191435.1. NCBI lineage: Eukaryota > Viridiplantae > Streptophyta > Magnoliopsida > Poales > Poaceae > Raddia > Raddia distichophylla. Next base: position 1,673,512 of record SPJY01000102.1, read on the forward strand.
TTGACATATCTATAAACGTGGATAGCATGTTCATTTTCTCGATCTGTAACTTTTTTGATCTTACAACTCCATTAATGTATGTGTCAATTCAAAATACGCTTTATATAAAAGAACAGAAGGAATAGCTATTAATTAAGAGCTGCTGTATAATGGATTACCTAATGCATGGATACTACTACATATATATTGACCTATATTAATTTTAGAGGTTATGCTATAGCTTGTTCACCGAAGATTGTCTATTTACTATGTGCGTGCGTGTGTGTGTGTGTGTGTGTGTGTGTGTGTGTGTGTGTCATTAAGCCATCTATAAATCTTGCCATATATTATGAATGTGTAAGTTCAAGGTACACATTGTGTGATTTTGATGATTAATGACAAACATACTTAATGACAATGCTTAATTTAGTGATTGATTATATTGCTATGAGACTAACATGTTTATTGCCAAGTTGAACATTAGTCTCATCTATTTAGAGGAGAATCAAATATAACAAGTGGACAAGCTCTCCATCCTAGAAAGGTATGCTCATGTTTTATGTTGAGACTAACACACTTGATTATAGATTCCCTTAGTTCCATATATGCAAATAGGATGGATGACTAATTGAGGTATGCAATCTCGGTATCCTTGATCTACATTTGTTATTGCATTTCTCATGTGCAAGTGCTCTATATCTTATCTAGAATTAAACTTCATATTGCTATAAATGGAATTGGTGCATGCATGCCTTGTTTGTATATATTCTTATGCATCTCACTTAGTGAAGTTTAATATAGTTTAGTCCACATCTCCACTCTTACTCTAAATGTTGTTCGCACAAATACAATTCTTATATATCCTTTCATGTGCTTCATTTAAGTGAAAATAATGTTCTTTGCCATGATTTAATTGTTTCATCATGTTGGCAATCACCTCTCTAGTGCATATAGATTAATTATATATGTCATGATGCACTTAATAAACAATATTATGTCAAGTGTTTTTATTCCTATTGTGTCTCCTTGTATGAAACGCTTGACACGCTTAATTGCTTACAAACATAAACTTATTTATATGTATTGAGCTTTCGGGACTAATGGATTTCATGAGTGATTTGGAAATAATTAGGTCCCGTGCATGTGTGTGATGACTAAGGTATGTCAAGAGAATGACGGCTAAGTCGTAGTCAACAAAGACGACGGTGTCACCAAGAGTTGAGGACCAAGTCGAGATCGATTTGATGTGATCGTCGGGGGATGATCAAGTCAAAGTCGATAAGACAAGAGTCTCATGAGGTGAACCAAGTCAAGGTTGGCAAGGTGAAGGCATCATCAATCATTTGGTGAAGGTCATCATGCACATTGCTTCAAGTTTGCGACGGCATGAAGAAAAGAAGACGGCAAGTGCTATTCCTAGACCTGTACTATCTTACTTTCATTTGAGTCTAAGGATTGCCGTACTATTAAGGGGATGCCATGGAGAATGTCTTTGATATGTTTCAGGTGCTCAATTGATCAATCCTTATAAGGAGACAAAGAGAAGTGATTGGTGGGGGTTAGAGAGCGCAAAGATGTAGAGTTGACTTTGGCTTCCCTTAGTCTATGCACCACTCACTTGGGTTTAAGGTGATTATACCTTGTGGATTAGATAGCCCTTGTTCTCAGCTTTCCGTAGATCCCAAGATCACCTAAAACGGAGTTCGGAGCAAAAAATTATCCATGTTTTCGTCGAGGCTATGATTTATCTGATTTACCGGACAGTCCGATAAAGTTCCGGACAGTCCGAAGTCTGCGAGATCTGAACCCAACGGCTAGTTTTCCAAGCTATCTATTTAAAGCCCCCTCTCTTCCCACTTGCAAACAAGGCACATACCAGAAGTTTATTGATCTATCCTCTTATTCTTGAGTCTCCCACTCCTTCTATACACTAAATCTTAGTGATCCTCTTTGAAAGAAGAGTTGGGAATAGATTAGGGTAAAATCTTAGTGCTTCCTCTTGTGAAGAGTGTTGGGAGGAAGGATTGAATCTTTGTGATTCTTTTAGTAGGAGAGAAAATTGGTGAAGAAAGTGTAAATCCAAGCAAGCAAGATTTGATTGTTGAGCACTTGAGTACATCTCCGAGTTTGTTCTTCGTTGAGCATCTATTACCCTTGGAGGTTGAGGACTCCTAGACGGCTAGGCGTCACCGGTGAGCCACCGACGAGGTGTGATTGGCCACCGCAAGTTTGTGAAGGTACGATTCCGCCTCCGCAAAGGAATGAATCAAGAAGCAAAATCGGTGCGTGCGTTGGCACAAATCCGAGAGGGAAAGAGTCAAGTGGGACTCAGGCTCAAAGGTGTTGGAGCCTACCTCAACGGAGAGTAGGATCCCCTCAAGGATCCGAACTTCGGAAAACAAATCATTGAGCCTCCATAAACACATTGTTCCAATATGTATACAAGTTGTTCCATCAGGCTAGACATATTGTTTCAATTGACTTTAGACTATTGTTTCAACAGGCCAAATACCAAGTTGTTCCATCAGACTAGGCGTATTGTTTCAATAGGCTAAATTAATTGTTTCATTAGTATAAATAAATTGTTCCAGTAAAATTTATATAGCAGCATGGTCTTGTTTTGTTCGTAAAAATGTGAGGAATACGTTGGTGAAAACGATTTGTTGATTGGAGCACCCAGTCAAAAGTTATTGCCGTTTAAAGAAAAACGAGGAAAAGGGGTCTTCGCTAACATCATTGATGACATCATCGCATGCAACATGGAGGGAGAGAGAGCGTGTTTCCTGCTGAGTGTGGCTGCATGCAGTTTGTTTATGTTGTGCTGCATGCTACATGCATTTGCTGCAGGCTGGGCTAGCCGCCGCGTCCGATGGAATTAGTTTCCGTCGGACGTCCGGTCCGTAGTCGCGCCCTTTAATAAGTTATGCTTAAAAGTATCTATAATGATAAAATAAAACATAAAAACAAATGATAGTTAAATATTTTTTAAAATAAGACAAATGGTTGAAGTGTATGTCTAAAAGTAAACGGCGACAAATAAAAAAGAACGGAGAGAGTATATCGCAACTTGTACAAACTCATGAACATTATCCACATAAAACAATAAAATTAGTGTTTTTTCCTGACTGAAACCAGCACAAATATTTAGCTAAACATACATAGTTTGTTTAGTAGCACTATCGTATGAATGACGGTATTTGGTGCGCCTAGACGACGAGGAAGAAGCGGTGGGGCACGCACCGTTGATAGAGGGAAGGACACGCCATCGCTCAAGTTCAAGGCTTCGAAGGAGGAGGTATACAAGAAGATGTTCAGTCGCTAGGCGGATGCCAACGTTGCTCTGCTCAAGAGACGCCGCCACCGCCCGTCACCGCTTGTGCTTGAGGAGAACGTACTATCATTCATTCAGATTTGAGGACGAAGGCATGCGACCACTAACATTTCCAACCATCACGTGCGGTTCCACATTTCACTGGCTTCATCGTGTCTCCTGATGGCCTCCTCGTTGGCAGCGGCTTAAATATGGAAAAGCCCAGCAGCACGTCGAGTGCATGTTTTCTTTCCATTAATCAACTTGATTAGTGGAGTAATGCTAATATGCATGCATGTATTGGCCATGCACCACAAAGAAGACGATAGTTATTCTTGGCAGGCACCGCACTTGACTCGGCTAATGCACGCACGACGACACACAAAGAGCAAGATCATCAGCAGCTGATCCATCGATCCGACACAGAGATAGATACCGATCGGTGTGTTCCTCATGCGTAGAGAGAGAGAGAGAGCTGCGGAAGAGGAGGCAGCGCGCTGAGCTGAGAGCTGAAGCGCACAACGCCATCATTGCATGCAGAGCAACCCAAGTGGATGGAGACGGAGGGGTAGGGGGTGTTTGCGGTACGGGGCTAGGGTGCACGCCCCAACACGCCCCAACGGTGTGTTCGCCACTGCCACCACTACTAGGAGCCTAGGCTCTTGTTTTTTTCGGAGTTGCGTTGTCGTATTACTGTAGCAATTTAAGAGCACTCAAAAAGGTGGTATAAAGATTATAAAAAATAATTAAAAATATTTTTATGATCTTTAGAAGGACTATTAAAAGTTACAAAAAAATCATTACAAATTATCACAACATATATGCTATATAGAAATAACAAAATTTGTTACGGTAATACGGTTGAACAGGGCCTAAAAGGAGGGAGACAAGACACTGAGCTGATGGGACTCCAAGGCGAGGGGAGCATGAGTAGCCGTCTAGGGTTTGAAGCTGGTATCGACAGTTCTAGGTTCTTGCTCTTGATCCTAATCCGCGCGTGTGACCGAAGGAAATGGACGGGGTGGAAGACTGGGCCTGGCTAGTACTAATTGAAACGGTGGGGTGGATAGGATTTGTGGTCTTCCATTTGGATGGACTTAGGCTGTGGGAATGCGCGCTACCGGTGATGGGCTGAAAATGGTTGTAGGTGCCTAGGTGGGCTGGTTACGAGAGATTAGAGGAAGACAGAGCCATGGCCCAAGCTTTGGTATGATCGGTATTTCAATTTTAACGAGGCTTGCTACCGAAACAGAGCTGAAATAGCAAAATTTTATAAAATTCCAACCGGATTAGAGAATGAACACATAAAACTTTGGTTTTCTCGGTTCAGTTGTTTTTCAGTTTGGGTTTTTTATGCCCACCCCTGTCACTGAACAACCCAACCCACTCTCACAGTATGGGCTCAAGTGCTCAACCCATTCCTTAGCCTCTAATTTGTAATATAAAGAACCACCAATACTTAGAAACTAATGATATACGAATATACGATGATATAAGGTGAAAGAAGATAAACAAACCTAGCTGCTTATCCCATCTCGGCTAGATTTATCCTCGATATTGTGCAATAAGGTGCAGGTATGAGTGACCTCCGTTGATAGCCATATAGGAAAGCCGCTGCGCCGTCTTATCCCATCGCCTCCTCATCTTATCCCTCGGTTCTCCAGGCCAGATACAGCTTCCTGCTGCTGCTGCTGCTGCTGCTGCTGCTCAAGCCTCCAAGAATTCTCCAATGGCTTCCACCGCGCTCTCCTCCGCCTTCTCCCTCCTCTCGCTTCCCTCCTCCTCCCGGTCACCCTCCGCCTCCCTCCCCAGGTCCCTCCCCGTGCCCCACCGCCGATGCCGACGCGCCGTCACCGTCGCGTCCACTGCCACCGAGTCCCCGAAGGTTTTGGAGCTCGGCGACGCCATCGCCGGCCTCACCCTCGAGGAGGCGCGCAGCCTCGTTGACCACCTCCAGGAGCGCCTCGGCGTCTCCGCCGCCGCATTCGCACCCGCTGCCGTCGTCGCCGCGCCCGGTGCGGCCGCGGCGGGCGGCGCAGAGGAGGCGGCCCCGGTCGAGAAGACGGAGTTCGATGTGGTCATCGAGGAGGTGCCCAGCAGCGCGCGTATCGCGACCATCAAGGTGGTGCGCGCGCTCACCAACCTCGCTCTGAAGGAGGCCAAGGACCTCATCGAGGGGCTCCCCAAGAAGCTCAAGGAGGCCGTGAGCAAGGACGAGGCCGAGGAAGCCAAGAAGCAGCTCGAGGAGGTCGGCGCCAAGGTGTCAATCGCGTGACACTAGGTATACCGGGCTTCTTTTTTCTCCTTTTATTTCTTTTTATCCCAAATTTTTGTATCCCTTTTGTTTCTTCGTTTGCTGCAATCGCAATAAATTATTGTTTCATGTGATACAGTATTTGTCTAAGTATGTATTTATCAGTTAATATTTGCATGCTATATTCTAACTTGTGTGTAATGTTCAATGTTGAATGCTAGATTGGGTAATGTTGATTCCAGATTATATACACTAGCATGACCGTTGAAGTTTGTGCTTTTCTAGCAACTAGAGTTTGTTTTGGACCAGAATATGTATCATTACGAGTATGCAAGAACACCCATTTCTAGCCGTTCTTGCCAATGTTTGCATGCGAGATATAATCTATTTTTTTAGATTTGCCAGTTCATACAGGATTTGTAATTACTCGAGGTTAATTCAGACTAGAGACTACAACTGGAGCACTGAATGTGTGTCTACATTTTTTCAGAAATGCTAAAAGACATTAGTTTTATATGGTCTTACATAAGACATCATTTTGTGTAATGGCGGAATCGATGTTCCTCTTTCCGAGAACATGGAACGATGTTCAATTTACGTTCATCTTGTATATGAGATAATCTAGTTGATTCTAATAAAATGTTAACTTCTTTTGGGGCCAGTCTGTGTCTAGTGTAAAATTCAAGAACAAAGTGAATTTGGCATGCTGTTAATCATACCACTGATCACAATGAACATTATTATCTCATGAATCACCTTTTATTGGTCTATTCTGAAAGCTTCTGGCTTTAACTCTGTACTGATGCCTCTCCAAACATCAAGACATCTTTGGGTCTTATTTCCCCCCAGAGGCCACAGTGACCTCATTATTGGATTTTTCCTCTGAGAAATTCATGGTCTCTCTAGATGCTGAACATTGCTGATTTTCATCATGATAAATTATGCACACAGTTTAGAATGTAAGCCGTATTTTGAAGTCAGGTTGACTCTGTGCAAGCCATAAGTAATGAACAGTTGTTTTTATTTAAATTGCCTTCAACGAGCATTAATTTACAAGTTTACCTGTCATCCATGCCAAGATGAACACATGCAAGTACTCCCTCCGTCCAGAAATGATCTTCATATAAGCTATAGCCACAGAGACCAATGCAGGTAATTTACTCCGCTTCGTGATCCATGTATGCATGCAAGCCGCCAATAGCAGTCAAGCATTTATTTCGTAGTTGCATGCTGACGCATAACCATTGGTAGTTGCATGCTGTTGCGTTAAATGTGCATGGTATGTGAAGAGGTTACTTGCTAATACGAAGATCATTTTTGGATTTCTTTACTTTGCTAATGTGAAGATCATTTTTGGACGGAGGGAGTAAAATGTAGTTAGCTAATGTATACATATTAGATGAATAATTCTTGTGATAATGTGAGAATTGGAAACCTTGGCACAGTTTCTTCAATGATTTTTTTGTTATAAATTTTTTTTAAAAGCTTGTGCAAAAGAATGGATAATTTGATATCATCTTAGTTTGTTTAGTACTTTAATTAGCTTGTTCTCAAAGTTCTCGCCAATATACTTGTTTACTTGTCATAGATGTTCACATGACACTATTACATTCTTCTAGGGGAGCTTCAACACTGTGAAAAGAGTATATTGTCTGCTGACGTCCTGGTTGCTCAGGCAAATTGCAATACTCCACAATTCCTTGCCATATTTCCTTGGTTTTTACAATCTTTTATTACACAATATTGTCCTCTTCATCTCTGAATTAGCTAAGGTCCCAAATTAGTATTTGTCAACTATCATGAACACATGTTTTATCTGTTTTGTGTTTTCATCCTAGCATTACTGACAGCATTTCCTGTCTTCTTTGCAAATCATGTTTAATTATGTTGGCAGATAAGACTGATTTATGTATTTTGGTCTTTCACTCGTTTGCACATTTTGTATATATCGCATGCCCTTGACAAGTCTTACAAGTTGATGGTGCTTTTTTTGTGGTAAAATGTAGAACTGCTAAGTTGAATGAAGTAGGGGTAGTTTCAGTGTACAAATGAGAAAAAAAAAAAAGAATTTACTGAAATAATTCTTCTGGTCCTCACGTTGATAGCATTCCTCCTTTTGCTTTGTGCAGACCAATGCGAGTAAATCATTTTTTTTGCTTTGGCGTGGCATATATTTTCGGGCAGCTGAAGAACACTGCAGTTTCCAGATGCAGATGTCTATTGTATGGTTTGGAGCTGTCGTGCTGAACCTCAAAGTTGTCAATGAAAATGATGTGCTGTACTGAGTTTTTCTTTTCGGGAGTTTGATTTGTTGAATCCGTTGAAATTACCTTACATGGAGGTTGTACTTTTGATTTTGGAATGTCCAGTTTCTGCTTTCCAAGTTGTAAACGGGTGATGGTATTGGCACCCTTGATGTTACGCATCCACTAGGATCAACCACGCGAAATGGATGGCTAGTCTCACTCGCAACATCCGCTTTTGTCCGTGTATCAGCAAGTAGCAGGCCTAGGATCATGTTGACCATCTCCAACTGTTTCGTTATTTCGTTCCCTTCTCAACACCTGACGCTGACGGGATTTTCTTCTTACATTTTGTTCCCTTCTCGAAAATATGCTTCAACAATATTCACTTCTCATTCAGTCTAACCGCCATGCAGTATTTATATGAGATTGTATTTTAATACCAATCGGCAAGTTTTTGCTAGTTTCCAAAGTAATTAAATTAAATTAAAATAATAATGATTTTTTTTGAAGGGATCTTGCATATAATACAAGGTTCGTGTATTTATATATCCCAAAATCCCCAATCAAAATTCCTCTTTCTCCATCTCTCTCGCCCGCTTGAACACGGCCACAAGCGGCAACGTCCACCTCGCAGTCTCCCTATGGTGACCTTACCCTACCATCCTTAGATTCTATCGCAGTCATCCCTCTCCTTTCTCTTGCCTGCGTGCGTGTGCGGTGTGGTATTGGGGAGCGACCACAGGTAGCAAATGCCGACGCCGCTGCTCCGGGTGACCCCACTTGCAGCCACGGCTACAGTGCTTTCCTCCCTAGCTCCCTTGGCACCTCCTCTACGTCACCTTGGCTTGGTATGGCCTAGTCTGGCCATGCCCCATGATCACCGCCTTTCGCGGTTGTTTTGCCGCCATCCGCAGCTTCTTCAGTGTCGTATGATTTTGTTGACCTCTGGTCCGCCTTTTTCTCTCTCCTAAGCTTCGCCCATGTATGTGAATACAAGATCATTGCGCACCTAAAAAGGCAGACACAACTAACCAGGCAGACTCGTAACAAGGAAGGAGAGAGAATCTTTACAGGGGAATTTTTTCCTCAATACTTTGGGCATCCTAGTCAGAAGGGATGTTGTCGGAGCGTCACTATGGTTTCCGTTGCATCATGAAGGAAATGGGGATGGGAAGCCCTTGGCGATGGTTTTAGGATGGTGAATTATTGCAAGCTGTATGCGTTCAAGAGGACGTAAGGCGGATACGGATGTGGATGGGAACGACGTTGTTTCATTGTTCTTGGGAACATTTTTTATTATTTAAAATTTGTTTACAATGATAATAGGGTATTTTTTTCTATAATTTATACGTTGTTTAGAGTTCCGGCGTGGGTTCACGGTTCACCGCTGGCCTTCCGTGGGCCGGCCAGTTCTCTAGCAAAAACAAGCATCTCATGGGCTATGGAGTGTGTTACTGTGTTTGGTCCCCTTTTTTTTTTCCTTGGCAAATGTTAGAGACTCCCTACTAGCTAGGCTGTGGCCGAACGCCTGAACGGATCGGATGAGGTGAAAATCATGGTTCCGGAGCTTCCAGGACGGCTCCAAAAAAAAAAATAAAAAAAAAACCAAAACTTGTTTAATTGGATGTCGAATACTAAATATGTACAAATTAACGTTGCCTTGGAGAGAAAAAACTGCAAATGGTGAACAGGGCAACGTGCACCTTGCCCAGAACCGTTGCCATCCTTTCGTTTTCCGGTGGAGCGCTGCTGTAAACCGAGGATGAGCTATGGCTTGGCCAATTAGTAGGTATCGGTTGCTTTTCGGTGGGCGCGTGGCCTCGATCGGTGGCGTCCTCTGTGTGTGTCACCTCACCTGCGCTTTGCCGATGTTGGAGGCGCTCTTACCCGGGGCTCCAAAAAGCGATGGATAAAACTTGCTCATGCTGATGCTTCGGCGCATGCATGGGCTGGTGCCTGGCTGCCTGCTGTTGCACGTATAACATGTGGGCGAAACTCGAAAGTCCAAACACCAAAGGGTAACATATGGAGTTATGGACCTCGAGCTTGCACAGTTGGGCTGAACCACATGTCAAGGGAGAACTGAAAAGCATGGGTATATCGTTCCCATGATGTTACAATGTGAACATTGCTATGCATGTTCAATAGCGTCTAGATGGACATACCTAGGTCAGTAGGTCCATCTGATAGACCGCGCCAGGAAGCTGACGCACATAGGCTCTTTTTACCGTGTCGAAACCGGTTGTTGAGGCAGAGGGCCATGGGTCCAACTGACAGGTTGCCCCTAGTGCCCAACAGGGAGGTCCACAAACCGTTGAGACTGAGCCGTTGTTGACTCCACGTGTAATGTTACTATGTTAGTCATTCCGCTTTTAGACGTTGAGAGAAGTACTCTTAATGATTGAACCATCGAGAAATGTCGTTTCTCTTGACCGAGCAACCATGAGGGTCCATTCTCGTTGGTCGAACGTCAAGAGAGATATCTCGACAATTTTCAATCTGTCTCAATGGTTCTAGGCATCGAGTTTTCTTTCGTCTCCGATAGTGAATAAAAGCTAGACTAAAACCCTATCCATCAACATATTTGATTAAAACATTTAGGAATATAAAAATCAAAATAGTTATAATATTTAGGAATATAAAGTCGAATTAGTTATAGCTGCTCCAATAATTAGTTATAAAATGTAGTTGCGTCCGCCACTAGTTACCCTTACGCACAATCATCTAAAAATTTTAAAAAAGAACAATTGATTTATGATATAATTGCACTATAACTATGCTAAAGTTTTACATTATTAACAAGTGCAATTTTAGTATTACCAATGTTCAATTTTAGATTGACTGAAACAAACATGATGACTTGGAACATAGGAAGAGAAACATGTGAGCATGTGTATTTAACAAATCTGCATATATAGTTATCAAGCATAGAAAATTAATAAATAAAATAGATAATTTATAAATAGCAATTTCATACTAAAATTGCACCTTGATAAGTAGTAAAATTTTATTCTTACTAAAGCGTAACTTTAAAATGATCGATATTTAAGAAAATTGCAAACGTCCAAATCATTTTGTGATTCTCCGACAAGAGTAGCGTTCCTAAAAAATATCTAAAAAGTTCTTGACATGTTCAGGATCTTTTCAAAGATAACCACCATTTTAATTGAAGTTAATTTTTTTTAAAAAAAACTAACATATAGAGGTGGTCACCGGCTATCCTTTTGAAGATGCTTTGTTTGATCATACGTGGGTAGTGCTCCAGGTTCTTCGGAAAGCCATCTTCCTATTCGTCGTCTTCTTCTCCTTCGTTTTTTCAAGGAATTTTATATTTTCTTTAGAGCATGTCGATGTCTCAGCATTGTAGCAAAAAAATAGTAGAGAAAGAAATATAGATGAATAGTAAAAACAAGGTGTAAATAGTGTTTAGTATGTTATAAGTTAGAACGCCATTGGTGATGGGGTTGTAGGCTAGAGAATGACATACTACAGCTAATATCAATTGGCGGCATACATATGTAGTACTCCATGTTGCTACATGATACTTGCTACTTGCTATATAATTCCAACAACTTTTTTATTTTTTAGTATTTTTATTCCCTTATCCAGAACAAAAAGCACATTTCTAGATTTAAAACCAGAATCACGCCCACACGGGTGTCTGATCCATCAGACACCATGCACACTCAAATAGGCCTCACTCAGGTGGGCCAGCCTGCGCAGAATGTACTATCCACTGAGAGGGCGCGAGATATATATTTTTATCCAGCATTTTAGCACATCGTCGCTTCTCTCTCCTCAATCATTCTGACTGCTGTTGTTTTGAGTCACTCATGTTGCAGTTTGTCGGAGCACCGCGGCCAGCGGGCTAGCCACCCGCATAGATGGTGGCACAGCAGGCTGGGATCCGACCCTCTCCCACGCCATCTCCATCCTCCTCTCTGCATCGCTCATCTACGATCTACCCACATCTCCCTCAAGTAAGAGGCTGCGAGGAAGTTTATCTGACGAGTTTGGTGGTTGAATTTGATGAGCACGGTATGAAAGCTTGTCGGATATAAAAAAGAAGAAGGCAGGAAGAAGTTCCATCACTATTTTTTTGCGTGGAATCTCAGCAATATAAGTGTGAAACTTTATGTTTTGCCTGCCAAACTTTGTGTTTAATTTGTTCTCGTGAACCTTTAATTTTTTACTTGCATTAGGAGTTCCATTCCTTTTTTTGCCTGGAGATCTCAACAATGTAGTGTAAAACTTGATGTTTTGCTTCCTGAAACTTGGGGTTTTGCATGCAAAACTTTCTTACATGCATCATTTAGGTAGTCAAGTTATATTGGTTCTTTATCGAGGTTCATGATATCAGTACATTGCACAAGTTTCACCAGTATATTTCCCTGGTTTCATTGATAGTTAGCCAAATTTCACTAGCACTTTCAAGGTTTATCAACACTTACTGAAGTATTATTGGTTTTTTTAAAGTTCATCGGTAACTTTCTCAAGTTTCAATAGTTCTTTTTCAAGGTTTATTAGTTTCGTATGTATATTTATCAAGGTTAACGGGTTTGCTATTTCGCTGGCATCTGGAATTTGCGAAATCATGCGGGCGCAAAAAAATTACACTAAATTTCTACTATTTTTTTTTCACATTTTCATTTATTGAAAAAATGGTTCGCGGTAGTGGAATTTTTGCGCGAGGTTTGATTTATTATAGATTTATTTGTTTTCTGTTTATTATAGATTTATTTTATTTTGTTTAGTATAGATTTATTTTGGTTTCATAGTTTTCTTCTTTTACGAAAACCTCATTGCTACAGTGAAAAATAATGCACGGCTATATGCTCCATCACAAGTGGCTCATTGGTGGCGGCGTTAACTCATCGGTCTTGTAGGCAGCGGCAGCTGCAAGCAGACGTGCTTTTGCTGGCTCAAAAAAATTGCCTGAATGTTACATTCCGTTGCAGGCAACTGCAAACGAGGCGGTCCCTCGCTGCTATTTGGCAAGCGTCTACACTGGGGACTTGCGCGCAAGCGCCTGCCCCTCCATGCAGCCGCAGGCCCGCAGCACAATGTGCAGGAGTGGGGCACATCCGGGTGGTTCCCAACACGCGCCATGTATGCCATACGCAGCCCCGGCCAAGTTTGTCTGATTTTTTTCCACCAAAATAATTTATTTTTCTATCTAATGAAAAAGTGGAAAAACAGTACCAATTAACTGAAAAAACATATTTTTCTCAACTTCGTACGGTTTTTTCCGAAGAGTTTGCACTGTCAAATATGAAAACAAAATAAATTTATAATAAATCAAACCTCGCGTAAAAAAATCCATCTCTACACATTTTTTTTCCGGTAAATGGAAATGTGGAAAAACAGTAGAAATTTAGTGGATTTTTTTGCGCTGGCACGATTTCGCAAATTTCAGACGCCTGTACTTTTTTCCAGTGATTTTGCACTGTTTTTCCACCTTTTGTTTCACTGAAAAAGCGTATATTTTTTGTGGGAAAAATTCTACTGAAGAGCGGAGGTGCTTTTTCTGCCTCTTGCGCACAGCAACTGCACGATACCCCTAAGCGTAGGCGCCCGCCAGAGAGCCGGTCCCGTAGTATATTTCTCAAGATTCTGCACTTACTTTTTTAGATTCTATGCTGACATTGTGCGTCCCATTTGTGACGTTCGCCTTTTATAAGAAAACAAGTCGATTGGACTTTGTTTTTTTGAGAAGAAACTCGATTAGATTAATTCTCCGGTACTGAAGAGTTTACAACTGCAGACTCAAACACCAGAGGAAAATTACATATGCTCTCAGGAACCGACTCCACCCAGCGACCAGTAATTTCTTCCAACTTGGCCCATCGTGCCAGCCCATGGGCCGCTGAATTTAGCCCTCGCGGAACCCATCGTACATTCCACCTCTCCTTGCACCTGTCTTTCACTCACTCAGTAGTTTTTCCCCATTTGCCTCTGTCCTGCTCAGGGCATTTTACTCTGTCCACAAAATCTTTGCAATCTGAGGCAACCACCGCAGGGGGTAGAGCTAGGGAATCCACAAGCTCGAACCCCAACTTACCGCCGCCGCCTCCGCTTCCCCGGCTTCCGCAAACCGTAACTTTGACCGCACCTCGGCCGCATGGATCCCCCTCTGACCGAGCGAGTGACCGCAGCAATCGACGAAGACCACTCCGCATCCGCCCAGGCCGCATCAACCCAGATGCGTACTCCTTCTTCTTTGAATCGTTTGTCTGGATTCCCAGGAAAACAAGGGTTGTCTTGGTTTGATGTTTGCTGTTTTTCTCCCTCATTACTCTCGATGCAGTCGATCCACACTTTAGCTTCGGCTGTCGCTCTAGCTGCTATTCCTCTCGGATTTGGTTTGATTCCCTTGAAGAAGTGGTCATTTCTGGCTCTCCAGATCTCGCTGAGGCCCGCCATGGTTATGGTAAGCTCTTCTTGCTTCAGTGCTGCGGGTCGATGCAGAGCCCATACCCGCAGATCTGTTTCCTCAGTTATAGAAATAGTCTCCACGTTTGATAAGATCTGCCAGGTTTGCCTTGCCACCGTGCAGGAAAGGAAAATATGCCTGCCATCTTCCATCCGGCCGCAGTACGTACACTTGGGGTTCTCCTCAATGTTTCTGCTTCTGAGATTTTGGCCGATTGGTAAGTTTCTCCTAGCCAACCTCCAAAGCAATAGCTTTTGTCTCTGTGGTACTTTGATTTTCTAGATTTTAGACCATGAATAGTGTTTACCTCCCGTTGTATTGTCTCCCCTCTGTTGCTTGCAAGCCCTGTCCCTATGCATCTCTTCCCTGATCATTTGGTAGGCTGTCTTAACCGTGTAGATCCCTCTGTGATGGTGATGCCACGCTGGGATATCCGAGCTAGCAGTGTCATCCAGATTGATTGTTAGGATGTCCTCCGCATCGCAGTGGATAAAGGATCTCCTAACCACCTCCTCATCCCATCTGGCCTCTCCCTGGACCATGAGTTCATTGACTGTAATGATTCTGGTATTTGCTGGTTTCACTATCGGTTTGCGGGTTGAGTCCCTGGGGATCCAGTGATCTTCCCACACTCGAATAGACGACCCACTCCCAATTCTCCAAATCAGCCCCTGTTTTAGGACTTCCAGACCTTTGCAGATGCTCCTCCACGTAGCCGAAGCATTAGCTGGAGCTGTTGCTTCCAAAAAATTTTTAGTGGCATAGTATCTTGCTTTTAGAACCCAAGCACAAAAGGACTCTTGTTTTGTTAGCAGCCTCCAAGCTTGCTTCCCAAGCATAGCTTGATTGAAGGCAACTAGGTCCCTAAAACCCATCCCTCCAGCTGCTTTGGATCTGGTTAGGCTATCCCACGCACTCCAGGCCACTTTCCTTTTTTTTCATCCCCTCCCCACCAGAACTGAGCAGTTAGAGCCTCAATTTTCTTGCACAGCTTGTGGGGGATGCAAAACACACTCATAGAATAGGTTGGGAGGGCTTGAGCTCCTGCTTTAATAAGGATCTCCCTTCCAGCTCTGGATAAAGTCTTCTCACACCAGCCGTTCAGCTTTTTTCGAACTCTTTCCAGGATAGGTTTGAACACCTCTTCCTTCTTGTGGCCAATAACCGATGGCAGTCCGAGATAAGTGATGGACTCAGCCTCAGTGTGTATGTCCAGCATATTCTTAATTCTTTGTCTTGCCTCATTGGAGCACCTTTTATTGAGAAAGATACCAGATTTCGCCTTGTTAATCAGTTGTCCCGAACCAGCCTCATAGATATCTATAACTTCCTTAACCGCTGCCAGGCTCTTTTCATCGCTCTCTGTGAACAAAATAGAGTCATCGGCAAAGAGAAGATGACTCACGGTCTCCTCTCCAAACTTCACTCCCTTGATCTTTCCCTAAGCCACTCTGTTCCTCAACAGTTGAGTGAATCCCTCAGCACAAAGCACGAACAGATATGGGGAGATGGGGTCCCCCTGTCTTATGCCCCTCGAAGGTTTGAATTTTCTAGAGACACCGCCGTTCACCTTGACTGCACATTCCGCAGTGGATACACATTGCATGACAATTCTCTTCCAAGTGTCTCCGAATCCCATTTTGTCCATCACGGCTAGCAAATAGTTCCACTCAACCCTATCGTAAGCCTTTTGCATATCCAACTTAACGTCACACAGAGGTTTTGTCTTGCTTCTCCTCCTTTTTATCACTTGAACACATTCAAATGCAATCAGCACGCTGTCTGTGATTAGTCTCCCTGGGACGAAAGCACTCTGCTCTTCCGACGCAATAGCTGGAAGTATGGTTTTCAACCGATTAGCCAGTACCTTGGAGCAGATCTTGTATAGAACATTACAGAGCCCTATAGGCCTGAATTGGTGCAGCTCCTCTGCCTTGGTAGTCTTGGGGATTAGAATAATAGTTGTCTCATTGATTCCCTGAATATCACTCCCTTTTAGAAACTCTGAGACAGTCGTCATTATATCTCCCTTAAGGGCTTCCTAGTTCTTTTGGAAGAAGATGGCGGGTAAGCCGTCTGGGCCCAGGGCTTTATGAGGGTCCATGCCTAACAGAGCTATCTTAACCTCCTCCAGCGATATCTCCTTCTCCAGGCTTCTGTTTTGATCAGGTGTCACCACAGCTTTGATGTTTTCAATAATAGCCTCGACATTATAGAGCCCCTGCGAAGAAAAGAGGTTAGTGTAGAAGCTCCTAGCTACCTCCCTCAGCTCCCTCTCCTCCTCCACCCACCTACCACCCTCATCCTTCAGCCTCCTAATAATGTTTTTCCTCTTCCTCCCCATGGCTTTTTCATGGAAAAATTTTGTATTCTGGTCTCCCTCCCTTAGCCAAAGTTGTTTAGCTCTCGGTCTCCACATCACCTCCTCCCTCACCTGCCACTCCTTCAGTTCAAAGCTTAGCTTTTGGATCCCCACATCCATCATATCCGCCCCTCCTCACACTTTCTCTCAATTTGCTTTCTCAGTTTGTCGATGGACCTGTTCACGCTCCCAAAAACACATCTCCCCCATCTGTGCATTTCGTGAGAGAGGGTCTTAAGCCTGCTTACAAAATTTCCAGCACCCATGGAGCAAATTCTACTCCATTGTTCCTCAAAAAAAGGCTGGAACCTTTCATCCTTCATCCACATGGCTTCAAAACGAAAGGGCTTCTCCTGCCATAGCCCTCCTTTCCTTCCTCCAATCCTCACCTTCAGAGCCTGATGATCAGAGGTAGCCATCCAAGTATGATCCACAACCACCTCTCCAACATGTTGAGCAAAAAGGTTGGTAGTAACAGCTCTATCCAACCGGCCCCGGACACAAGCCGAACCTCTCTGTTTATTACACCACGTGAATGGAGCCCCTCTCGTCTCCACATTCACCAGATTACAATCGCGAAGACAACTATTAAAGCTACTGATTTGACTACTAGCTCTTCTACACCTACTGCTGTGTTCCTCCTGGTTGCAAACCTCATTCCAATCGCCCAAACACCACTGGAGATCAAACTGGTTCGCCAAAAAACGCAAAAGCAACCAAGTCTTGTGACGAGACTCTGTCTTGGGGTCCCCATAGATCCCCGTGAACCTCCACGGCTCCCTGCCCTCCTCCATCACCAAGCCGTCCACATGGCTCAGTGAGAAAGAATGAAGCTTGAAATCAATTCCCTTCCAAGCCAAAGCTAGACCTCCACTCTTGCCTGCACTGCCAACCACAATACAACCCTCAAAACCCAGAGTTTTCATCATCCACTCCATGTCTCCCTTGCTCTTCTTGGTTTCACACAGGAAGACGAGTTGGGGGTGCACAGTCCGCAAAACATTGCGGAGCTCATGAACTGCCGGGTCCACCCCCAAACCACGGCAGTTCCAGCTGAACGCAATCATGGCGCCCCACGGGGCTGCACGGCAGCCACCGCTGGGATAATATCTTTAGTTGGGGATGCCTTGTACTTCTTTCCTTCCGTAACCTGCTCGCTATCACCACCTTCTTCCTCCAGTGGGCGCTTGAGGCCCCCTTTTAAGAGAGCAACCTTTGTTCCACTCCTTGGAAGTGCCTACTTCTCCTCTCTAACCACTCTCCTCCTCAACCTGTTTTCCCCATCCCTACCCCCTTCATTCGGCAACACCTTACCCTCGCCCCCCTCAGCACCGCTCCCCCTTCCATCTACCCAATCCCCTCCTCCAAATGCATCTTCACTTTCAAACTGCAACTTCGCTTTGACCGATAAGGCTTGCATTGCCAATGATCTCGCTGTTTTCTTTAGTGGTGAAGTGACCTCCATTTCCATACAGAGGTCTTCGTTCTCCCCTTCTCTGGCCTTCTTTTCTGAAATGGTGTTTTCCTCCCTGCTTTCCCAACAGTTTTCCGTCCTCCTCCATGTGGATTTCGACTCTTCTGTACTCCCACTCGCCTTCTGTCGCGCAGAATTACTTGCGCTTCTGTAGTGCATTTTAGTACTTCGATTTACTACCGCACGCATCCATGTGCCAAAAGGCAGCGGCTTGTCCTCTGGGATATGTATCTCGCAGTCCTTTAGATCATGACCTAGTTTGCCACACTTAAAACAGAAGAAGGGCAAATGCTCGTACTTTAGAGGCAGCAATTCCTCCTCCACTGACCCCATTTTAATGCTGAAGCAAGCTCTGTGTAGGGGCTGGTCTACATCCACTACAATTCTCACCCTCATAAATTCCCCCCAAGCCTTCCCCCTTTCATTCACCTCAACCTCTAGCACTTTGCCTACTTGCTCTCCCAAACTCCTACCCCCTTCTTTGTTCATCAACTGGATTGGGACTCTATAGATCTGAACCCACATGGGCAGTTTGTTTAGGATGTGATCAGCAGGCCTCACCTCTTTGTCAAATTTCTGCAGGACAATTGGCTAGTTACTGATGTTCCACGGCCCCATTTTGATAATTCTCTCCCTACTTTCCTCTGTTGGCACTATAATGAGGAAGAGATTCTTGCCCATTGTATTAACTTCTAAACCCTGTTTGATGCCCCATGCAGCCTGCAACGCATCCAGAACAGAGATGGTGGACAGGGAACGAGGGGACAACAATTTGCCCACCAGGCCCCATCCAGAAAGGTCATCCCCTGCGGGCGAACTGGAAGTGCACCTGATGATTTGCTTGCTTCTTTCCCTGGATAGATCCAGATCTTGTAACTTCTCCAGAATAGCTTCACCGGGCCGCCGCCTCCCCCGGCCATCCCTCTAAGCCCGGCCACACCCCGAACCCGAACCCGAACCCGAACCCTAAGCCCGGTGGCGCGGCGGCGGGAGAGGAGGAGCTCGCCGGCGGGGAGGAAGACAGCCGGCGGCGCGCGGGTAAGTGACGAATCGACTGAAATCCCCCCCGGATTTCAGTCGACTGTTAGTTAGCAATTCCTCTTAGTATATTTCTCAAGATTCTGCACTTACTTTTTTAGATTTTATGCTGACATTGTGCGTCCGACGTCCGCCTTTTATAAGAAAACAAGTCCATCAGACTTTAAGGCAGACATGTAGTACTCAAGTAAGAGTGATTAATTACTTCACAATAATCTATTTCTTCCTTACTCTGCCAAACGCCGAGTTGCGTACAATTACATAGATACACATACACGAACCCTCCTGCGACATGCACCAATGGTTCTTGATGACGATAACCCAAAGAACGGCTTTTATGCGGCGCACTTGCGATCATGCGTACACTATATATAGTTGCTGCTGTGCCGCCGTGATCGATCTGTAAGCGTCAGAAGCTGAAATTGAACGGCTGCACCGACGCCATCGCCGGCCACAAGTCCTCGAAGGCCCAGCTGAAGTTATCGCTGGACTCAACCAGGAGCTCAGCTAGCCCGTTGGCGGCGGCGGCGCCGACCTCGCCTCCATGGACGGCGGCGAAGCTCTGGCGATGGTCCAAGCAGAACAAGCCCGGGGTCTCAAAGGACACGCCAGTAGTGCCGCTGTTTACGCCACCCTGCAGCAGCGTGCTGCTTTCCTGGCTCGTATTGGGGCTGGACTGGAGCACGGCGGCGGCGGCGGCCTCCTCCTCGCCGCTCTGCTTCCTTTTGTTCTTCTGTATCTTGGTCCTCCAGAAGTTCTTGATCTCGTTGTCCGTGCGCCCGGGGAGGTGCTTCGCGATCTTGGACCACCTGATCATATCACCAACCAAACGTACATGCACGGCCACAAGGTCAATTAGGGTACTAAATTTGCATCCTGAAATGTACTGGGAATCGGGAATAATTTGGGCATGGAACATCACCTGTTGCCCCAAGTGGACTGTAGCTGGACGACGAGCGCCTGCTCCTCCGGCGTGAAGTTCCCGCGGCGCACGCCGGGGCGGAGGTAGTTGAGCCACCGCAGCCGGCAGCTCTTCCCCGTGCGGTTCAGTCCTGCCAAATTAATCAAACCACCACACCATTTGATTTGCCACCATAAGCTAAGCACGCAACTGCATGCAAGAATGCACACTGAAACTGGAAGAGAAACAAGAGCGCGGCACCGGCGCGTGGTTACCGGCGGCGCGGGCGAGGGAGTTCCAGCCGCCCTCGCCGTTGACGGCGATGTAGCTCATGAGGACGATGTCCTCCTCCACCGTCCAGGGCCCCTTGCGCACCGCCGCCGGCTGCACCGCGCCGTCCAGCTCCAGCGTCCGGCCGTACTCCATGCCTCGATCTCCCGCGGCAAAGAGCAGCAGAAACCCAAACAGCAACAGCTAAGCTGAAGCTGAAGCTACCAAGGCTCGCCGGGAAGTTAGGTTTCTGTGGGAGGAAGTCGGCGGCGTCGCGCTCGGCTTTATAGGGGAGGCTCCAGGTCTCGGTGTGACGTGAGTCGATCGGGGCGTGTCGGGGCGGCCGCATGCCTAACTTGGAAGCCGCAGGGTTTCCCGAAATGGCAGTGCAGTGGCAGCGGCGCGTGGGGAGCCGCACAGCTAGCAATCAAGCACGTGCATGTAGGCGTAGCACGGGTTTGTGTCGTCGTGCCCATGCATGCTACGCTAATACGTGCGTGCTTAGCATGTCCCATGTGGGGTATAAGGTATTCCGTCTCGATGACTTGCCTCTTCTTGGTCTCACAGTGCACATGCATGCATGCTTGATTTTGCGCGCGGCCCACGGTGTTTGTGGGAAAGTCAGGTGGGATTTGATGCAAGTAGAGGCAAGCGTTGTACTTCTAAAAAGATTATGCTAAGTTTAATTTTTAGTAGTTTTAGCTTGGGAGCAGCTAGCGCACGCTATACCTTTCGGATCGACCGAACGATATAGCTCCTTCCTCCTCTCACCTCTCCATCTCCGCCCTTGCGCTTTCTCTGTCGCTGCCGTCACGCCTTCCTCCACCTCCTTCCTCCTCTCCAGAGTGTTCTATGCCGCTCTCCCACCGCCACCTCCACCATCATCCAAAGTTGGCGGCGCCCTTGCCACCTTGCCGCACCGCCCACCTTCCTCCCACCGCTTCACCAGCCCCGCCCACCTAATCTCGAGAGGTGTAGATTTGACCGACCTCATTCACCTAGGTCCACGGCTCCGCTGCTGCTGCGGCACCTCGCCGCTCCCCACAAAACCATCCCCACCTCAAGCCACCGCCTCCTCGGCATCCCTCTAAGCCCACCGGGCACCGCTCCCCCCTCTTGAACCCGAAAGGCCGGTGGTGGCGGCAAAGACAGCGGTGACGTGGGGAAGAGAGAGAGCAAAAGAAGCGCGTGAACGGGAGGAAGAAGAATGTATAATATATATCGTCAACGGTATGCCATTTTCTAACATTTCTCTTTAATTTTTGGTGAACGGTATGCCGTTTTCTAACATTTCTCTTCAATAAAACAAGTCACTCTGCGATGGCTTTTTTCGAATGGCTAAGTTGAAGGACTGACCTGTTGGATAAGTCATGGTTGAGCATGCGGTTTGCAAGGTTGAACGAATGATTTGAGCTGTAATCCTCTATGATTTTCAAAGTTTATGAAGACAAGAATATACATTGGGCCTTTAGTTGACAGGTTTAATACCTGATAGTAGGGGTATTTTTAGTGTATTGTCCTCCCAGGAGGTCACTCTGTAGACTCATCACATAATTCACTGAAGCTATTCAAGACCGGTTTCAAGGCAGACACTAAACGTAATTGTGCAAGCACGACATAATATATTGGGGGCTCTTTTACGGTACCTATCGATAAAATACTACCGTGGTAGTATAATTTAGATCTAACCGTTGGTTTTGTAAGGGTGTTCTAGTCTTTTCTTCTATTTTAAGGTATTGCTATATATGGCATGTTACTCATACATTAAATACTTAATCTGATTTTCATGACGTTAATTACATTCCATTAATTAAATGATTTGGCATCCATGCATTAATTACTATTTCCATAGCGTTGGTTATGGTTTGGAGTATATGTGCATGTCAGCATGGGAAAAATCATAGAAATCACATCAATTATGCATATTAATATATGGAAAATATACTCATGCATGGAAACTCTGTGCACCATTTAGAAACTAATAAATCACGTACGCACGATAGAAATAGGTATTAATCCATTGATTTCTCATTTCACAAAATGAACTAATTGTTCAAAACCTTTGTCTTTTGAAGCGATTTGGTGGATTTCTATAGAACACTTGGATGATTTCCTTTTTTTCATAAAATCGCATTGTTTTTAACTTTATACAAAATTTGATCTAATTTTAACTGGAAATTGAAAATCGTTGTGTAGCAGGATATATATGACCTCAAAACGATTTTTAATAAAATATACAATGCGAGGAGAAAGAAGTTGAAATAACAAATATAGGATTCAGTTTGAAATGATTTAAATTAAAAATATGAATTTTTGTCCAATTTATGGGGTGTTGAATCAAAATGCATGCACATTTAATATATTAATTTAACAAAATACTTAGTATTTGTCAGCGTTTATAATTATACCTGAAGTCAATTATACCCTCCTAGAGATATACTACACTTGTAGTATAATATACTAACTTTGTAGTATAAAAAAACTTAAGACCAATCTAAACCTATAGATCAAGAGAATTGGACGGCTCATATTTACTGGAAGGTACCATAAAAGAACCCTATATTGGGGGTGTTCATTACCTATTAGGCTTTCAGGCTAGTATTCTGGCAAGGATCTAAGCCCAAGACTATGTGGTCTTGGAGGAAGCCGCATTGCGGTAGGATGGAGTGGACCAAATCAGAGACTCGCAGTGGGCTCTAACAACATCGTCATGTTTTTAGACCTTTTCGAACCTTGTCAGACCATATCATATCGTTCGAGTCTTAGGTGTAATTTTTTCCATATCATATAAATTTATCTTATTTTTTTCACATACAAAGTTAAAAGATAGGGTAAGATAAGATGAAAAAAATGTTACCTTATATAATCGTCTGGCTTTCAACTATTCTCGTGTGGAAACCAGTCCTAAACTGGGATTTTTTTTTAATTTTTGAGACAAAAGAATAGGGTCGTTCAGTTTGCCTTTATACGGCCTTTTATCGTACTGACTGCTGAGGCTAGAAGTGGCTTGAATAAGAGCCATTCCAAATGGACAGACGCCCCATGACATTACTACATTAGATACTATGCGTTTCTAGTAGGTTAATTTGTACATGCACTTTCTACCAACATAAGTTGGCGCAGGTACGAGAACGGCCATGCTGGCTACAGTAGCATGAAAAGAGTGAGCTTTATACTGGTAATGGACCGCCATGGAGCTGCCCAACATGCCTGGTGACACGGTCACAACCCTTCGATCGTCGACCTGCTTGTGCTGACTATTAGGCGAAGGAACTTTCCATAACTTCTGCACACAGTATTCAATCTCTCTTATATAGCTCTAGCAGTCTTCCTGCAGTGATCGGACTCCCTATAAGATACGCATGTTTGACAGGCTGAGGCTAATGCGAGGACATTTTTTTAAAAGTGGGAACAGTGCACCGATCTCGCGGATCCATCGAGTCATGAGTCACGAGCATTGCCAAGGAGCAAGGAAACAGAGCACGGCACACAAACGACTTTGTTCCATAGTAAGCATCTCGAGGGTAATGAACTGATCAGAAGAACCAAATACCACTGTGCACCAAGCGGACGTCATTCCGTAGGTTATCATAACACTCCGAAGTAGCTCTTATACAGGCACAAGCTTTCATTTTGCTAAGAGTACAGCACACTTATTTTGAAATGCTCGTCACCAAACTTATGATACATGCTGCATTACCATCGTTTGCGAACGTCAAGCACTATTGCCCACCTTTAAGAACAGAGACATCTGTTTTTACTACGAGCAGATGCATGCATG
Organism: Raddia distichophylla; assembly: GCA_005191435.1. Taxonomy (NCBI): domain Eukaryota; kingdom Viridiplantae; phylum Streptophyta; class Magnoliopsida; order Poales; family Poaceae; genus Raddia; species Raddia distichophylla. Next base: position 1,697,560 of record SPJY01000102.1, read on the forward strand.
GCAGACAGTCAATAGGTCTTCGTCATGGAAGGAACTTCACATTCATGCTTCGGCAGCCTTCTCTGCAGGGCTGTCTTCACCCTTTTGTCCCGTCTTTGCCTTCTTTGCTTCATAATCTTTCACTGCAGCTTTAATTGCATCCTCAGCAAGCATGCTACAGTGGAGCTTTACTGGTGGAAGCGACAAGTGCTTTGCGATCTCACTGAAAAACAAAGCATAGAAGTCTGTTACAGTTGTATAGAACTTTCTTGAAAGGATCAACAGTGCCCTGGTGACATTTCAATCATAGACAACCCCACTGGAATAATAGCAAAAGAAAAATGTATTTTCTTCAGCCAAATGAAAGCACAAGAAGACCATAAGTTACATCTTTCCTGTGATGTTATTAGCATCAATATACATTTGGAAACATAACCAACCAAACAATCAATTCCAGAGGAAACAACCAAAACAGGTCTCTGAATAAATAAGCAGGCTTCTATCTTAGACCCAAATAAGCCCATGGAACAATAAAAGGTAACACCTCAGCCACTATACAATGCCAAGGAAGTAAGGAACTACAAAAACTATTGCTGATTATTTCTAGAAACTTTGGAAATGCCATGCTCATAGTCATAGCAACTAGCAGAGACCATGCAGAATGGAATGAAACATCATAAAGCACATGCATATTTTGAAAATTCCACGCATTGAACATTGTACTTTTCAAAATTCTTCTGACAATCAAATGATGCAATATCACCCTAAATACCAAACATCAATCCTACAGGCATTCAGTAGCGAAGAAAGTATTGGCAAATGCAAACCCCCACTGTTCTCGCACTGATACTCACGCTGTGACGAATACGTGCTGATCAAAAAGGAAACTAGACACCTAGGAAGTTAATTCATAATTATCACAAGCCGAATAGAACAACTCTTTACTAACATGGATACAACACAAATAACAACAGAAAGCTTTTTAAAAAAAAGGTTATATAAGAATGTAAATGTAACTGCTCAAATGTTTGTGAGGATAAAGATAAAGAAAAAGGGAGACAACTTACGTGTTTTTTATGGTCAATACTTCCTCCATTTGTTTTCCCTTCACCCATTCAGTGGCTGCAGGGAAAAAAGATAAACAAATGACTACTTATTTGCTTCTTAATATATAGATATCAGACTCATCTTGCAAGGAAATAAAACACTGCATAAACATCAAATGGGAGATCATCCCTGTTCTTAGCAAGCAGAACAGATATTCCAACTTTCAAATGGCAAACTCTGCACATGCATGGAGAAGAAGTTGAAATTAACTTCATCAAAGCTCAATAGGATGGATATATTATTAACCATCTCAACTTGTTGCTTTTTAATGCACAACAGGAATAAGGTCATACATAGTGAATATAGCATGGTATATATCTCCATTACATCATTGCAGTCAACACCTAACAGACCTTACATCAAGACAGGATTCATAATATCAGTGAAAATTGGCCGATATTCAGAGAAAATCAGTGCTATCAGTGGTGTACAATAATTCATGAAGTCACTCCAAATGAAATTTTTTAGATTCAAACCTAGCATACAATAACAATATCAGTGAACATTGGCCAATATTCGGGGAAAATCGGTGATATTGGTAGCGTACAATATTACAATCCAACCAATTTCCGATTCTGAAACTGAGCCAAATTCACAAAATAGATTTAAATTCCATTGACATCGGTGGATTATCGGCCAATCAACTAACTGATTAATTTTCGGTCAGTATCGGTGGAAAATCAGTCAATATCGTAGGAATTTCAACATAGTGCAAAACCATTTTTAAAATCTTGAATCAAAACAATGAACGAAAACTGACCCAATTTGTCACAGACTATCAATTATCAGCAAGACTGTGAAAACCTCTCTCTCTCTCTTTTTTTGTGCATGAATAACACACGTCTTAAAGCTTTAGAGCAGTTTGAGCTGCTTCAGACTGACGAAAGTATTCAAGCAGGAATATGCCGACCATTCTAAGGCTCTGTTCTTTTCAGCTTATCGACTTAACAGCTTGATGACTTATCTACATTTTGAAAAGACATATGCTTTGGCTTTTTGAGTCCGTTTTTTCGCTGTCTCGAAGGTGAGTTCTAACACTTTAAAAAGCAAGTCAAACAAATGGATTCAAATCTCTAGGCTACCTTGAGAAGCACTTGAAATTCTGTCATTTCACCTGTTCGACTGTTCAGCCGTTCAGATAAGCCCAAAAGAACAAAACCTAAGTGTTCGTTTGGCATTGGAGAAAAAATATTTTTAAAATTTGCTTCAGCAACTACAACTTTAAGAAACTTCAAGTGAATGAAATTATCAATGATAATTTGGTAGCTATTAGTTCATGATGGTTGTTGAAGATAAACCATCCTTACACTATGCAACAAAAATCCAGGATCGTAAGGGAAAAGAAGTGTGACAATAAGTAGTCTCCTATAATAAATATATAGCGCTAGCATAGTATATCTAAGCCAGCAAAACAACATAAGAAACTCAAACTAGACCAAGCAAAGGCTAAAGATGAACCACACCTTACTACACAAAGTTCCTGTTGTAAAGCTTGTTTAAAAACCACCTCATCACCAAATTAATGACATGCTTATATTGAAAATCAAATAAAAATAAATGCAACAAACCAGTTTGGCAAGGCAGGAAAAAAAATGGGCTCAGACAAAGGGCAATGTTCAAGCTATATACTAGCATGGCATAACTAGATATTAACATTAGCACAGCAGACATTTATCTATAGATCTAATCACCATCCCACGTGGCCATATTTCACACTCATTATTGTCCCCAGAAGTGACCTATGGCCTACAAAGTCAGGATTCAGGAAAGGATCATCGACACGCCCAATCCATCTGTAAACATTCCAACCCGATAGTTAGCAACAAACTAAAATTTGTCATTCTTCACAATTATTCCCCTCCGTATTAAAGACGAAAGCCTCACTGAAATAATCGAATAATTCAATTCCCAGAAGCCCTGCAACAGCTAGGTCTAACATAACTCCAAAGCACCGAGGGGGGAATCGAAGGGGTGTAAAGGGGCGGCTGGGGGCTCACCGACGGAGGAGGAGGCTATGGCGGAGCCGCAGCCGAAGGTCTTGAAGCAGGCGTCGACGATCTTGCCAGAGCCCTCGTCGACGCGGATCTGCAGCTTCATGACGTCCCCGCAGGCCGGCGCGCCCACCAGGCCGGTGCCGACGCTGGGATCCTCCTTGTCGAAGGAGCCGATGTTGCGCGGGTTGTTGTAGTGGTCGACGACCCGCTCGTGGTACGCCCTCGCCCCCGCGGCCGCCCCGAGCGCCGCCGGCGCCCCCTCGCCGGCGAGCCTCCGGAGCCCCGGGGCGAGGAGCCGCCTTCCTCCTGCGCGCAGCATCGCCCACAAACTCGGAGGTGGCCTCTGGATTCTTCTGATCTTTTCCCCCGGCTCTTGGATTAGTTTAACCCGTAGGGAGGGGATGGGAGGAAGGAGGTAAGGAGGAGGCCGATTGTGGCTGTGGTTTTTTCACTTTTTTGGTAGTTTATTATGCGGCGCGGAGGAGGCGGCGGCGCGGCGCGAGTAGGGCAAAACTGGCGATGCGAGGTGTTTGTTTGGGCCTTTCGGAGGGACGTGGCGTGGTGTATTGGGAAAGAATTGTTCCGTGGTTGCTGACTTGCTGTGGCCGTGGCCGTGGCCGTGGCCCGTGGTATCCTGGCGCCGCGGCTCGCGGGGTGGTGCGCGCCTATATGGATAAACTTAAGGATGTGGGCACCGATTTCTCTACACAAGAGACGAGAGAAAAAAAATATTTTATTTGACATATCCGCGCGAGTGCGTGCGCCGGACGCGACTGCAGCGAGGCATGCTGCAGGGGTGGGTCCCACAGCATTTTTTCTTTTTGTGGCCGTAAAATTTGACCGGGTGCTCTAATTCACCAACCGTTTGCACCAGCGCGTTCCTCGTATTTTTATGAACAAAACAATATGTATGTTGCTATATAAATTTTGACCAGGGTTTCCTCAAACTTCAATCTTGCCTAATGAAACTTTGGGTTTTGCCTACTAAAATTTGGATTTCATACTCGTTAAACTTGCCGAACTGTCAAGTTTCATCAGGTTTAATCCAAGTTTCAACCGGTTTCATCCAAATTTCTTCAAGTTTCATCAGGTTAATCCAAGTTTCATTAAGTTTCAACAGGTTGTCGCGCACGTGGTTGTTGCTGCATCCGCGGAGCCTGGCTCTAGGGAAACGCCCAATTTGGTCGTATCTCCAGAGCCTGGCCCGGAGGGGGTAATTGCATCTGGAGAGCCAGGTTCAGATGGGTGAGAAGACAACCAAACACCTTAGTTTTATATCTCTAGATGCAAATCTCCTTGGATGCAAGCAACCAAACAGCCTACTAGCCGACGTTCGGGCGCGCGCGGATGACTGATCGGATGGTCGCCGCCGGTTCGACGCGTGCGTCCGTACGCTAGCGTTCGCCAAAATGTTATTCTATGTTCTAATAATATCTCCCATGCTGTCATATCAGCTACCTATAAGGATTACAACTCAACTTTTTGCTTATTTGGAGGAGAGAATGAGGGTGTGCTAGCTACTAACTTATAGATAGTCTATAGTTGATTTCGATACACTTACTATCTGTTGCATGTGGACCCATATTCAATCTTATAGATAATGTTACAGATAGTCTAATGGGAAGGCTGGCTATATATTATCTATAGATAATATGGCACTTGTTTATAGCTGGCAACTATCTACACCATTGAATATGATATAACATCCATACATCCCACCCTTGTAGTTAATTATCCCGTCCATAACGTACACCATGTGTGTCTTTGAGTAATTGGCACCTGGTCATGACGGTGTAGGGATGACAAAGTCACTGCATATCGTAAGTTTTGAAGGAAAAAAACGGAGTCTCTAAAGCGACAATGCAACGGCAAAGACCTATAAGCGTTTGTTGTAATCCTCAATTGCAAGTGCAGTAACAAACACATATGTAGCACAAGTAAAATTGGAAATGTTTACTGTGTATCACATAAAATGGATCGGATACCGGTATAACACTCATGACTCATGTTGTATTTGTAACAATATGTTTTGCCAGATACGAATTCGGACACGGTAGTGTTGGGTGCAAATTCAAACTATTTATATTCAATTTTGGATATTCATAATGTTAGATATGAATATGGATAATGTTTGAAAGAATATATTTACGAATCGAAATGAATATTTTCCTATATGATACACATAAGCACAACCAACATTATAGATCGAGTGATAAGCTACAACAAAATTGTTGGCAACTAAATTTGCATTACTTAAAAAAAATGAATGTTACATGTTTAAATCAATTTTTGTCTAGAAAAAATGTGCGTTAATGTTAAAGTGGCATCGTTAATCTTCTGTATGATAACCATAAAATCAATGGCGATGTATACAAGAAAGAAATTGGTTTGATACCATTCAAAGATCACTACTTTTTTATACCACCAAAAGAATTTGGTACACTTTAATATCATCAAAGGTTTATTGTTAATTATTTTTGTCATTCCATCCATCCCTACGTTAGTCTCCCTCTCCTTAGTTCATTCTGTCCACATCGACGGTGACCGTGAGGCTCCCGCGAAAGTAGAAGCGTGGGGCTTCAACCATCTCTCCCCAGAGGAGGTGAGGTTCGTAACTCCTGGGAGGGAAGAGGAAAAAGAATCTCTTGTACGTTTTCTCTTGTCATGTATTTTCTCCTTCCCACCTATTGTCCCTATTCTTCTTCTTCTTTCTTCTTTTTCCACTGAGGTAGAAGCAGCGAAGAAGGCATGTTTGGACAAGGGCGTTGCGTTTGAGGCCGCTCTTTAATAGCAATCCAATGAGCAAAAATGATCCGCAAAAGAAGACCGGACTTGAGTAAGCATACGAACTCGATTTCGGCGGATCATGCACGCAGATGTTGTGTGCACATGCTGCTTTGCACCGAGACCGAGACCGAGGCGAGCGAACGCGTGTGGATTCTCTTTTTTGCACAAGAGCCAGCACAAAATAGCACACCATATTAAGTTGGTGTTTCTCACCTCTCACAAACCGTTTATAGCACTATAGTGCTAAAAGAATCTCACTACTATCATTCACGGGCTTTTAAAATTTACAAGAAATTATTCTCAGATACACGTGAGTTTGGCTCACACTAAAGGATAACAGTGATCTCATCGGCTTGCTCGCGCTCCGGGCCGGCGATTATATTTATTCGGCAGTGCACCTTGCTGCCGGCCAAGATTTTCTGGACGCTTCATGTTTTCGTGATGGACAGAATTCAGGAACATTCTGATGAAAATTCTAAGGCTTCCGAGGGAACTTTGAGAAGTCAGGGCGGCGCCGTTCCATGTATGCGTTCTTCCCTTCTTTCGCCTCTTCCGTACCATAGAAGATGAGCGTCGCGTTGCCACCGAGCTCCTGCATATCGGAATTTACAAGTGCCATTGCTTGAGCTCCAGTAGGAGCAAACGAGCTATAGACGTGAGGCCCTTATTTGAGCTTGAGAAATACTAATACCTGAAGACCAGCATGGCCGTCGTCAGCTGCGTTAAGCGCAGATTTCAGCACCCGGATGGCCATGGGGCTGTTTCTTAGAATTTGCCGGCACCATCTCACGGTTTCTTTCTCCAAATCAGCGAGCTGCAGATGTAAACGTAAATAGCATACATGCATTTAGTGTTGAAGAGCCTTAGGAGGATCGCACTGTAATCCAACCTGCACGTCTAGATGAACGATGCAGATGAGTAGATTTTCGTTTTTGTAGCTAGCTTTCAGGCACTCACTGGTACTACTGCATTGACAAGTCCCATCCTATCTGCTTCATCAGCGGGGTAGAACCGTGATAGAAACCACATTTCACGGGCTTTTTTTGGTCCTACCTGCCACACGCCAACAATAATCAAACTTTTTATCGCCTAATATGACAAAAAAAAAAGAAGGTTTCAGTAGTAATGACCATACATAATTGATTTGGTAGTTCACTCAGCAGCTGCTCGCTTGTTTTATGCTCTCATTTTTTTAAGAAATAGAATAGGTATAACATTTAATCAGCAAATGTTGTATATAGGGCAGTAACTACGCAATAACCCAACATATTGGTATGGTAACTTACCAATCGTGACATAATTGAGGAGCCATAGCCAGCATCAAAGCTGCCAACCTGTGGTAGAAATCACACGGAAAAAAGGGATTTTTAGATAATGGAAGTAAGGTAAACCATGTGGTATGCTGGTAGGGTTTGTTGAGAAAAAGGTAGACGGGACTAAAAATGGTCTCACCTGAGAAAAAACTCGGCCCCCGCGTCGTCCCTCTGGGCGACACGGACGGCGACACAACTGTCCCTCGCCGGAGACCCCCTCGCCGCAACCCTAACCCCCTCCCCCTGTCTCCTCCTCCTCACTCCTCCCTTTCTCCCCCCACTCTTCTTCCTCTTCGTCCTTCGACAGCAGCTTGGCGGCGGTTGCCCCAGCCGGAGCCGACAGCGCGGTGGCCGGATCCGGCGGCGGGAGGGCCTGGGGGGGCGCGGCCTGGACGGGCCTGGGCGGGGCGCGGCGGCGCGGCCTGGGCGGGGCGCGATGGCGTGGCTCCTTTTCCTCTTCCAGATCTGGTGTCGCACAGCCTTGGCACCGGATCTGGTGTCGCGCGGCCTTGACACATCTCGGGCGGAGGCGCCTGTGGCCGGTGTGCCTCGGGCTCCTTGCTCCAGATCTGAACATAGCCGGCGGCCTCCTTCTTCCCCTCCTCCAGTGTTGTGACGCCGCCCGGTGCGCAGCATCGTTCCTCTCCCTTGTCCCGTCCGTCCCCTTTTCTTCTTCGTCCCCACCTTCGCGCGCAATGGTGGAGCTCGGCCTCGGCTTTCCCTCTTCCTTCTTCCCCTCCTTCTAGGCTTGTCTTGGTGGAGACCGTCCGGAGGGGACCGCTCTGTGTTTGGCTGGATCCGCGAGCAGGAGGCTCGGATCAGGCGTTGTCAGCCGGAGCGGTCGGAGGGGGTGTGCTCCAGGGTCGTGGGTCCGGTTGCCTCGTAGCTCGGCGAAGCTCGGCACCGGCATCTTCTCCTTCTTCCCCCTCCCCCTGAGCCCGTCTCGGTGAAGGCCGCTTGAGGGGGTCCACTTTGGTAATTGGGCAGAACGGACGGAGCGGGTGTGCTCCAAGGGTGTGTGCCTGGCGTCTCCTCGGCTCTTCCTGTGGTGGCATGCTAGGCAGTCGCCCGTTCTTCTTCGGCGATGCTGTGTCCCTTGTCTCTACCTTGGTCCCATCCTCGTCTTCTTGCCCTCCCCTCCCTGCGAGGTGCTCGATGGCGTCGGTTGGCGTTTTCCGAGATAAGGTGGGGGTCGGCTAGTCTGTTCGCTTCCTGTGCGCGGGCCATCCGGCGTGATGGCCCCTCTCTGGCAGCGTTGGCTGACGACCTTTCTCCGGCGGCGTCCCCGTTCTCCGCCTCTTGGCTCGGTCCCATCCTCGCCGTCTAGACCCTCCCTTTCTTTGAGGTGTCGAATGGCGTGGGCGGCGTCTTCTGCGTCGGGCGGTGGTGCTCGTCGACGCTCTCCGGCTCTGCGTCTTCGGCCGGCAACTCGGTCTTCTGCTGCTGTCCACCCTCAGAGGCCTATGCCTTGTTCGCTAGCGGGCCAGGTCTTGGCCGAAAGCCCCGCCTTTTCAGGCTGGTGATGGCGTCACCCTTGTGTCGTTTCCCTCGTTGGAGGCATCACCGTTTGGACCTGGTCTTGCTTTGGGTGAAAACCCTAGCGGTTTAGCGACGGCGACGGGTCTTCCTCGTCGCTATCTTGTTGGAGGCATCGTGGTTGCCGTTCTAGCGTTATGGGTTTCCGTTGGGTCTGCTGTTGCAGGAGTCGCTCTCTGCCGTGTGAGTGTTGGTTGGGTGTCCGACGGTGGCCGGTGTTGTTCTTTTCCTTTTCTCTCATGTCTCTCTCTCCTGTTTAGCTTTTGTTCTAGGCGGTGGCGGGGGGCTGCTTTCCTTCTCCTCTGTAGGTGGTGCCCCCGGCGGTAGCCGGTGGTGTGTCTGGCTTTGGCCAGGTTTACAGCAGAGCGATGTGGTTGTACCCTGTGCGTGCATGGGTTTATTTTATTTTCTCCTTCTGATCAATGAAATAGGACGACAGTTCTCCTGCCCCTCTTTCAAAAAAAAAAAGAAAAAGGTAGACGGGATAGGTATAAGAATAGAGAGAAGAAACAAGCTGTAATCAAATCAGTACAGAAATGTCTTATCCTGTCAGTGTGTGTTTCTGAAATTCTAATGTTACCAATGGGAAAAAAAATACACTTTACGGGGACAGGAAAATATAATCAAATTTGCATAGAGGATATCATAAAAAAAAAACAGATATGCATAAAGTCCGGTAGAGCAAATGCCAAAGCATTTTCATTATGATCCACAGCCTGACTGCAATTCGTTACGATGATCTTATAGTTGGGTAGTTCTTACCCTTTTTTCGTTTTGGTTAATCTTTATAACGAGCATGGTTTATAAGCAATATATGATTGATCTTTTCAATTAATTATTTGCAGCCAAGGCAAGGGTGTGGTGCACCGGCAAGGTTTGAGGAGTGAGGCAAGGGGTTGGGCCATGACCGGCTGTTATGTAGAGGGAGGAGGATGGTGGAAATGAGGGCTGACATTTGGACTCGTATAACTTCGTATAATGTATGCTATACGAAGTTATTACGTATGTCACTTATTTATCTGGATGCGCCTTGCCGCTTCGCTTCGACTTTCCTCGTTGGACCCGTCACACTGACAATGAAAATCCGAGCTGCTGCTTTGGTGAGAAATCGATGTCGCCCAGGGTGCCAACCCAAAAGCGACCCTCTCCATTGCCATCAGCACCATTTGGCATCTCTGGCTCGAGCGAAATAACTGTGTTTTTTGCTCGTCCGAACGACCAGCGGACGTTGTACTTCGACAACTTCTAGATGATCTGCGACTGTGGGAATCGCAGGAAAGCATTTTGTAATCTTTTAATTCTTTTTGCATCCTCTTGGGGGAGGACTTTAAAAACCCCAACTTTATAAACTACTTCTCTTTTGATCAATAGATGGTAGCTCTCTTGCCCTTTGCTCAAAAATAAATGTAAAGGGTGGAGGATGGTGGAAATGAGGGCTGACATGTGGACCTAATAAACCACAGATGACAGGGGCAAGACTGCAAGATGGCCATTTTTGCCCAAAAAAAAGGAAATTTTAAAAATCGAGAAAACATTTGGCCGCTCTAAGAATGCTAATGTGTACTAGTGGAGGCGTTTGGAGTGATATGTAAGGTATGAATGTTGAAAAAAAATGGCAAAGAAGGAAGCGCAAAATTATTATAGTGTACAAGAAAATTGGGTAAATATCAGTGCCCTTCGTGGAATTATTCATCTCTAGTTGATTTGACATGATTATTGCCAAAATTAGTCAAGATACTCAAACTAGATCTTGCAGATGAATCATCTGCTTCAAAAAGTACAATCTTTCAGCTCAAAGAAACCATCCTACTCAAAGAGGGAGCAACATGTTTCAGAGCTTCAAACTACAGGAGAATATGCAAATACGTAGTACCATATGATCTTGATTTGTGCAGCCTAAACATCAAGTTATTCTATTTGCCTTCATTAACATCCACTTTCATGCAGTTTTCCATGATCACGGTCCATGGGTTCATGCTATATCTGGCACGAAGTTTAGTTGAACTATGAATACGATTGTAAACGGTTGGATACTTGGATTGCTGATTTTCGAAAGAGTAAAATACACGGACGGTCTCTAAACTATTAGTTAATTCTCGTCTAGATCCTCAATCTATGAAACTGCAGTTTTTGGTCCCTAATATTTTTAACTGGGCCCACCCCAGTCCAAACTTGCCACGTGACAACCCTAGAGCTGACGTGACGCTGACATGTCACGTAAAATAGTTTTAAAAAGAAAAAATCATTAAAAACCATAAAAATACGTGGAAATCATTTTAAAAATCATTAAAATGTGGGAAAATTAATTAAAAAATCATAAAAAAGGAAAATCATGGTGTATGGGAGCCCTTAAGTGCTACTTTTTCTGTATTTTTTATGATTTCTAAATTTTTTTAGGATTGTTTCTAAATTTTTTAAGTAATTTATGTGACATGGACGACCATGTCAGCTCTAGGGCGGTCACATGGCAGTTTTGGACTAGGACGAACCCATTTAAAAAGATTAGGAACCCAAAACTGCAGTTTTATAAATTGGGGACCTAGATGAGAATCGACTAATAGTTTATGGACCGCCCGTCCATTTTACTCTTTTCGAAATATACCACAGTGACAACAAAGTAATCAGCAGAAATTACATATATTTTTTTTTGTAAAGGTTACTAATTAAACAAAGTTCCGCTGGCAGAAATTCTGAAAGGAGAGTAGGAGAATGCTTCTATTCGGCTACAAAAGTGACAGCAATATAAAATCTACTTTGACATGTGCATGCTACACATCAGAACCAAATTAGGCCAGAAAATCACCTTAGGACCTGTCTGCCCAAATATAGCGTTGTCAGCTGCGATTGTTAGGTCACACACCATGTGCAAAACATGCCCACCGCCAACAGCATAACCAGCAACCTGACAGCACGTACTCCACATAATTAGTATTTAGGAAGATGAAAGAAATTGAAAAAGGTGGTAGCATGGTTTGTCCCATACCACATCTTTGTTCATACCATTGCTATGACAGGCTTCGGAAGACGCCGGATTTGTACCTGAAGCAATGATTTACCTTATGTGCTCAGAATTAAAAGCACTTTTGTGCAGAGGCTATGATGAGCAGCAGATCACTAACACGACAACTACAACTCAACAAGAACATGTAATTTGCTTGTATGTATCCTTTAGTGAAGGGTACCACGAAGACACAAACATTGGCTCATACTATTGTCACAGTCTGACAAACACACTCTGAACTGAAGCCCAATCTGGTAAATGTAATTATGTAACATAAATGGGAGATTGGGAGTAGTGCATAGGGCTTGCAATAGCAGCTACAAATTGAATCTCAAGGGGTAAACAGATAAAATGCTTTTGATTCGAAAAATTACTTGCCCACATGAGAGATGTCACCATACAAAATTAATAAATAGTCCTTTTATATTTCAATATTCCCTTTGATTCAGGAAAAAAATGTCATTCGGACAAGATCCTAAAAGACAGCTGACCACAGATTTCTGTTGCAATATACTTATACAGCCAAGAGAACTATAATATTATCAATGTACACATCACTTTCACGTCTGTTGTGCTCTAAAAAATTATAGAATGATATCAATCGTTAAGAGTTTCAAATTTTTTTACTAAATATATCACAAAACAAAGAGTTTTTTGTGCACAGGGATGTCACTGCATGAAAAAAAAATGTCAAGAGGAACACGTTTGACCTGCAGGTCTAGAACGTTGAGCCGGCCAAAGCTATCGAAATCAATATATCCATCAGCATCCCTTAGCGCCTGGTCACCGCCGCTGCAGAAAGCCTTGGTTCCCTGCATGCGCACATAAAGGATCAAAGCGAGCTAGCTGCCAGGTGCCAGCCAACTCACCATGGACGGAATGCGCGCGCATGGCCGGAAACTTCATGACTCCTCTACTGGGAGTGGAGCAATCACCTTGCCTGTTAGGATGATGACTCCGATCGAACCATCATCTCTGGCATCATTGAACGCTCGCATGAGCTCTTTCACGGTCAGTGGTCTGAATGCGTTCCTTCTATCAGGACGGTTTATCGTGATCTGCACCAGGGATATAATGGAGATGCAAATAAGCCAAAGATGAACAGCAAGAACATTGAACATAATCGAGTCAGCAAACAGGGGCGGAGCCAAGATTTGACCTTAGGGGGGGCCGACACGTGACAAAATAGTTTGTAGTATGATCGTATCATTATATTGAACGCAAGCTATTTGCAGAAAAATGTTTTGTAAAAATATTGTTGTGTCGTGTAATTAACCAGTTCAAATATACTATAGCAGTATTGAAAACAACGATAAATAGTATCGTAACTAGCGAAGGTTGAAATGTGTGTGGACACTTAACTGTGATCAACTGACACAATTTTTGTTGCATATTCACATGGCATTGAGTCAAGTTGTGGGTGATGTGGAAAAAACTAAATAAATAGATTACATGTATATGTATAGCAAGTTTTATGTAATTCTTTAGAAAAAAAGAAGATTGCACACCAATAATATAATTATGTTCATATTAGACACTATGATAACTAGCTAATAAAAATATTTTAAGTGTTTGGAAAATAATATGGGCTACAATTGATCAAGCCCTAAACGTATATACGTCATGAAGCAGTATGTGAAATTTTGCTAAATATTGAAATATTGTGCACTAACACTGTTATTGAATATACATTACACACCTTAGTATATTTGCTATGGTATGTAATGTTCTTGATAAAATATATTAATTCATAAACTATAAATTAAAACCATTTTCTTTGAAAAGAAAACTTCAAACAACTATGTAGTCATATAAAATAAATTAGTAGGGTAAGAATGTTTAATCAATACTAATAGTATCCTTCTTAGAGCTGAAACTAGTCTTGTAAATTAATTAGAAGGGCGTAACCTTGACACTGATGAATCATCCTATATACTGCTACTTAGTATTGCATATAAATCATAGGGGGGGCCAGGCCCCTGCCAGCCCCCCCTTGTCTCCGCCACTGTCAGCAAAGATGCTCGATCTTGGCCATTATTTCTACGAGGATGCTGACGGAAGAGTGGTGTCTCACTCACCTTGGCGATGCCCTCCCCGAGGGCCTTCTCGTAGAGGATGTCGACGAACTCCTTCCCGGACTCGTCCGTCGCCGCACGCCACTCCGGGGGCTCCGACGGCACGTCGCCGTGGACGCGCCGGTAGCTGTCCGCGGCTGGCGACGGCGACGAGGCAGATGGAGAAGGCGCGAGGAGGGGAGGGGCGGGGAGCGGGAGGGAGGGCAGGAGGTGGGCCGCGACGCGAGCGAGCCTCCTCTCCGCCGCGTCCATGGCGAGAGCGAGAGCGAGAGCGCGGGGGCGTGGCGTGGTCTCGCTACCCAGTCGCGGATTTCGGATGAGGTTTTTGGGAGGGGTGGAGATTGGGGAAGGGGGCCCGCCTGGGTGCTTGACGAGTTTTCGATTGGGCCGCTTTTACAAAGAGATGATGGGCCTTGTTCGGCCCTCTCATTTGAGCCGTATCACAAATTCATAACTCCAGTCACAAGTGTGGTTCCTGTGACTGAGTAACACTTAATTAGTATGATTTAGAAAGAAAAAATGAATTATTAGAAACACATATAATTTTTCGTAAGATATTATCCTTTTATATATTTAATATTTTTTTCTTATGACAATGCAATCTCATAAAAAAATATATATATGATCACATCGAGTTGAAAATCCGAAAAAAAGAGACATATGATTTGACAATGATAATTTTTGCGTGTAGAAGTTAGAAATGGCTTAAATTAAACCGTTCTAGCTAAACAAATATAAAGATGACACGTCGTATAAACTGATCTACCCGTGATAAGTACTCTAAAGAGGTATGGCCCCTATCATTGTATTGTATCATATATACTTACCCTCGTACGCGCGCGAACATTACCAGAGCACACTATCAAAAATGATTCCGTAAAAGTTTGTCATCCTGAACGAGTGGGAATCCCTCAGCGTAGCGTTAATCCGTTAAACTTAGTTACCTAATTAAGCAAGTACAGTATCACACCATCACCTGGACCAGCAAGAGACATGATCACTATCGGAAGCTATAAAAATGAAAAAGGGGGCCTTGTTGGTCTGTTTGTGGGTCCCAAGAGATATCCAGCTACCGATGATTGACCGTTGGGCCCACATCACGCAACCAAAACATAAAGTTGCAAATCTATCCAGCTGTGCACGGCGTCTCGATGATCATGCACCCAGCCATGATTGGCAAAGCAGGAACACGTACTGTTCGTCCGAATCATCATGCATGCAGCGTGGACTCAAACGGAGAGACACACTCTCGCACACACACAGAGTGTGTAGCCAGTGACCAGTGTACGCAACTGCAGGCCACAAAAAGAAGTGAAAACAAGAACGAATCATATCATACGCCGGCAAGGCGAGCAATGTGACGCGAGGGGTTAAAAGAAGAAATCAATCCATTTCAGCTTCAGCTTTGGTGCAGCCGGGGTCGTTGGTCAAGCACAGCATCTCGTGCCCTCAAAAAGAAGTACAGCATCGATCTTGTTGTTACTAAAAAGGGGAGAAAGAAAAAGAAAAATAAAAACGGAGAGGGAGAGGGAGAGGGAGAGTGAGAGAGGAGAGAAGAGGCTGGTGGTGTTGTCTGTGACTGTGTAGCTAGCTAGCTAGTACTAGTAGTACTGGAACAGGCTGGGCATCTCCCGGACGGCGCCGAACGCCGGCGATGGCGAGGGCATCACGCCGAGCCCCCACGGTAGGCACGGCCCGTCCTCTGCGACGGCGGCGGCGGCGACGTCGCCGAACATCCCGAACGACGCCGCCGCCGCCTTGGCCACGGCCGGTGGGCCGTAGCACCCCCACTGCTGCTGCTGCCGCGCATACCCGTAGCCGTACTCCGCCCCGCCGTCCGACGCCAGCGCCGTCGACGGCGGCGCCGCCGCGGCCGCCGCGCGCCGCTCCTCCTTCTTGTATCGGATCCCACACGCGTTGCACAGCGACTGCGAGTGCCACGGCACACACATGCATGCATCGACCGATTAGTTTGTATTAACATGCATACGTATATGTACATATATTGCGAGAGATCATGCAGCGTGTACGCACCTTTGGCCCGCGTGGGCCGTTCCTCCAGAGCGGGGTGGAGGTGGTGTCGCAGTTGGCGCACCGGCGAGCGGACGCGGCGGCGGCGTTAGGCTGCGCGCCGCCGTCGTGCCAGCCGGACGCCGCCTCCCACGGCAGGCCGGCGGCCGCCTCGGCGCGCCTGGTGGAGGGCGTGCCGAGCGACAGCGTGCAGTCCACCGAGCCGCCGCCGTACGCCGCCGCGTCCCCGCCGCCGCCGCCGCATTGCTTGTAGTAGTGGTGGTGGTGGTCCCCGGGCGCCGCCGCGAGCAGCAGCGAGCAGCCGCCGCCGCAGCTGCCGTAGAGCAGCCCGCACGTGCATGGCGCCGCCTCGTGCAGCATCGTCGCCGACGACTCCTCCCCTGCAACTGCAAGCTGCAACTGCTGTGCTGCCTACCGACCAGCAAACCGAGGAGATCGCAACTGCACAATGCCACAATCCACTGGAGCTAGCCTCGAGATCAGGATCGATAGAGGAGAGGCAGGAACACTAGCTATATCGTTGGCTATTGGTTGGTAGCTAGCCTAGAGCTCGATCGATCGAGGGCGTGTGTGTGTTGGTGGTGGGGAGCTAAGACGGTGGCGCATGTCAGCATGTGGGTACGGGGCTGGCTGGGCGGCCTCTTATAGCGACGACGTGGGAGTACGGGGGTGGAGCCGTGGAGGCGGCTTTTGACGTGGCGAGTTGGGGATCCCTCCCGCATCCATCCACGGCCTCGCGCGCGGATGCATGCCTTCTTCAGTTCTTCCCTTGCGTTGCATGCGTCTCCTCGAATCGCCTGTGCCTGTGCCTGCGCGCGTGTGTGTGGCAGTGTGGGTGGGTGGGCGTGGTCAAACGTGGCGCGGCGGGCGGTCAAAAGAGCGGCCACGTGAAACGGGGAACAGTCTCCCATGCAGACACATATGGGCTAGGGGAGGGACGTACGTACGTGGACGGAGGCTGAGGCGCTCAGTCTCGGACTCAGATCAGCTCCTTCATAACTCACGACTGGTGGGTCGGCCTGCGATGACATGCGCCTGCCTCTGCCTCTGCCCTCTGCCTGCACTGCACGTACGTACACTGCGGCTCCGCCATTGGAGTTGACGATCACGAGGGGCACAGTTCGATCTGTCCCTCCTCGATCCCTACGTACTGTGTGTACTACCCCTCCTCCCCTGCTCTCTCTCCCTCCTGATCTCTGCGTCCGTTCGATATGTGCATGCATGCATGCATGCGCAGAGAAGCTCAAACAAAGCATGGGGGGCACAGTCGTCCATGCATCTCGCCATGCATCGATCCTGCATAACGCATGGCACGATGGGTCCGGTCCAAGTTATTTGCTCCCTCGTACGCGCGATGGGGGGGCACGCACGCAACGTACGTACGCACACACAGCGGCGGCTATGCTAGTACCGCTACGGGCTTCCAAAACCGCAAAGAGGAAAAAAGAGCAAAGGGGGTCGGGGTCAAAGAAGCAGCAAGAAAAAATGGGAAAGAGAAGCCGAAGCGAATCAAAAGAAGCAAAAGGGCAAAGGGGGCATGCAGCGAGGAGGAGGAGCCGAGGGGAGCCAGGAGGAAAAGACGGGCGGGCGCGGGCGCGCGGCGACATGATTGGGGTTAATTAGCTAGGGTGCGCCATCATGGCTCCCCCGGGTTCCATAAAGTGCCCCGTCGAATCGAATCCACAAAGTGCATGGTGGCCTGGTACGTGAGCCGGATGAGTTTTGGGAATTCTCGAGTGAAATTATCGGAGACTTGAGCTGCAGCTAGGCAGTAGGACTAGACCAAAAACTCGGGCTCGATGAGCTACTCAAACTCGGATTGACCTCGGTTTGAGCTCGAATGCTAAACGAGCCGATCTCTAGTCCGGTCCCGAGTTCGAGTTTATTTGAGTCGAGCTCGAGCTCGATCCTAAGCCTTAATCGAGCCCAACCGAGCTTGAATAATTATCAGTGCATAGCATATCTCTCTTTAAATCTAATTTTTCAATCAATTTGAGCCGAGCTCGAGCTTAAAATCAAGCCCAACCGAGCCCACATAGTCTCATCTTCCCTTTAAAACAATACAAATCCCTTCATTCGAACTCAACCGATCCAATCTCGAGCCTAGTTGAGCTTTTGTCGAGCTCGATCTCGAGCTTAACCCTAAGCTCGATGCTGATTCGAGCCGAGCCCAAGCCTAACCGAGCTCGAGCTTTGACAGCCTAAGCTTGCACAAAATCGACTTGAATCCACTCCTACTAGGCAGTGGCAGCTGTTGCAGTTGAGAGTGGAAACGAGCCGAGTTTCGAGCGAGCCAGCTCTTCATGACTCGAATCGACTCGGTAGGTACTGAGTTGAGCAATGCAAAGCATCCAAGCTGAAAAATAGGCTCGGCTCGGCTTGGTGGTAACTCGTGACCTGCTCGCGAGCCCGCACGAGCTCGAGCCATGAGCCTGAACTCGAGTGAAAAACAGACTCGGTGGCTGATGAATGATGATGTACGAGCCCGAGCGACGACTCGGTTGATTGCACGATCGAGCTGAAAATGATGCTAAGCTTTTTCTAAACGAGTCGAGCTGGAGCGGAACCGAGGCCGAGCAGCTCGCGCGCGTTCGTTTTCCAGCCCTAGCTGCAGCAACAGCCAGCGTAATGGCCAGCCGTGTCAGGGTTTGTACGTACGCTTTGTGCTTCGTGAGATATGCTCTCTCGAGAACGCTTGACCTCGATCTACTTGAGGCTCGCCGCGAGCAATCCCTACTCCGGGCTGCGGCCTACCAGCAGTCTCTGCGTCGTTACGCGGCACGAAACGTACATACAAGGACCCTGCAAGTAGGAGACCTGGTTCTACGACGCATTCAGAACCTCGTGGGCTCCAACAAGCTCAGCCCCAAGTGGGAGGAACCGTACAAAGTAGTCAGCGCAGCACGCACGGGCTCAGTACGCCTTGCTGGCAAAGATGGGAACGAGCTCCCTAGCTCATGGAACATCTCCCTGCTACGACGCTTCTACGCTTAAACAGGTCGTAAGTCTCGGCCCACTCACGAGTCAATCCGAACCACCTCAAACAGCCCGGGGACATTGCCCGAGGGATAGGGATAAAGCATTCCGGAGCATTTCCACGACGAGATAAGCTGATCTCTCGCACCCTAGCGAATCTCCGCGTAATGTGGAATTCCCGCGGCCCAAAGGTACAGTAAGTCCACGCTCGGGGACTGAGGGACTTCTTGGGCCCAAATTTTTCCTAAGTCCTTAACTTCGCCAAGCCCGCATCGCCGCGCGGCCCAACGGAGCTCGGGGGCTGGAAGTTCGCGCGAATTTTTTCTAAGTCATTCTAATCTCTAGACCGCGTCCAACTTCAAGATCGCACTTGGACTTGACCGCGGCCTGGGGGCAGGATGATTAGGCACACCAAAAACAACCTTTTCTAAAGCAATCAGTTTGCTCAAATTTCCTAAGTTCTCCTCAAAACTTCGTTACTGTTCATCTTGTTCCTCTGTCTTTTGCATTTCAGATTCGCAAATTCGCACGGGAAGGAAGAGCAAGGAAGATCGACCAGGGCAAATAACTTAAACGAGACTGCATTTCACATAATAAGATCTTACAGGAGCAAAGGGATTTCACAACCAAAAGAAGAGTCCTGTCCTCCTGGACTACCGCAAAAGAGGGCGCCGCGCTACTACAGCATCGGCAGCGCCCAAACCCTACAACTCCTCCGCCGCTCCTACTGGCGACGCTGACGACCCGCAGGCGGAGCCGCGGACCCCGCCGACGACAACGACGACGATGACAGCTGGCCTGGCGCGGGCGCAATCGGCCTGGGCGCGCTCGGATGGCGCCTCCGGCGACCGCGGTTGGGGTCGCCCAGGCACACCCACCGGTCTGCGCCAGACGACTCCGCCGTCGCCTAAGCCCCTCCCGGCAAGGGCACTGATGGCCCCGGCGCGCTCAAGCGCTGCCTCCTCCGCCGCTAACGGCTGGCGGAACACGCGAGCAGCGGAGGCGGCGCCGCTATGATAGCCGCCGCAATCGCCCTGCTCTGCCACGGCCTGCGGCGGAACCTCCTCCTGCTCCGCCACGGGCTCCGGTGGAGCCTCTTCCACCGCCGCGGCCGGCGCGGCATCCTCCTCCGCCGCTAGTACGGCGGCGTACGCGGCATCGGCGGCAATCTGCGCCGCCACCGCGTCTTCCTCATCCTCCTCCGCCGCCAGGGCGACCGTCAACGCCTTGGCCATCTCCTCATCAGCACGGAGTTGGGCATGCGCCGCCAATGTGGCAACTTGGCCCGCGAAGGCGGGGGCCGCAGCGGCAGGAGCCACGGCGGCGGGGCCTGAGACCTCCTCCTCCTCCCCCGCGGGCTGGATCGGCGGCGACGGAGGGAGCGGCAGGTTAGGATCAGAAAACAGAGTGTCACGAAACGCCGCCGCATAGCCGGAGTTGTACTCGGAAGACATGGTTTCAAGCTATATCTCTCTTTTTGCCCCCCTTTACTTTGCCCCCGTACGGATCTAGCGATCTCTGTTTGCTATTCTAAGGCGAGCGCAGGCAAAGCGTAAGGATCACGTGGCGAGCTGCGCCTCGCTTTATAGGCCAGCGGCTGCGCAATATCCTGTCGCGCTGCGAATTACCCAAAGCGTCGTTGCGCGCGAAGGGGCAGGCAATTGAAACCCACTACCCGAGCTGAGGAGACGCGCGCACGCGCGCCGTCTCGCGGAATGGCAACCGCGCCAATCGTTGCGCAACGCGTGTCCCGGCCCCACTGTCAGTGGCCAGGGAAGAAATCACCGCGTGGCAAAACCTACTGCGCTGGCGTGGCCCACTGGTACGAACAAAGACTCAGCGGTCTCCCCGCGGTCTGACGCGTGGCCTAGGCCGGTTACGCGAGCCGACGCGGTTTGTTTCGCCTCCGTATCTGTGCCGAGCGAACTCGTACTCGCCGTCAGCGAAACACTGTGCCGCGCCGCAGAGCCCACAGTGCTCACGACTTGACACAATAAAATAAGGTGAAAAATGGCTGAGCCCTTCGGCCACCACACATTACGCATTGTTTATCCGATTAAATAGGCGTTCAAAAGAAGATGTACAGAAGTGCGCGGCGCAGAGCCTGGGGGCTTTGGACTGGGTCAAACTACAGTCCGCGCTGCAGCTTGAGCCTCTCTAGCTCGATTTCTAGATCCCGGATTCGCGTCTGCGCCTGAAGTAACTCTATGGCTCGCGCGGCCATGTCATTTTGTTCCTGGCGCAGCTTGACCCGGGCTTCGGCGAGCTCTCCTCTCTCTGTTTCTTCAAGGCCTCTGACTCTGCCACGGACGTCGCCCCAGTTTCGTGTAGTGCGGTACTTTCCGCCCTAAGTTTCCTGCAAGTTTCCTCAAGCCCGTGAACGATGGGGTTATGCTCAGACTTGATAGCCGCCAGCTCGTTGACGGCCGCCTCTCTACGCTCGCGCTCCTCATCAAAAAGAATCCGAGCCCTGTCTGCCTCTTCACGAGCTGCCTGGGCTTGGATCTTCACGGCTTCCTCCACCTCCCAAGCTTGAGTAAACCTCGTCATGACCTCCCGCTCCTTCTCCTGCGCTGTTTTTAGCGCGGCCGCTAGCTCGGTGACACGCGCCGTAGCGCGGGCATCGACCTCGGCAGTGAGCCCGTCCGCGCGCTTTGCCTGAGCCCGGGCTTCCGCTAGCCCGGCGGAGAGACGCTCGATCCTCGCCGCATCATCATCTGCCTGCCCGCCCATCGCTTCCATCAGCGAGGACGAGCTAGCGACAAGCGCGTAAAGCTGAAACAGGGAAAACCAAATCAAGGCACGAAAAATTCAGTACTTAAGCGTAACGCGCAGGGTCAAAGGTGTTACCTTTTTGGTGTAAGCGAGCATGTCCCATGTCCTCGCCGCGACGACGCCGCGCGCGCTCCTGCCAAGCCCGCGATCATGAGCCTCCTGCGGCGGTAAGGGCGGGCAGCCAACCGATCCCTCGCTACCCTCCTCCAGCGGCGCAGGGCATGGCAGCGCTGGCGGCGCGACTGAAAGCAAGGCTGTCGTCCCAACCGCGGCCGCCCTCCTCTCAGCGTCCTCCAGCCTGGCCGCCAGCTCGACCTTCGTCGCGGTGGCTCGCTTCGCGGCCAATACAGCCTCGCCGAGTTGAGCCCGAGCCCTTATCAACGCATCCTTTAGCTCATCCACCGTCCACTTAGCCGCCACAAGCTCGTGTGGGTCCTCCAGCCCGGGGATGGGGTAGAACTTCGGACGTGGCAGGCCCGTTCGCCCGGCCTCCTGCGACCTAGCGGCATCCTGTTCCTCCACCCATTCTGGAGTGGCGGAAATCCAGCCCGCAGACGCTAGCGGAGCCACGCTGGGCATCACTACACTTGTCCATCCGTCCGGCGTGAGCACACGAACTGGCCAGATCCAGTTTACCAGCAGCATCCGTCGGTCGGGCGTCAGAAGCGCTTTCCGGACCGGGGTTTTGAAATGGTCGGCGATCCCCTTTGGTCGATCGGCCACCACCCGTGCGCCGTGCGCCCTTCAACGCGCAAGGGCGTGATCCACACGGGATAATTACTCACGACGACCTGCACCGTTTCCGCGACCTCCTTGGAAACGTCCAGAACCGCCACCGGTAGGCAGTATCTTGACCCTCCGCGGGTTGGCTGTTTCTTGCCCTTCAACTCCGCCAGCCCGGCGGCCTCTAGCTGTGCTATCTGGAGCGCATCTCCTCTGGGCTCGGCCGTTTCATCCTTCGCTAGCCCGGCGGCCTCCAGCTGCTGCAGCAAAGGCACCCCTCCTATAGGTTCGACCAGCTCGTCTTCAGCCGCCACGACCTCAGCAGAGGGAAGTAACACCTCGGTCACCACTTAAAAAGAGCGCGGCGATCAGACACAAAAAACAGAGTGGTAGCATGTAATGCGGGAAACTTACGCGCCGGCTCGAGCTCGGTGTCTTCGTACACCCCTGGCGTAGGGCGCAGAAAGAGCTCTGTCTCCAGCCCGCCGACACGGCTCGCGGTGAGCAAGGCCGCTCCCTTTCGCCCTGCGGGAACCTTCCTCGTGGGTCCTCGCCGCGGCACCTTTGCTGGTGGCGGACTCGACGTCAGCACAACCTCCTCATCGTCGCTATCTGGAGCTGGCTGGTACATTCTCCTCTTCTTCGTAGGTGCCGCGCCCTGAACGCACGCAAGACGGAACTTAAGGGCCGCTGGCACCTAGCGCCCGACCCAAGTCAGAGAATGAGGGCTCACCTGTGCATGCGCCGCGCGTTTTATTGCGTGCGCCTCTGCACTCGCGTGTGTTGAGCCCGCCGTGGACGTCCGCGGTGCTAGCTTCCCTTTTCTTGGCGTCGCCAACAAGGCCGGCGCCCCGCCAGATGCCGCCGACGTTCCCGCCGGCGAGCGCCCCTCTTTCGAGCCCGCCGCCTGGGTGGTCTTCTCAGCCGTCCTCCACGTCCGCTGCAAAAAGCAGCCAGCACGACCCGTCAAGGTCTCGTGGGTGCACGCACGGCTGAGAGTTAAATCAAACACCTTACGGGCACTAACCTCGGACAGCCTATCCTTCACAAATCGGATGGGACGAGGAGTTTTATCCACAGGTAGCAGCATCCCTGCGATCCGCGCGACCTTGCGATTCGGGAAACCTACGTAGCATCATTAACGGTCACAACGCACTTCGATTCAGGATCAGGCGTAAGGGGGGCTCGCGCTTACCTTCATGAAAATCCCGGTCTGGATCTTCCCAACCATCCATGTCGCTGACACATCGCTCGCGGTGCCCTAGCGTTCTAATCCGGTGCCGGATAAAGCCGACGACGACCTCATAGCCCGTCAGACCCTTCCTAATGAGTCCCTTGATCTCGTCCTCCGTGACTTGATCCTCCGGTTGGGGCTCGCTGCGCTGAAAAATTGGGGGGTTCGGCGCGGCCGCGGAGTATTCCAGGGTCGAGCCCCCGCGGTTCAGGTAGAACCACCGCCGAGCCCAACCATCGACCTTCGTCCTCACCTTGTACTCGGGGTACGAGCGGCTGCCCCGGGCTCGGCGCGCGGTCAGGTAGAAAACCCCGCCGTTGCCCACTCGGTGGCTGACGGGCTTCAATTCGAAAAAGTGCTGAAGAAGGCTCACCATTGGCCGCACTCCGCAGTGCGCCTCGCACAGGAATGCGAAGATCGACAGATGGACGTAGGACTGCGGAGACAGGTTCTCCGGCCTCAGCTCCGTGAAGGCGAATAAGTCAGTGATGAACTGCGACTCCAGCATGCGAAATCCGCAGATGGCCGAGCCCTCGAAGCAGACCAGCTCGTCGGGATTGGGCCTTGGCTCCGGGTCCACGCCGGGGAGTCTCCACGAGCCCGGCTTGACGAAGCCGTCCCTCTCCAGCTCCATCATTCTTTCCTTCGTCAGCGCGCTCTCTCCGATGACAACCATGGCGGCTGGGAACAGGGAGCAAGAAGGCGAGGAGTGAGGGGAGAAGAGGAAGACAGAGGCAAAGGGGATGACGTCGCAGTACGAGTTCCCCCAGAAGCGCTGCCTTATAGGAGAAGACAACAGTCGAAGCGGAGATCGTGGGAGTCGTGCCCAGGAAGGCGTAACTGCCCCACCTTTACATCAAATCAGGTTCAATGCTCAAACTTTGGTTCCCGAGTCAAATCTTCCCGCGCGGCGCGAGGTGGGGGTCTCCTCTAAACCTTAGACCGGCTCGCTACGCGACCCGCTCAAGGCTCGGGGGCTGGCTGTTGATGATTAGTAAACGGCCCATCCTGGGACGAGCTTTGGGGCGTTTGCGTACCGGCCCATCACACAAGCAGAGGGTCCAAGCGGCCGTTCCCGGCCGTACTAATGGAAGCGCCTAACCCGCCAGCAGTTGCCCCGGGCTTGACCAAGTAAAACCCTGCGGCACCGCGTACCTCCCGGGCTATCCTTAGCCCGGGAGAAGGTCCCTCGGGTAATCCGCTTACCCGCGGGCAAGTGGCGACAACTACTGTGTCCCACCACCCTTTCTCCGGCCTTGACCGGAACGAACCGTGTCTCACAAGGGACTCACAGCCCGGGGAAGGACACGCGGGCAGCCCATCTTGTCGTTTGCCCTCTTTGGCAGGCAGATGGTTGTTACGCTACGCGACGCCCCCAACGGGTGGCGCGGAGCTGGCTCGGTCCAGTCAAGGCTATATTGGAGATAAAGAGAAAGTGCTTCCTCCCTAAAGAAGTTCTCTCCCCTGAACCGGAGTGTTAAGACAAACACGTGTCCAGCGCTAACCCGACCAGTTTCTCCCTGCAGGCTCGAGACCCGACAGGACCCTGGAACGGGACAAGGGCCTCGCCACTAAAGCAAAGACCGGCGCGGGGCCCGCCGCATCAGCCTCGGGCGGCCCACCGCGCCTAAAAAAGGAGGATTCCTAGACATTCGAAGCACGACCACTCCAACACCCGAGATTCCCCAATCCGAGGCATCTTTTCGAAAGTGATGGCCACCCTGGGGTTCTTCTCGCCTATCTAGGTTTGAACCATTCCTTAGCCCCGGTGTCGGAGCTGCCCAGCACACAAAGCAGGAGGATCGCTGTCTGGTCCGAACTCTCGCTCTCAGCTTCTCCTACGGGTAGGCCATGATGCGCGAGTATACAAAGCTTTCACTGGAACCGCGCGCTCGGAACCTGTTTAACATCAAAGTGCAGCGGATACAAGACTCTGTTTTTAAAAAACCATGTTTTTTCCTATAATTTATGATATAAACCATAGTTTGAACTGATACTATCTAGATACCATGGTTTTTTTTAAACTATAAACCGTTTGTTGGGTGGTTTATGGATGTAAAATTTTGACCAAACACATTGGAGAAGTGCAATCACAACACTAGCCAATGGTCAAATTTTTTTTAAAAAGAGGTATAGAGTGGAGTTATAAAAACTCCAAAAAAACCGTGGTTTCACCAAAACAAAGGCCTTGTTTGTTTCAGATTAATGTAGAGTTGTGTTTTACTATAGCAAATTTGTTACCCCCCTCAAAATACATCTTAACTAGTTCAAAAAATTATGAAAAAAAATATTTTACAAACTTTAAGAAGTACTATTCAAAACCCCACAAAAATTACTACAAAACATTATGTCATTTGGCTTATACAAAAATAACAAATTTTCATTTAATTTAATTTAATCTGAAACAAACAAGGCCAAAGTTTCAAAGCCATGACTAAACTTTATATCCAAGGCCACACGGTTTTCTAAACCATGGTATTTAAAAAAAATCATGATTTTGTCTTGAAAATATAAAACAACTATGATGCCAAACAAATCTTTAAAGCCTCTTCAGCGACAACATCTAGTGCAAGACGTGTATTCGCATTTCTAACTGATCTGATGATCAACACAGGACTTGCATTCATGCGCTGGGACATGATTCATTTGCGTGTGTATTTGGTGACTTGTCATTCTTAGGAAGCGTATTAATTTACCATTCTCATGTCTATAACCTGTGGACTTTTCGGTGTCTATGACACATGGGCTCAGTGGCAAATCATCAATTTTCCCATGTATCAGTGGTGAGTGAACTGCTATAATTAATTGAGGTAATAAGTTTACTAATGCAACATCCATCTATTATCAAAATCAATCATGATACTACTAAAATAGTTAAAATGAAGACATCACATTAGTTCTAGCTGTAAAATACAATAAGTTAGAAATCTCCACGTTAATCATAGGAAAAAGAAATATCAACGCCGTTAATCATTGTGACCCAAACTATAACGACTTTATATTAAATAAAGATTCAATATCGACTATCACAATAACACAGAAGCAATTTAAAATTTAAATAGAATATTAGAAAAAGAGTACACACCGACAATTATAAAGCTAGAGAGAGTACATATCAACTACAGAAAAATAAAAAAGGAATTAGAAAATAGTAGTTTGGAGATCATAAAAAATACTCTCATAAAAAATACTCCT
The DNA here is from genome assembly GCA_005191435.1 of Raddia distichophylla. Lineage (NCBI taxonomy): Eukaryota > Viridiplantae > Streptophyta > Magnoliopsida > Poales > Poaceae > Raddia > Raddia distichophylla. The sequence goes on from SPJY01000102.1 coordinate 1,724,286, forward strand.
ATCAAATTTTGTGTAACTGACGTAGTTTGGAGATCAAATAGTTTTTTTTAAAAAAAATGTAGGTATTTTTCAAAGGAATATTTGGAGGGCATCCCTGATAATGCAGTCTGCACAGGTCCATGCACCGCACCGTATAAATAAAACAAGAACTTTGATAGCACACGTTGTGGGCTGAACTACTTAAGAAAGCAGGGCTTTGTTTAACCATTTGACAAAGTTATCCATCTGGCCCAGTAGTACGACGAATTGTGGCAGGTACCGAGCCCACCTAGCATGGATGATCGTCGGGGACGTCATCGGGGGCGCGCCGTAGATACCTGATCTTGCAGGAGACGTGGACCGTGTGGTGGTACTAGGGAGCCTTTGGTTTCTCGTTTGAACTTTATAGAATGATATAAGATATAGTTATATTTATGCATTTGATTGGGTGAACCGCATCGTCTCTACGGGACGGTGGGATACAACTTATAAGAATATTTGTCTCATGTTTATCATTCCATTCGGCTAATTCGGATGAATCGCACAACATAGGGTATAACCCAGCAACGAAATAAAATTTTGTATATACCTACCTACCTAAATTATCCTATACAGAATGATCCCATACAAATGAACCATCCCATACAGATTCAACTTGGTACAAGCAACTAAACACACCCTTAGTGGTGAGTGGTGGCCATGATTCCAGCTGAGGTTCTTTAAAAAACCTTGTTCTGACTCGGAAGCTTAATCGCATGGTGAATTACGAGACGACGAGAAGAAGACAACTTAACAGCTTAATCGAAGGTGTTCCGCGCATCCCTACATGGATGTAATTAATTGGGTGACCTCCCGAGACCCCATGATCTAGAATCACCACAATCGTCAACACAGATATCCGGCTTAATGGCTACAAATCGCAATATTAACTAGGTGTATTTTATTGTAACAATGAAATATCCACAGTTTGTGTTCTTTCTTTTGTGTGCTCGAAACCTTCTCTATCATGCGGAATTTGTGTGTGTCACAATAAGAACATTCTGAACGATAAACGAGCCACTAGTGGAAGCAAAAGACAAAGAAACGGTCGTGGTAACTAGCAATTCTATAAACAACAATAATGGTGGGAGGATAATAATCATAGGATGAATGACAAGTTGAGAAGTAATCAACATATGAGGTTATATATGTGCAAAGTTGCACCTAAGTCCATGTACCATTAAGTGGTTGTCGGTGGGAGGGTAGGAGTCATGGTGTTGAAAGCATCGACGAGCGACAACTGATCCTAGGTGGCACTATAAAAGGCATTCATGGGGCATGTTGGGACAAACACAATGTACCGAGGTTGATGAAGCAACTGCTAACACTTAGGAGAGCCCCAACGGGTGAACTGATAGGGCCGAGATGGCCACATGGCATGTCATCGTTGCTAGTGCCTGAGAAACTAATACTCATGGCTAGAAACTCAAGGCCGACAACAGTAGGAGGGGCGAGAGGGATGTTGCTAGGAGGGGCATGGCCAATGCATGCTACACCGGCAAATGTTGCGTTGGCTGAGTGATGCGATGGGGTCAAGGACCCTTGCACTAAGCAGGTGTTGTGTGGACAAATTTGTATCATTCCCATCCATGGATTGAAGAAGGAGGGAAAGATGTTTTGATTGGTGTTGCTGTCGGTGTTGTTGCCATCCTATTTTGAGTTCTAGCCACCATGACAGTGTCTAAGATTTGTTGCGGTTGTCACTAGTAGAGCCACCCTTAGTGGGGCCGCTGTTTTATGACAAACTAGATTCAAAGCATGGAAGGGACACTACTGATTGGTCTATGGGGGTGACAACAAAGACGGTGGTTGAGGATCCCAATTTGGAAGCCAACGTGGTCTCCTCAAGAAGAGTTGGGACGATGTCTCCACAAAGGATAAAAAATGCCTTTTGCATTTAGAGGAGCATCTTCGTAAAGGTGAACTTCTCATTGAGACCATAAAGAGTTGAGAGCACAAGTAGCTACCCCGATAAATTTAATTGTATTATAGCCCAAACCTTGTCGCCCTAGAAATTGCATGATTATATATGTTGTTATAGCCTCCTTGAAAATTAGGTTTTGCGATACTAGAAATGCTTAGACTCGCTTGTCCCGACTAGTACCTATTTAAAATTAAAATACCGATGAAATGCGTGTATTTAAAAAGCGACAACCGGTGTTGTCCTATTTGCAAATGGGTATAGATAATAGCGGGGAGCTATTGGGATAAAAGAGTTTTAGCAAAACCTGATTTGGGGTGGCTGGATGCAAGGTGGTGTGCATTATGCTGAGGCCAATGTTGCATGAGATTAGGCCCAGTACGTGCGAGATCCACCCTGATTCCCTAAGGATTGATTCCTTGAGGTAGTCGAGCTGGCTTAGTAGCTTTTGGAATTCTTGTTCGGTGCCCATCCGATGGGACTATCCTGAGGGCAATGGTCTGGATTGTACTATGCTGAGGCCAATGGTGAGGCCAATGGTGCAATCCGCAGCCAGTCGAGTGTGGTACTAAGCCGAGGCCAACGGTACCCACTGTTGTGCTGTTGGGAGCGGGGTTACCGAATTAGGAGAAAGACTGCCAAATGTCTTGTCAGGAAGACCCTTTGGCTCGGGAAATCCTGTCTCGTGGGTAAAGGGCGCAACCTCTGCAGAGTGTACAACTATCATGATAGCCTTGCCCGAGGTCAAGGGCGGACGACGGGGAGCTGCCTCTCTGGTAGTGTTCGTTTTGATTTTCAAAATGTTTTTGGAAAGAGATTTGTTTTATTCTCCTCACAGCGGGGAACTATGAGTGATGAGGGTTTAGGTTCATTGCGGGGAACCATGATCTAGCCACTGGGAAATTTCGGCTGCGGCCGAAGGAAAGAAAAGAAATTGAAAACAAAATATTTGTTTAAATCACGTTTTTCCTCATATTGCAAAATATAGGAAAAACCTTTGAAAAACTGGTTTTATGCCAAAAAAAACATTACCCTTCCTTTGTAAGACTTAGTTGCATATAGTCAGCCTTGCTTGTTAAGTATTCGCATACTCACCCCGCCTTTCACACGGGCTGCTCATTCCAACGAGCAGGTTTGCCACAAGAAGATGTTCCCTAACGAGAAGGTGAACGAGTATGAAGGTTCCATCAACGGATTTCAAGATGAAGATTATGCGACATCTAGGAGCGCTAACTACAGCTTGCCTGTGGGAATCGTCTTGTTTTGCTCTTTTGAAGTTGAACTTGTATTTTAGTCTTCCGTTGAATTATGGCCTCCGTGCCTAACTTTTGTAATAACGCCACGCTGGCGCATACTCTGATGTAATGGCCATCTTGGCTAATATTCTGATGTAATAAAGTTTGTTCGTTTGATGGCTATGATCCAAGACCTGTATATCTGTGTGTTCTAGCTAGGACTAGGACAGGTAAAGCACAGAAGAGACTCGACTCCGTTCTCGGGTCCCGACAATTTCTGCTCTAGTGATTGCAACTAAAGGTATTGTTGTTATAATGTTATATAGATTATCTTCGTAAAGGCCCACTGCTTGCGTCACTAGACCTTACTTCAAAGGGAGGTTTGAGAAACTTGAGTCTACCAATCCTTGGTGGAGTTGACGATGTCATTCTTGACAAACTATGAATGGTGTTTGAATAATAGGCTTTGTGATGACTAAGCACTTTGATCATGTTTTGTAATAATGACTGTTGTCAGATTTCTTGGTCCGACGAGACGAGTGTGTGGTTGACTTCAGATTGTAAGGGTCATTTTCTATGTAGCTAGAGACCGGAACATATTTCCACGATCTAAAATAGTGTTATATGTTATCTCAGGGAACTTACTTAAGCTACGTGTACTGCTGCCCCAAGGCCTCCAAGCGGGTCGTAATTTATTTTTGGGTAAACCACATGCGGTGTGCAATTGTGCAAATGATGCTCAGATAGTTTCAAGCTGGAGTAGTCTAAGCTTAATAACTAGGGCCATGTAATGCGAAATCTTGATTCTCTATGTAATTGATAAGAGTAATGCACCAGATGCTTAATTGCAACGAACTTCTTGCCTAAATTGATTCATTTATATAGTAGCTTGCTTTATTCTGTTGGACTTGGGAAGGTTTGTCAATATCAAGTATTGATGGGACGGATCTTAAGGATGTGGATGAATCAGGCAAGCATATTAGACTCTTTGCTTGATGGCAAAATTCCTTGGTTATTGACTTTAAGCTCAAAAGGTGCTGGGATCTTTGGGACAAACCATTGATGGTTCGGGCATAACTGCATAAGCAAAGAGGCGACAGACATGCATGGCCGACTTTCAGGTTATTATACATATAGCAAACATCAACCCGTCAGCAAGTGCAGGAATATATAGAGATAAACAAACCGCAGCATAATGTAGATATCTGAATCCTTGACAAAGCACAAACTTCAGTTACTATAGCACACAAGTACACGAATTTTACATCACTGATGTTTACTTCATAAATTAGTACAAGGGAGTGGAGAACCGGACGCGATGGCAATTGAGCAAATGGAGACTAGCTTCTGCAAGCACAAGGCCACTTGAGTTTTTTTCCCCTTAAAACCTAAACCTATATACACATATCTTTTCTTAGTTTTATTTCTAAAGAGAACAAGCATAAACTTTTAAACACAACAACAATATATTACGCTTCCTTCAATATCTTAGTCCCAGATAACGACTCCAGGGTTATGCAACAGCTTTGCATGTCTGGATTATATCAAAGATTCGGAGGTGCTTCAGATGCTTCGCGCCTTCGCCCCTGAAAGAAGAAATCCGAAAGATCTACGCTGTAAGTTCCTCTGAAGTCTGAACATGCAGTTATCATTTATCAGACTAGCTTAGAACAGAGAATCATGGGCCCCATTTTTTTATATACCGTACGTTTAATTCTATATAACATAGTAGATTTTTAGGAAGAGATTATATTTTTCGCTCAGCGTGTTAAACAGCCGACCACCTTTGGTACTAATCAACTCACCTTGCAACTCCTCTAAAAAGGCACAAGTGCCTTCAAAAGAGGAACAAAGACCTTTTTTGCAATAGAACTAACATGAAAGGGAAATGTTAAAGTGCATGCCGGCTAGAATCCTGGAGCTGAAGCATGTACAGCTGCACAAGGGGTTAGACTGCAAAATCCCAACTTTATTTTTGTGGCAGCAGGAGATTATTCTCCTGGGATTTGGTCCCACGTAGATCGAGTGCATGCAACTAGAGGACAATTATAAACTAGTACTAATCCCTTCAAGTATTGACATGTCCTGAATAAAAGTTCTAAAAACCTTATCTATGCAAATCTTTTAAACTATTAGGATTAAATATGTGATGACAATACATATAGATTTATTTCTTTTTTAAATAATAGGCGAGTTGCCTAATTCATTCAAAGGTAGAAGTAGAAGAAACAGAGTTGTAGGCAATTAGCCTAGGTCACCCAGGAACAGCAAAAGCACAACAATAAGCTCGAGGACTACATAATAGATAACATCAAAAAGAATAGTGGAAACTACATCGGTCGGCCAACGACCACCGTTCTGAAAGATTCGGCTATTCCTCTCAATCCAGACATATATAGATTCATTTCAAAAAACACTCCTTTAATATTATATTTTTGTGGTTTTATAATAAAATTGCAATGATGATTAATGATCAAGTTACGTTTGAAAAATTGTATCCATGTTTAACGTTAAGTTTTAATGATACGGAGGAAGTACAATTTAAAGCCAACTCCGTGTCTATGAACAAACTGATATTTTGTGCCTGCATGATGCAGATGCCCTGTCACAGGCTAATACTACGTACGTGATCTTAGTTTGACCAGATTCGTTTGTCCAACCTATTCTAATGTTGCACTGCATCTGGAAAGTGCAACAGTAAATTAAGGAAGTGACAAGTGACTTCCCGTAGCTAATAGTGTCTAGCCATCTAGGGCATGTTTTGCGTGGCTGGCATGGTGGCATCTCATCCGTACGTGCAGTGCATAGATGCTTGTGAGAGAAATCTGAAAGTGCTATCAAGATCTGCAACTGCAGATTGCTGTGTGCTGAGTAGCACGTACGGATTTTGCGATTAATTGTAGGGAGAACTGGCCGCTTGACTTTGATCAACGAACACTTATATATAGTCACGGACGCATTTACGAGGAGCTTGATAATTAGCTAGAGTTTATCTCTTCTTGTTTAACGTCGTTACCTCAGTTCCAAGTTCCCTGCGTGTTGTACTTGGGGAAGGGGAGCCTGCCGGACTCGATGAGCTTGACGTCGTCGACGAGGATCTCGTAGTGGCGGCGCACCTCGTCGGCCGTCTTGCTCCCGCCCATGGCGCGGGACACCTTGTGCCAGCGGTCGGGGGTGCCCTCGCCGTAGTAGGCGAGGGCCTCCTCGAACAGCTTGTTCTCCTTGCTGCTCCACGCCGCCGGCGCCGCCGCGTTGCCGTTGAGCGAGGAGCTCCTTGACCCAGACGACATCGTCGCAAGATTAAATTCACTGTTAAGCTAGACTCTCTCTCTTGTCAGCTCACTGGTGTGCACTAGCTAGCTAGCTCCTGTTCGGTCTCTCTCCACCTTTTCAGATCGGAGCTCGATCTGATGGTTTGTGATATGGCCCTGTGCTGCTCGGTGGCTGCTATATTTATAGGCCGGCTGGCCGCCACTTCGTGCTTAATTAACCCATGTGTTTGTGCGTGCGATCGAGAGCTTTGGCTCGTGTACGTACGTAAGTGCAGCATAGCTTGGCTGCTTGAAAGGTGGGTGAGATAGTAATGCGATTCTCATGTTTCGAAGCGAGGATCCACAAGAAGTGGATCGGAAGAGTCCGCATCGGTTGCGGTCCTAAAGAAAGATTCGATCTTTCGCTGCAAAATGCAATGTGCCTGTGTCTGGCTGCAACATAATAGATCCCACGCCCGCCTGCGCGCGCGCAGATGTGCATGGGCCGATGGGCGACGTCCACGTACATCTCAAATGCGCATTGCGCTCTGCTTAATTGCATCGCTAATTCAATTCTAAGGATCAGTGTGATCCTCGGATTTTACTGCCTTTGCATATGAACCATACGTACGAATTTGGTCACTTTGGCGCATATATGTTTTTTTTTTTCATTTGGAAAAGAAAAGGTAGGAATCGGTTCATATCTAAGACTAGCTAGGTAGGTGGGATCCATGCATGTACGTACGGTAAACCTAGTGGCAGACTAGAAGCGCATTTCCCGTGCACAACGTGCGGGTGCCGGGTGGTATTCTATCGGCTATGCCAATACACTTAGCACATTTGGACCAGGGTTTTTTTAATATCGACGGGCACAAGAAATCGCTTCTCAAAGATAAATCTGAAACTCGAGAAATATAAAAAATTTGGCTGAAATATCGGACGAAATCTATCAAATGAGAACACAAAAACGGCCAATTTTAAATAAATTTTAGCCAAAATATGGTTGAAATTTGAATTTGAACAAATTTTAGCCGAAATATATCCGGAATGGGCCTTTTCGGTCTGGACCGCAAAACCTGAAATATAAAAATTTTGACGAAATTTTGCCGATACAAAAATCCCTGATTTGGACCCTAGATCAATGGGTTACAAACTTACAACACATTCGCTGGTCCAATCCAAGCAATAGGCTAAAGTTTTTGTTGGATCATCTTCTCCCAAAAAGACTAACGCTATGAAGATGTTTCACCTTTTATAAACCATGCTAAAAACTATCTTATATGTTTATACCATTACATTAATCACAGTTGTACACAACGAATCTAAAAAAGAAAAAAAAATATGTTTTCTAGAGACAACAGACTATTCTAAAGCTACCTTTGTAGTACAACGCGCCCGTGGCACGCGAGGCTGGGAAACGCAAAGGCGCGGACACGCGTCGGCGTGCCGAGCCCAGCGAAAAAAGGAGAAAAACAGGGTCATGCGGGATTCGAACCTAGGGCTTCCAGGTGAGTATCTGCCTGAGCTAACCAACCGGTCAAAGCGCCCACGCTGCTGAGATTTGTGCCAAAAAATCGTTTTATATGTAAAAATAAAATGGATGTCCGAATTTGCCTGGCGCGCGATCGGACGGCTACGAACGAATGGGGCGACGTGGCACATCGACGGTGACGCGTGGCAGCGAGGGGCAGCTCAATGTCCGGCTTTGTACTATTTATTGATTCTACATTAATCACCATGCATGTGCAACAGTGTACTTTTTGCAGTTACTAGAGTTCGCGAAGACCCTCAACTCCTTTTTTGTGTCGCGTGGTTACCTGGCTCAGTTGAAAATAATTAAGAATAATTTGACAGTCTAGTAAGATTTTTATGCTTCCAACGTTAGCTATTTTTGAAAAAAAAAAACCGAGAGAAACATGCAGACCACAGGAACAAATGGACAAAATCGAGAGTATCACAAGATTAAGTATCAGACCTATCACCACAAAATCCGGCAGCCTTTTATCGTACGAAATCAAATGGGCATATATGGTGGTGACCATTAGCTAGGGTTCCCGGACGGTAGTGGGTGCATGATAGCTAGCTGGACGCATGCTCCAGTGCATATAGCTAGCTATAACACTGTCCTATCGTGGGACGATTATCTGCCTTTCGTACAATCTCGAGGTCGTCCGACGGTCCAGATGTATCTAAATGAGAAAGGGTTAATTATTTATCGAGAGATCGAAATATCGATTCCTCTACCTTTTAATATATACCGTTTAATTTTGTTTTGATTCAACGGCGGATCGATGTTGTGTTCCGTTTAGTGCATCTAGTACTGTTTGAAGGCAGAGGGACACTTCCATTGTCGACATGCACTATCATATATAGAAGCACCCACAGTCGCCGATCTATCACTGTTGGCACTGCAAAAACCTATATCATTATCGGTATATGCAAAATCAGATAGTGATAATTAATATGAAAAGGTCTGACAATGAAATATATATATATCGATTTTCCAACCTTTCTAATCCATACCATATATGTATCTAATTTGGTATAATTCAGCAGCTGATTGATGATCAACATGCACTACTAAAAAACACCTATTCGCCTCAGTCTATCACTTTCGATACATAAAAACATACAATAATAATGTATCACTGTCAGTTCATGTCATGTATCAACAGTGAATTAATATGAAAAGAATTGATAGTGAAAAATCATAATCACTATCGGCTCGTAATACAAATTGATAGTGATAATGGATTACGACTCATTTTTTGATTATGTAACATTTTCATACAAAGTTAGATGAGGACAAAATTTATATGAAAATTGTAGTACTCGATGAGAAGGGTATGAAGGCCCAGTTCTTTCCAGCTTACAAATCGTTAAAACATTCGAACAAAAAGGGTTAAAAAGAAAAAAACAATTTCTCTTGGTATATAATCATTGATTGATGAGATGGTAAGGAGTCTTTGCACGACTTGAGAGGTGGAGGGTCTATTAATTGCCATGAAGTACATCCATGCGCATATTTGTGAAGATGTAGATAATAATATATACTTGGGTGCAAGTAATCTTAGTGAAGATATAGACAATATTTGGGTGCAATATTTTTTTTTTGGTTTTCCGAAGGCAAAAATTAGAATAAACGGTGATGACCATGGGTATTCACCGCCGTAGATAGTAATTGGGGTGCAAGAAATTTCTTATAGTTTTTCCGAAGCAAAAATGAAAACAATTTTGAACCGACAGTGAAAGTGTTTTTTTTAGTTGTGATGTATGCCGTGGTACTGGCATATGGGCATCCATGCAAGTAGGAGAACCATCCGAAAGATCAAACGATGATGTATGGTACCAGCCACTAGTGTTGCTCAGGGAGAGAGGTGAGAAGCTAGCCAAGCCTATGGTGGCAACCGTCGCCTCCCAAAAGAGGGGCGAAGGCGAGGGGGAGCGACGAGGCGGGCGCCACCCCTCCGACAGGGAAGGGGGCCGAAAGAGGTGACGGCGAGGACATAACGGGCGCTCCCCAATTGGATAGTCGAACCATCCCCAGATGACGAAGGAAGGGGCCGGGGGAGGGTCGGGGGCACACGGCCCGAGCCACCACTCTCTAGAAGAAGGGAGAGCTAGTGGGGCGGGGGCGGAGCAGCGGCCGCTAGGAGGACAAGGTGACGACCTAGAGGAGACGGGCATGCAGAGGAAGGCCCGAAGCCGACGGCGTGGCAGGGCTAGGCCGACTGGCCCCGCCACCGAAGAGTCCACGGAAGAAAGTGCCACCACCACGCGTTTTTGGGGAAAGAGCATCGGTAGCGGCGCTGCCCACAACGAGGCGGGCTGCCTCCACCACGGCAACCACGACGGAGAGGAAGAAGGGAGAAGGCATCACTGGTCGCCTCCACCGTGATGACAACGCGGCTAACCAGAGGAAACACCAAGCCTATGACCAACAATCTGCAGAGACAACGCCTTCAACAAGGTAGCGACGCAACGCACAGCCGTCGAACGGAGTTTTCACTTAGAGGGCTTCGGGAGTAGGATAGCCATCATGACGATGCCTCCAGGAGGGGGAACGACGCCAAAACATCGCCATCGTCGGCTCTAGCGAGGAGCCAAGGCAAGGCTTTCGCCTGACACATCAACTCCGAAAGCCAAACTGCAGGTTGTCCAGGCTCAGGTCACCAAGGGAGCCGAGCCCCAACCCAGGGGCAAACGTCGCTAGCGACCTCCGAGTGGAGCCGGAGGAGACACCGGAGCTAGCCCGAACAAACCCCTAGGGCACCCGAGGCGCAAGGAAGGAGCACCGAGCTTTCGTCGCCAAAAACCTCCGCGGCGAAGCAGGAACCACCACCAACCCGCGCCACAGTCTCACGAACCGAACAAGCCACCAGCGCCATGGGATCGCCTCCCATGAGCAAGCTGGAAAACACCCATCGGCTGCGGAGGCTACCCAAACGTCGCCTCCCAAAAGAGGGGCAGAGGCGAGGGGGCGACGAGGCGGACGCCACCCCTCCTACAGGGAAGGGGGGCCGGAAGAGGTGACGGCGAGGACATAACGGGCGCTCCCCAACTGGACCGTCGAACCACCCCCAGACGACGAAGGAAGGGGCCGGGGGAGGGTCGGGGGCACACAACCCGAGCCACCACTCTCCAGAAGAAGGGAGAGCCAGTGGGGCGGGGGCGGAGCAGCGGCCGCTAGGAGGACAAGTTGACGACAAAGAGGAGACGGGCATGCAGAGGAAGGCCCGAAGCCGGCGGCGTGGCAGGGCTACGCCGACTGGCCCCCGCCACCGCAGAGTCCACAGAAGAAAGTGCCGCCACCGCGCGTTTTTGGGGAAAGAGCATCGGCGGTGGCGCTGCCCACAACGAGGCGGGCTACCTCCACCACGGCAACCACGACAGAGAGGAAGAAGGGAGAAGGCATCGCCGGCCGCCTCCACCGTAGCCGGGGTGCGCCACCGCGCGTTCGCCCGAGATTACCCAGCGGCAGCCGTTGGTGGCGGCCCTTCGGCTGGCGGCGAGCGCCGCCGTTACCGACAGGACGAGAGTCTGGCTGAGGTGGAGCGGCGCCACCAGCGTAGAGGGAAGTCGGGAGCACCCTCCACCAACCGGATCCGCGTCGTGCCGGGGCCGGGTCGGCACCGCTGACGAAGAGGAAGGCCGGGGAGACCCTCCCACGGTCAAATCTAGGAAGGAGGTGGCCACTGAGGGAAGGCGGAGGGCGCGATGGATCAGGGGAAGGAGGACGCCGGCGAGGAGGGGGTCCGGGGAGACCCTCCACCGGCCTGATATGGGGAGGAGATGACCACCGGCCGACTGGGCTTCGCGAATACGCCGCCGCCGGGCCATGGTCTTGGTCGAGCACTGACGCCGGCGAGGGGAGGAGGGAGGAGGAAGGGAACACCGGGGGAGGAGAGGGGCCCCGCAAGGAGGACACCGCTGGCGGCGAGGAGGGAGTCCGGGGTGACCCTCCACCGACAGGATCTGGGGAGGAGATGACCACCGGCGTTGCCGGCCGACCGTGCTCCATGAATACCGGGGGAGGAGGGGGGCCCGCCATCACCGCCGGTCGGGCTTCGTGAAGAAGCCGCCGCCGGGCCATGGCCTTGGCCAGGAAAAGGCCTTGGCCGGGAAAAGTTGCCAATGAGGGGAGGAGGAAGGGGGAAGAGGAACACCGGGAGAGGAAGGGTCCGCCGCCGCCGCCGGCCGGCTGCGGCGGTGCTAGGGTTTAGGGGGAGGGGTTGAAGGAGGGGTGGTCGCCCCCATGCCGCCCCAGGAGAGTGACGCGGGGTCAGTGTGTGCCCCCCCCCCTCTCGGTGAAAGTTGGGATAATGGAGGCATAACGTTACATTTTTCGTGGCACCTCCGCTTGGATATGTCGAGTTGTCGTGGGCTCGTGGTCGATACCGATGATGCGGAGCCATGTAGGGAGACGGTAATGATGCCGGCATGCAGAAGAGGAGAGCAGCAGCTGCTCCAACCTGTGGTGCCTCCTGGATTTGTGGGGTCAGAAGTGGGAGCTCAGACAAGAAGAGAGAGGAAACGGAGCCTCTTGGAAGCTATAGAGGTTTGCGCGACTAGATTTGTTTAGGTATATAGAGTTTATCTCTAACTAATAATCTATCTCTAATATATATATTGGATTTAGAGTTTATCACTAATATATTATATCAGCTTTAGTATTTAATCTAAATTTCTAATATTTTCTTTTAACCTAAGCCGCATAGATCATTTATTTTCTGCATAGATCTTTTATTTTTTCTTGATTTATGTGAGAATTTATTTGATTAATCTTGGCCGTTATAATTTGGTCCCACCGTTGATCGAACGGCTAAAATAATCATATTATATCATCTTTAGTATGCATTTAATCCAAATTTCTAATATTTTACTTTTAATCTTACCCTTTGTAATCCGGCCCCACAAAAATCAACGGCATAGATCTTTTATTTTTTTTCTTAATTTACGTGAGAGTTCTTTGATTGATCTAGGCCGTTATAATTTGGTCCCACCGTTGATCGAATGGCTGAAATAATCTGGGTGATGTGGACTAACGTGGTGGCTCCGTTTTCCTCTACTGATAGATAGATAGATTGATGATGGATGGGAAAGAAAAACATAAGAAGAAAAGAGGTATTAAACATGGAAAAACGTTAAAAAATGCGCAGTAAAAAAGGAAAATAGCTTTTTTTTTTGTAAAATTGAATTTCAATTTGAAATTCTGATCCTTTTTTGGGAATGCATGTTACCCATTGCAAGCTCGTGGTTGCAAAGTAAGATTAAAATATAGGAGAGGAGATATATAGAGTAGGATTTATTTTATTTGAAAGGCCAACAAACTTGGCAATTTCATTACAGGAGAAGTGAAATATGTACAGGATATAGAGTAGGATTTGGAGAGTGATGTTGGAAAAGGGGGAGATATGGTGATAAATCTTTACAGAGAGTTCTTCATTCGAGGATACAGAAAGTGAAATTTGGGCACCCGCTGGTAAGATCTGAATACAGAGATCTCTCCAGCTGAACAATAGGAGGCCAACTGAAATAACTGAATGCCTTCACCATGATATATCTGGAGCCTAGCGCCTGCTGCGAGCTACTGCCAAGTGTTCTAGTTTGCCGGTGTTCAGGGCTTACGCTTGAACCTCTAACGGCGACAATTAATGGAAACTTCACTGAACATCTGCATATTATTACGTCTGATAAACAGCAATGCAGACGCGTAGACAGCAACCCAATCACGACAGCAGCAGGACGGCCGAGAGCAGCTGTGGCTGAAGCAGCAAAACCCTACAAGAAATCTTTTGTAGCCCTCACGTTCTCCTCTTGATCTGGACTGCACCACAAATGTAACGTGAGACTGGCCGAATATGTGCCACAGCATGGGCCTCCGGCCCTTTCTGGACCAAGGAATAGGTATATCACCTTGCAGCCGGCGGCAAGGGCCTTGGAACTTTGGACGAGGGGAATTGGATTTGTTCCTTGGTCCTCGATCGATCGGCTCTCGCTTGTGCTGTCCATTTGATCTCCTGCCTTTGAATCCCAGGAAATTATGTTGGCCACTTGAATTTTTGTCCTACGAGGCTCTAATTGTAGTTGTTGCTCTGCACTTTTCTAGGCCATGGCCACCCAATGCTTGTCTTGTAGCAAGGAGTTCTTGCCATCCGACGGGTAGAAACAACGTACCCATCCTACTCACTTGCTTTTTTTAGCTGTTTAAAAACTATAAAAATCCTATAAATTTACTATAGTAAGATGTGATGTAGGTTCAAACTAATCTATGTATTATATAATAGTATGAACTAGAGTTAAACGGCATCATCATGTTAATCTAAAATATACTAGAAATTCTCATATTCATTAGAGAAAAAATCTACGTGATAAAAATAAAAAACCAAAATAATAGAAAGGAATCGTATCAACTAGCATAAAAATAAAAAATTAAAGTTTAAAATAAAGAATAATTTGTACTTTATATACATAAACTTGACACGAGTTTTCACTTAAGTACATGATTTCTAAAATCGGGCATCTAGATACGTGAAGTTGTGTTTTTGTTTCAACCAAATCCAATAACAATGTTTGAATGGTGCTTTATGATGTGGATAGCCATGTCACTGCACACATGTGCTCTCTCGTGATGCTTTTGTTACGTGGCATTTTGTTTTTATTTATATAACATGGGACCCACATGTTATATATTCTGACTGTTCCTCTCTCACTCTCTTCTTCCCTCTTCCTCTCTCTATCTCTCTTCTCACTGGCCCAAGCTTTTCCGTAGTGGTGCCCACCTTGACCACGCCATTGGAGGACTCGTTGGCAACCTTCATCGGGGTGTTGGACATTGAGGAGGAGACCGCCATGGTCGATGCTGCCATCGCTGCACCGATGGTGGTGGTGCGTCCGGCGTGGGAGATGGACATGGTGGCTGCGCGGCCAACAAAGGAGGAAGAAAGGGCTAGTTGAGGCAGCGTATGGCATGGGAGGAGCAAGTGGGGCAGCGTCGGCGACGATGGGGAGGAGGGAGGCTGTGAGCTCCACAATGACCGCATTGGCTAGCTGGTCCGCCGGCGCAGGCCCATGGGCAAGCCCCATCTTCTTTGCGTCGCCGCCGCCGCATGTTGCACACACAATCGCCGGTGTAGTCGTCGATGCCCCAGCTTGTCAGACTCCACGGTTAGAACCCCCTCGCTCCGTCACTGGTGGAAAATGTGACCTCACTGCATACCATGCAGTAGCGTGAGCACAAGGTTGCCAATTCCAAGGAGGAAGGCGACCATGTTGCTCACATTGGCAACGACACTGGTGTTGGCGGTTGTAGACCAGACAGGCTCGCAGGAGAGGTCGAGCAGTACGAGGTTCCCGTCGCGCGCCAAAGCTTAGTGGACGTCAAGGGCGACTTTTCCTCCTCCACCGCCTCGTCACGCCACCCTTGCAGAGGAGAGGAGGGACGTGGAGGCCATTGTAGGATTTTTGTTTAATTTCATCTATAGTTTCATTTTGTTTTGTTTGGATTTTAAAATAAGTTGAATTGTAAAAACTGATTTCCAGAACATTTGATTTTTGGAGCTTAAAATTATGAAATTTTGAATTTAAATTTTTTAAAAACAAAGTTGACTCAACTTCAATACTATGGAAATAGAATTTAAATTTCTGAAATTTTAGATTTACAATTCCAGTTTTTGATACATTGGAATGGAAAGAATTGAATTCAAAATTTACAAAATAAAAGCTGTCGCATTCATCTTTCACATATTTAAAATTAGAAAATTCAAAACTGAAGTCAAACTTTGAAACTCATAAAACTTTTAAGTTTGAATTTTATTTGAAAACTTAAATCATGAATTTTCAAAATCATATGTTGGAACTTTTGAAAAAATTGAAATCATGATCTTCATGATTTAAAAACTTTTTTTTATTGTGGATGCAACTTCGCTGTTAAACTTATTGTACATGTGGCTTGCCATCTTAGAGACTGAGCATCCCCAACAACCTCTCTATCTCACCCTTTGAAACACTATTAGCTTTTAATAGCAATGTGGCATCACCTTAGCTTTTGGCAGACACGTAGGCAACCATGTGACCGTTCGATGGTTGCCTTAATAGTTTTGGGGTTACCATGCAAACAGAGACAAATTTAGGCGGGCCAAAAAAGTAAAATAGAAATTCGTGGGGAGAACCTCCGCAAGTTTAGGGGGCCACAATGCAAATTACTGAAATCGTGATAAGATCAAGGTTGACTTTTTATAGTTATCATGATTAGTACAAGCATGAATATTTTTTCTACATGGATTTCTCTAAAAGTATCACATAAATCTAACCACACAAATGCATGGAACGCGGTGCTCTTTTTTGTATTTTATGAAATATTTTGATTCAATTTACACTTGGTAAGTTTTTTACACGACCTTTAACGTAGAGTTTTGACAATTATTTTCTCTTACAATATATTCTCATTAACTATAAAATTAACATCATATGAAAGTACTTTTAAATATGAATCCAACTATATCACATGCATAACATTAAACATATATGTTTTTAGCTTAATTATTAGTCAAAATTTACAACCGTTGACTTTTCCGAATACATGCATGTCTTGTATTTTGAAACGTATGGAGTATTTGTTCTAAAATATTAAAATAAATTTATATTTAAATTATTTATATTTACTAGCTTTGAGATTTTTTAAGGACCTTTTAAACATCTTAAACAAAAAGAAAAACCAAGTGTGTGCACCCAGTGGAAACAATGGCATAGGATGGAAGTTTGCCTCTGTCCGCCCTTGTCACTTGTGGCAGCAATCAAAATCCTCGGTAGTAAGAGGGGCAACCGGTCCTGTACCCCGAGCTGCCCATGAGGCGACTCGGGGCGACCTCGCCGCCGCCGCAAGAGGCCCACCGCCGCTGCTTCGTCCCTCGCCGTCGCCGCCTCCTGTGCCCCTCTTCCTCTCGGTGGCGACGGCGGGCCCCTTTTTTCCTCCCTCTCCTTCCTTTCCTCCCTCCGTCGGGGGCACCTTTGCCTGGTGGAGGTGAGGCTCCGGAGGCGGAGCTGGCGGCTCCTGCCGTTGGTCTCCTGGATCAGGCGGTCCTCGCTCGGATCTAGTGTGCCGGGGGTCGGCTCGTCGACGGCGGTGGCGTCCCTTGTTGCAGGGTCCTTCCACTGCTCTTCTCCAGCATGAGCGCCGGTGGGATGGGTGGCGGCGTGGTGCTGCCCCACCTGCTCTTCTGCTCTTCCGCACAGGCGGTGGCCGGCACTTGGGCAGCTGCAGCGGCGGCGTGGTGCCTCCCTGCCCCTGCCTCCCCTTCCGCTCGTCCTCATGGCCCTGCGCTGTGGGGCTGCCAGATCCGGTCGTGGGCGACCGGATCTGGCATCGGGCGGCCTGCCCTGCCGTGTTGGTGGCGGGTTGCGGCGGGTTGGGCCGTGGGGGGCCGCCGGCGGGCTTCGGTCCTCCGGATCTCGTCGGCTGGGTGGCCAAATTTGCTCTGTGCGAGTCCCCCTCCCCACTTCCTAGTCTTCGCTCGTGTGGCTTGGCGGCGCCGACGGCGTCTTCGTCCTCCTGGGTCTTGTCACTGTTTCTGCTCCGGGCGGCCCTCCTTCGGTGTTTGGTTCTCCCTTCTTGCGGGAGCCCCGTCGCGTCAGGGCGGTTCTCGAGTGGCGACTTTGGCGGAGCTCCAGCGGTTGAGGCTCGTCGCTAGTCTTCGACTGTGCTCTTGTTCTCCGGCAGCTCGTCTTTGGGTCGGGGGAGTGCTAGGCGAAGGCCTTGTCCAGCTTGCTGGGCCGGTGGTGGCAACGCCTTCTGGCGCCGCTTCTCGTCTTGGCAGCACTGTCGAAGGCCTCCCTCGTCCTTGGGGTGAAAACCCTTGAGTGGCTTTGTGGCGGCGGCATCCTCTTCGTCGTTCCCTTGCTGAAGGCGCCACGACGGTCCTCCGTGTTGCCAGAGTCCGTTGAGCTTTCGTTTGTTGTCTCGTTGCGTGGGTGGCGGCTGGGCTGGCTACGTGGGTCGCCGATCTTCTCGACTGACTGTGTGTGGTGTTGTCGTCGGCCGGTGGGGTTGGCGGCCCTCTTCCTTGGCCAGCGGCCCCCCAATAGCACGCGTCGACGACTTTGTAGGCCGGGTTGCTACGGTGCTTGTGCTTGCAGGCCGAGTGGTGGTGGCGATCCTCGCTTGTGGTGCGCGTCGAGGGAAGCGTCTTCGCCGTCCCTCCTCTTGATGGCGACGTCCGTTCTTCTCCTCGGCGGCTGTGTTGTAGCGTCACTACCGTCCCCTCCTCGATACGGTGGTGTCTGTTCTTCAGCTCAGCGGGCTTCAGCGGCGAGACCGTGCACCTGACTCCTGTGGCTCTTGCATCGGGCTTGTGGCCTCCTTGTGCGGGTTGCGGAGGTGTAGGTACTCCGGGCGAGAGCCCTGCCTAGCTCTTGCTTGGGCCAACGTTGTCGGCGCTCTCGGGTGTCGTTGCCCTCCTTAGAGGCTTCGTTGTGGAGTTTCCTGCCTTTCGGAAGTTAGGGTGAAAACCTAGATCTGGACTGGCGATGGCGGCGACTGCGTCGTCTCTACCTTGTTGAAGGCATCGGCCGAAAGACCTTTCGCACTGCAGGTTGGCCACTCCCGGACCGTGCTTCTTACTTGGTGGTGGCGGCCTTCTTCGCCTGGCTCTGTGAACGTGCTTTGCGGAGTGGGTTGCTGGTGTTGCTGTTCCTGCATCTCTTGCGGTGGTGGCGGTTGGCGTCCCTCTCATTTGACCCCTCTGCGCACCCTACCTGGTGGTGACAACTTGCAACCTTGGCGATCTTTGCTTGCTCCGTGTTGGAAGTTTTCGGTGCGTCTGGGTTTTTGGCCATGCATTTCTCGTGGTGAAGTCGGTGTTGGCTCGTGCACCCTTGGGTGCATGTTCTGGGCTTGGTTTGTTCGGCGTCGTGTGGCGACCCCCGCTTGGTCGGGTCGTGTTGTTCCCCTTCCCCTTCTTTTTCACTCTCCCCCTTTTTTCTCCGGTGTAATTGTTTATTTTCTCTCCTTCTTAAATAAAATGGCAGAGCTCCTGCCCTTGCGCTCACAAAAAAAAAAATCCTCGGTAGTTACGCCGTAATCGTCACGGACAGGTAGGTCTCCAATGATCGATCAGGGACCCAAGTGTCAATGGCAGTGTCGTAACACGCGAAGATCCCAATTGCGTGCTGCAGTGCTGTGCGCAGGCAGCAACCGTAGCATTCTGCCCTCCGAGATACTGATTTATTTAAATGATGCCCGTCTAACGAGACGAGTCAGACGATCTATCAGTAGTGCTTCTGTGACTTGTCAAAACAAAAGGCGGTCAGATTCTAAAGGATGATATATGTTTGTGCATGAAAATTACCGTTCCAACATGTGCGATATATATTTTTGCATGAAAGTTACAGGGTTGAAGTGAGCTTACAAGTAGTTCATGTATATATCAACACAAATTTGCTAGTATATCATTAGCATCATTAGCACCCATTATTCTTTAATGTATGTATAATGCTTCCTCTCTTTTTTTTATTTGATGCTTTTGATTTTTGTACATGTCTTTGACCATTCGTCTTATTTAAAAATTTAGTGTAAACATGCAAAAATATAAGTCATGTTCAAAATACCTTTAATGGTAAAACAAATGACAACAAAATAAATGATATTTATATAATTTTTTTAATAAGGCGAATGGTCAAAAAGCCTGTCTAAAAGTAAAAAGCGTCAAAAAAAAAAAGGTGAGAGCTAGTAAAAAAACTAATTATTTCCACGTATAAGCCATGAATTGCTAGCACTCTGTCATCTGGAAAGTTTCGTCGTTCCAATCGCAATGAAATTGCATTCAAATATGACGGGCTAGGAATTAGGAGGGAGCACTTAAAAGTTGTTTAGCATTTGACTATCCAAATCTTATGCAAACCATTTTGGTTAGCATCTCTAATCATGCGCGGCTCGGTGCGTTCTTGTGTGTTAAATTAGACGCACTCTGCAGCTAGCCTCAATCGCACGCACGATCGACCTCGTGGCGAGCGATCCAGCGCACACTGCACAGCTGGCAGAAAGCGAGAGGCGATCCGCGATCAGCAAGAACATCCATCGATCGTGGGGCCGGGGCCAAAAAGAATAAATGGATCTCTCCATCGCCAAACTCCGGCGTCTTTGGAGAAGGAATCCGGCGTTTCGGCGTCAAGAGTTGGCTATGCTTTATCCATGGTCCTGGGGCTGCTGCTAGCTCGTGCTCCTGGGTCGGCCACGGGGGCGCCCATGGACTCATGGAGCTAGCCGAGATTCACAGAATGATATATTTCGCCGCCAGTTGTGCTCGATCGATCGACGACGATCTCTTCTCCAAAGGTGACACCGGAGAAAGTCGACGTGGTGGCGCTCGGATCCATCGCCCTGATGCCCGGCGTTGGACCAAGGTTTCCACTTGGCGCAGTTGCGGTCGAGGGCATGCGTATTTGGGCCGATGGGAGCGAGGGGATGCTTATTTGTTCCGCCCTGCCATTTACATCATTAATTTGTGATGGTTCATGGATCGACATAAATAAATAGATATACACACACATCTAGCATATATGTGTAAAGCGCAGTGCGGAACAAATACACCTATATCGGTTCTATCCAAGAACCGACATAAATGAGTAAGTATTTGTCTCGATTCTAGTCACGAACTGATATAGGTATGTATTTTCAGGAATTCTAGACCTTTCAAAATTTATAACTTTTTCACGTGAGTTCGGATGAAAACAAACTTTATATGTAAACTATGTCTTTGAAGAGATCTACAACTTTGTAGTGGATATCTTTTTCATTTGAAGCAATATAGTATGTTTAAATAATCATTACAATGATAGTTTATTTATAATTTATTTAAATGAAGTCGGATTCAAAATAAATTAGATAAAAATTGCAGGCCCCAGTGAGATTTACAACTTTGTAATCGAAAACTTTTCAGGATTGACTCCCTCACAGATGACTGGGTCCCTGTAGTGCTACCTAGGTGATTTTCTAGGTCGTTGAATTGAGATCCAACATCCCAGATCTCTCCTCATTTTCTCTCTTCTCCCCTCCTTCTCTCCGCGTCTCTCTCCTCCTCCACCTCGGCCGCCGCCGCCGTCCGCTCCGCCCCCAACTCCCCCAACGCTCAATTTAAGCTCGGGAAGCACTGGAGACCCCAAACCTCCAAACCCTAATCCATAACCGGGCGACGCTGGCGTTCGGAGACGAGGAAGATGGCGGCGAAGCTTTCAGAAACGAAGACGATGCTGGCCCACATGTACATGTGCTCCGCGTCCCTCTCTTATCCCCCCTCTAAATCGCCTGCAACAGGGAAGAGCATGGCAGTCGCCTAGGCGGGTGCAAGGAGCAAAACCAAAACTTTTTCTATTTAATGTCATTTGCATGTACAAAAGGTTGTTAAAAGATTTGAAAAACACAGATAAAAGGTATGCAAAACATATTTTTATTAGAACATTACATAGGATGGGATAGTTAGACGGTGAGGTTGGAGTGAGAAAAACTTGAGTTCAATTTCTTAGCAGAATTTAACATAAAATAGTGTGCTAAATTTTCATCGGTGGATGGTCGGCACAAATTATAACCTTTTGTGCCGGTTTAAAAACTAACACAGATGACTCATCCATGCCTCTTTATTTGTGCCGCCAGCACGGATAACCGATTTTGAACCGACGCAATATGTTATTTTAGCGTGGTGGAAGGTGAAGATTCCGCAGAATATAATCTGCACAAAGCGCGCGGTTTCAGGATTCGATCCCTGACGATCGATATTTCTGAACCATCCGAGCAAAAGCTTAAAACTTCTCCCCCTCCTTTTCTTCTTCTCCTTTGGTTGGAATCCATGCTGGTGATATGCAATTTTGCCAAGGCTTCCCAACTTGCAGCGAGGGCCGCGAATGGCTTGAGATCTTCATCTGCGCAGCTCGCATTTTCCATCCAATTCTGCCGTGCAGCAGCCTCGCGGCACGGTGACGTGATTACTATTCACCAAGTGGTTTGCCAATTGCCATCCTGTCTGAATTCTATTGGTCACAAAATGTGTGCACACAGTCATACAGTACATGCTCGGAGCTATCGTTTGTCGTCGTCGTCAGTGTCTTGACTGGCACGCAGCCACCGTATCGGGTCTGCATCAACCGGATCCCAAATCTGCAAAAGGAGCCGCTCGGATTCCGGGCGCCAACTTGCGGGGATTGGAATCCTGGTGGTCTCAACATCAATTCAGCGGGACTGCGGGAGCCTGCGACCACAAACAGATTGCAACAGCGGTCTAAAAGAAAGGTTTCGCCCTCGATTGGCCTCCGTTGCTTATCTATCTGCATTTTCTTTGTCAATATTCGAAGAGTTTTTGCCACGACATCGTGAGATATATATATGCAGCCTTTATAAGTTAACAATAGGGTCATACGGTACACCCTCCAATCCTCTAGAAGTCAAGACCAGGCCACTAAATAAATCCGAACCGTCCATCACATCTTTGGTCACTTTTCTTTGCTGCCAAAACAAAACGTGGCTTCTTTCCCGTTCTGCCCCCTTTCCCTCTTGAAAGCTGGTGAGGATGAAAATTGCTCAACATTATGAAAATGGGATCTGGATATGCTTGCAATTTACCGTGCTGAACATCAAGCTTGTTGGAAAACCGTGCGGCCTATGAAAGGCCTATCTGA
This sequence comes from Raddia distichophylla, assembly GCA_005191435.1. NCBI lineage: Eukaryota > Viridiplantae > Streptophyta > Magnoliopsida > Poales > Poaceae > Raddia > Raddia distichophylla. The sequence goes on from SPJY01000102.1 coordinate 1,746,875, forward strand.
GCACCTTGCCGAATATGAAAAGAATCATCGAGGCTTCTTGTTACATTATAAAAGTGGGAGGGTTTTCCACGAATGGTACATCCTGAATAAAGATTAAGAAATAATTGTTACAACCTACATCTCTCATTGTATGTCCTGAAAAAAAAAGAGAAAGAATTGTTTCACCCTACATCTCTGTAGCTCCCTGTTCTTTACAATTTTAGATTTGTGTCACACTGTTCTTTAGAGCATTGCCAGCAGGATCTCTATACTTCGTTATCTATATCTCTTCTCTAAATCATTATTCGTTCCCTATATTTCCATCATCTCCAGTAGAGTCTCTATACCCAAAAAGACATAGAGATTCTCTGGAGAGTCTCTAAATTTAGAGACTGAGATATAGATCCTGCTGGATGGGTATAGAGGCTGAGACTGTCCGCAATAGTGTTAGAACGGTTTAGGGAACCTGCTAGAGATGCTCTTATAGTTTTAGATCTATTAGGCAGCTCGAATTATACCAGCCTAGACTATACCCGGTAGCGAGGTTGCATGATACGTTAGGCAGCATGAAACTTTCTGAACACCGGAGAGAATCGAAAGATAGGAAACGGTATGCATCTATGAATTTCTAAATCCCTATTTTGAATCCCATTTGCAGTCCTTTCGCCCTTGCCTTCTTACATTCTCTCCGTCATACAACCGCCCAAGGCCGTCTTGCATAAGATTGACCAGATCAGAAGAGCCTAGCTCTGGAAGGGTTTAGACTCCGTTTCCGGTGGTCAATGTAGGGTAAGCTGGTGCATTGTCTCCTCACCTATCTTCATCGGGGGGCTCAGGGTACCCGACCTCAATTTCTTCGCCAGGGCCCTTCGAACCCGCTGGCTCTAGGTAAGCAAAACCCCCTACCACACCCCTTGGGCCGGCCTACTAGACACCCCTCCAAAGTCAGACTCTGATCTTCTTCGCTTGGGCTCCGCTTTGACCATAAAAATGGTTCCTCCATGTCCTTCTGGGAGAACCTCTGGCTCTCTGGCTGCACCCCAAAGGACCTAGCCCCTCAACTCTTTGTAACCTCAGCAAGGCGGAACAGGTCGGTCAAAGTCGCCCTCTCCAACAACAACTAGCTAAATGACCTCAGAGGGGGCATGCTGCTGCTAATGATCCCTGAGCTCATCTTGTTGCTCTCCAAGGTTTCTCGCATCGCTCTCTCCCGAAGACAAGCCGGACCTGCGATCCTGGCGTTTCGCGCCGAATGGTTCCTTCTCGGTCCGTTCTACCGCCTGCAGTTCACTGTCCGCTGTCCAGCTCCCTCACTACTTTAAGTTTGGAAGCTATGGGCCCCTCCAAATGCAAGTTCTTCCTCTAGCTTCTTCTGCAGAAGTGCGTCCTCACTGTGGACGCCCTACAACGACGTCACCTACCCAACTCCTACTTTTGCGCCCTCTGCTGAAAGAACTTGGAGACACCAGAACATCTATTCCTGGAAAGTGACTTCGCCATGTTCACCTAGAGGCGTTTGGCTTCCCTCTTCGAGGCCCCCGGGCTCGATCTGGCTCACTGGAAGGGAGGCTGCCTCAACACTTGATGGGAGGAGGACATTCTTCAATCCGGTTCCCACAAGGGTGTCCTCTCGATCATTTCGGGGACCATCTGGCACCTCTGGATCGAGCGTAACAACCGCATCTTCAACTTAGTGGAGAAAACCCTCTTGCTCTTCCTGCAGCACCTATCTGACGAGCTACATCTCTGGGAGGCGGTAGGAGCCAGTCTAGTTTTGGAGTAATTTAGCTCACTTGCTTCTTGTTCCCTAGGGGGAGAGACTAATCCCCCCACCCTATACTTGTACTTCTTCTTCTTTTGATCAATAGATGGCAGTTCTCCTGCCCTTTGCTAAAAAATAAATCCCATTTGCATCCACAAGAAAAACATCACCGTCGCTGATTTATAGTCCTCAGCACGAAGAAGATAGATATATGTTGAGCCCGTTGTTGCAGATTCGGAGTCGCTGGCGTCATGCCGATTGGTCAGGTTCGTAACGATTCGTTGGCATCTCATGATTTGAATCTTGAATTTTCAATCTATTATTATTCGGAACACGACATGAAGCCGATTAAATTTGATCACGATGCAAACCACATGAGGATCACCAGCGCCACCTTAAGATACCGGCTGGCAACGCCGCCACCTTTGTAAAGGCTAACGTGTAACAAACATATCAGTGCACGTCGGCACGGAGCCGCCGCATCGATCGCTCTATACGAACGTGCCCCGTAGGCGCTCTTGACCATGCACCGTGCCACGCCGTCCTAGCCATGCCGGTAGCTAGTGCTGACCGAGGCGCCGCGCGCGCACATGATAATTAATGATCGGGTAAAAGATTGGTAACGAATTACCCATCACATCCCTAGCTAATTTGTAGGCAAATCGAATCATCGTGATGAATTGAATTGAATATCGTATGAACCCCGGATTGAAGCTGGGGGCTATGAATTTTAGGCCCTCTTCGATAGCCAGTTAGTTTGCGTTCGGTTGAGTTCGCTGGAACTGAACAAAACACTGTGCGCATTAAATGGCTGGACACTGCGCTGCTGCATTCGCACTGTGCTTTCCCACAACCAAAACCGGACAGAACGCTGCGAAACGGAGCATCGAAGAGGGCCATAATCTATTGAAACCGGCCTTAGGTCGCGCGTGTGTCGCCGCACAGCCGCAACTATAGCAGCCATGCACTCGCGGTACCAACGAAGCGTAGAGGTTCATGCTCGTCGCTCGGATCGGATGTGGCCTTTGCCATGCGCGTACGCGTGCACTACGTTGTGCATGGGCGCGTGGATCGCATATTGGTATTCAGCAATGCATTAGCCATTTAGACTCAACCCGACGTACATGCGCTAGTACGTTCCCCCGTGACATGGCGTCGGTATATATGTGCGCGTAGCCGCAGCTCGTTGTGCACTACAGCCACACGCAGCCGCCCCGCGCGCGCCGTGCACGGTGCACCCACCCTGAAATCCCTACTCCCAAACCCGCTTTACAGACCGCATGGGAGTGCGGCGGGCCAAGAAGGCCAAGCAGCCAAGCAGGCCGGCGACCGAATGGAAAGGAGAAGTGGGGAGGGAGGGCCGGCCGGGCCGAGTCCAATGAATAATGGGCTGACTGAATGAAAATAAGAAAAGTGGAAAGGCTGGGTCAGCCGGAGGGAATTTGTTTTGCAAAAAGGGCCTCGGAAAATTGAAACTACACCAAGTAATTATTCCGGAAGATGAAAATGCATGACTCCAATGGTGTGACTAGCTAGCACGTGGTATTGCTCAAATGAAAACATACGAAACACATCAATGCGGCAAAAAAAGAACCTGAACATACGTACATATTATGAGTCCATGCAAAAAGTAGCTATGATCGAAATTTCCACCATATACTACCACACGAAACACATCACACACACACACACACACACTCGTGAAACACTATATGAAACACTCTTGTAACACCACACGAAACACCAATAAAACACAACATGCGCGAACACATGGAACGTCGTACGAAACACTCATGAAACACAACATACATGGAATGCTCGTGAAACACCGTAAGGACACTCATAAATCGTCGTATGAAACACCAGATAAAACAATTGTAAAACACAGTACACATGCTGCTAGTGCATGAAACACAATCCTCCTACTCCTCGTCATTATATGATGCATTAAGGGGGTGAGGCTAGGGCCCACGGTGGAGAAAGCCCTACGGCAGAGGAGGCCCAACGGTGAAGACGGCGCCCTGGATAGGATCCTCCCCTCGAGTCCAAGTTTTCTCCGAGCTGTCAAACACGCACTTGTGTGGCGTTAGTTTGTATGCATTCGAGTGTAACTTCGTAAAAGAAGCTCAAATTTCAAACAATGCGTACAGATACGTATTTGTGTGGTGTGGCGTGAGTGAGTGAGTGAGTGTGTACATCCAAGTTGTAACTTCGTAAAGTTTTACTTTTCTTTCTTCTTTGAACTGTTTCGACGGGATCGGTACAAACAGGCATAACGGTGTCACTGTGTTGCGGCATACGAGTCCAACGGAAATGGCTCACTAGGCTGGATGACTCAGCTTTGAAGTCTACCTATTCAATTAGTATTAAATTTTCAAATTTATGTTTTTTTTCTGGTACAATAAAATTATATCTGGAACAATTCCCATGGATTTAATTTGGCAATTTTTGTTCTAGAATAAAATTAGGTGAATCTGATTCTTTTTCGGTATGGGCCAGGTTTTATAATTTGGGCTAAAAGGTTGGTTTTGATTGCTCAAAGCTGACCTGGATAGTCTTTACAAATGGTTTGGAAAACTTGCTCACATGGCTGCATACATTTTCTTTGCGGGATTGACTCCCTCACAGTCGCTTGGGCCCCTATAGGGGTGCCTAGACGATTTTCTGGGCTGTTGGATTGAGATTCAACGGCCTATATCTCTCCTCACTCTCTTTTCTGCCCCTCGGCCCCTCCCTCCTCGCGTCTCTTCCCGCGTCCCTCTCTCTCGGTATCGCGACGATTTTCTGGGCTGTTGGATTGAGATTCAACGGCCTATATCTCTCCTCACTCTCTTTTCTGCCCGTCGGCCCCTCCCTCCTCGCGTCTCTTCCCGCGTCCCTCTCTCTCGGTATCGCGACGATTTTCTGGGCTGTTGGATTGAGATTCAACGGCCTATATCTCTCCTCACTCTCTTTTCTGCCCGTCGGCCCCTCCCTCCTCGCGTCTCTTCCCGCGTCCCTCTCTCTCGGTATCACCCGTGCCCCCTCCTCCACTCCCACCGTCGCCGTCGCCGCCACCGCCACTGGTCGCGCCACCCCTAACTTCCTCCCGCCGTCGTGCCACCCCGCCCACCCTAACCTGGCCGACGCCTTCACCCCCGCCACCGCCGGCCCAACCGCCTTCACCCCCTCCCACGGCTCTGCCAGGGCCGCCTCCGCCTCCACCGCCGCCCTCCCTCCATCCCCAACCAACTGCCAGGCCGCCGCCTCCCCTGGTCATCCCTCTAAGCCCGATGGCATGGAGATCCCCAACCCCCAACCCCGAACCCTAACATGAAAACTCGTGGTGGCGACGGTCGCTAGGAAGATGCGACGTTCGCAGGTGCTCTTCCCCCTCTCACCCCCTCGGTGCCCCCTCCCCCCAAATTGGCTACGCTGGAGCCAGTGAGCAGATCCGTTTCTTTGCTACCAAACAGTTGTGTCGGTTTCATTATAATCAATAAGCCTTGTAATCCTTTTTCCGCCTAAATAATAGGTAATTCCTGGTTGACCTACTCCATACTCCATAGCCAAAATTGACGGTGTAAATTCTTGTCTCACATGATCGCCTGAGCTTAAGATGACACAAGCAGATAACTACAGCTATATCAAGCCAAATTTCACAGTTTGCCCATCTGACATGTCCGCTATCACTGGACAACCTAAACCTTCAGCCATTCTTTGATTTATTCATCGAGTGCCTCAATGGTATATGTTGGGCTGGCGCACGGTAATCCGAAATAAACAAAAAATACACATAAATCGCTAGGAAAATCGTTCTTTTTTACAAGTCAAACATGTTAGCACCTTATAGTCATTTTTATTTTTTTCAATAATTATTCTCAAAAAAAATTAAAAAACATTTGTAGAGTCTCAAAGTTCCAAGCTCCCTATTAAGAAGAAACAATTTTGAATCGAGCTAAAAAGGAGGCGGCAATATCCACCTTGTTAGAACGTACTTCACATGTCCACAACAATGGTATATATTATCATCGATACGGTGCAACAAGAAAAACCAATATTGTCCTTCTATGTTGGGATCAGGCCTGGCCCAAGCCCTATGCTAGTTGTGCGGTTGCAAAGAGGCCCTAACCCCCAAATCAAAAGGCCTCTAATTCCAACCCAAGTACTACCATATAGCAATATAGGCAACAACCCAAAGGCCAATATATGTTTGGGTCCACAACACCGGTCGGCACAGGCCTTGAGTCCACAACACCGGTCGGCAACACCGGCCGACACACAGGCCTTGTCCGTGTTGACACGCGATGGGCTAATGGTTCCTTGCTACCGAGCTTTCCGATCCTTCCCTCGAGTCTCTGATTCCTCGGAGCTGTCAAACTCCTGTTTCTTCTCACCTCCTTCAATTAATCTCATATATAAGATCTCCCCTCCTCCTTATAAGAGATTTATTAGTTCCAATTTTCCGGTGGCACCATGCAACATATATATCGGCGATTTTTTTTTTATGACCAGAGGAGTATATTTTTTTTGACCCAACTCAAATCTTATCGCAGGTAATTTCGCAGCAGGACCTTAAAATGTTAGAACCGGCCGTGTCGAGCTGGTCATCGGCGCCAAGACGCAAAGTGGCCAGTCTCAATTATTGGAAAGCTAGAAGGCCTGCGAACCGAACAAAGGCAAACCAAATTATTGCGTACGTGAATCTATCTGGTTGGTAGCGCAAAAGCAAATGCTTGACTTCAGCTCATGTGCAAGAGATTGGCATCGAGCAATGCGTAGTACGTGCTGTACGGAATGGTTGTTGCCTTGTTGGAATCTACTCCGTAGGATGGTGTGTAACATCGTAGGAATCTAAGGTGTAGCGTAACCGACTTGCGTTGTAACCTGCATTCGAACTTTTACCACATTTTGCCTCTTTTTATAAAACTTAAGATATCATTTGTCAGCAATAACTCAACAAAGTATACCATGAGTATATCTATGTTCCACTTAGAGCACCGCTAAACAGTAGTTGCAAAACACCGTTCGTTTGACCTTTTATGGACAGAGAAACCGCTGAATTAAAAAATGTTTTAGAGTGTAATGTAAAATTATAAAAGAATTTTGAAAATTGGATGCGCATGAAACATGGTTATATAGAAAATTTTTGAAGCCTTTTGTTCAAGATGCTCTTATAGTTAAAAAAAGAGAAAAATGTGAACATTAGTTTGTGTTTGCCATAGTTTATTTGTTTATCTTCGATTTTGAAAGACAAATGCTTTACTATGTTTTGTCTTTTTCTATCTTACAGGTATGGCCTATTGGGCCAAAGCTCTAAAAACAGTTGAAATGGCGTAAACTTGGCTTTCCAAAGTGCAAAATGATCCAAAATACAACTTATTAGCGAATAAAATAATTGGCAATCCAGGT